>CM065132.1:29702500-30222500 GCA_033026305.1 Cirrhinus molitorella | reverse complement strand
CGATGAAAGAAAAAATCGAAATAACAGAAGCCATAGAAGAAGCCATGATAGAAGTCGATGAAAGAAAAAATCGAAGTAACAGAAGCCATAGAAGAAGTCAAGGTAGAAGTCGATGAAAGAAAAAATCGAAGTAACAGAAGCCATAGAAGATGTCAAGGTAGAAGTCGATGAAAGAAAAAATCGAAGTAACAGAAGCCATAGAAGAAGTCAAGGTAGAAGTCGATGAAAGAAAAAATCGAAGTAACAGAAGCCATAGAAGAAGTCAATAGAAGTCAATGAAAGAAAAAATCGAAGTAACAGAAGCCATAGAAGAAGCCATGGTAGAAGTCGATGAAAGAAAAAATCGAAGAAAGAAAAAATCGATGAAACAGAAGCCATAGAAGAAGCCATGGAAGAAGTCGATGAAAGAAAAAATCGAAGTAACTGAAGCCATAGAAGAAGTCAAAGGTAGAAGTCGATAAAAAAAGAAAAAAAAAAAAAAACTCGAAGTAACAGAAGCCATAGAAGAAGTCAAGGTAGAAGTCGATAAAAAAAAAAAAAAAAAAAAACTCGAAGTAACTGAAGCCATAGAAGAAGTCAAGGTAGAAGTCGATGAAATAAAAAATCGAAGTAACAGAAGCCATAGAAGAAGTCAAGGTAGAAGTCGATAAAAAAAAAAAAAAAAAAAAAAAAATCGAAGTAACTGAAGCCATAGAAGAAGTCAAGGTAGAAGTCGATGAAAGAAAAAAATCGAAGTAACAGAAGCCATAGAAGAAGTCAAGGTAGAAGTCGAAAAAAAAAAAAAAAAAAAAAAACTCGAAGTAACAGAAGCCATAGAAGAAGCCATGATAGAAGTCGATGAAAGAAAAAATCAAAGTAACAGAAGCCATAGAAGAAGTCACGGTAGAAGTCGATAAAAAAAAAAAAAAAAAAACTCGAAGTAACAGAAGCCATAGAAGAAGTCAAGGTAGAAGTCGATGAAAGAAAAAATCGAAGTAACAGAAGCCATAGAAGAAGTCAAGGTAGAAGTCGATAAAAAAAAAAAAACTCGAAGTAACTGAAGCCATAGAAGAAGTCAAGGTAGAAGTCGATGAAAGAAAAAATCGAAGTAACAGAAGCCATAGAAGAAGTCAAGGTAGAAGTAGATAAAAAAAGAAAAAAAAAAAAAAAAACTTGAAGTAACTGAAGCCATAGAAGAAGTCAAGGTAGAAGTCGATGAAAGAAAAAATCGAAGTAACAGAAGCCATAGAAGAAGTCAAGGTAGAAGTGGATAAAAAAAAAAAAAAAAAAAAAACTCGAAGTAACAGAAGCCATAGAAGAAGCCATGATAGAAGTCAATGAAAGAAAAAATCAAAATAACAGAAGCCATAGAGGAAGTCAAGGTAGAAGTCGATGAAAGAAAAAATCGATGTAACTGAAACCATAGAAGTAGTCAAGATAAAAGTCGATAAAAAAAAAAAAAAAAAAACTCGAAGTAACAGAAGCCATAGAAGAAGTCAAGGTAGAAGTCGATGAAAGAAAAAATCGAAATAACAGAAGCCATAGAAGAAGTCAAGGTAGAAGTCGATGAAAGAAAAAATCGAAGTAACAGAAGCCATAGAAGAAGTCAAGGTAGAAGTCGATGAAAGAAAAAATCGAAGAAACAGAAGCCATAGAAGAAGCCATGATAGAAGTCGAAGAAAGAAAAAATCGAAGAAACAGAAGCCATAGAAGAAGCCATGGTAGAAGTCCATGAAAGAAAAAATCGAAGAAAGAAAAAATCGAAGAAACAGAAGCCATAGAAGAAGCCATGGTAGAAGTCGATGAAAGAAAAAATAGAAGAAAGAAAAAATCGAAGTAACAGAAGCCATAGAAGAAGTCAAGGTAGAAGTCGATGAAAGAAAAAAATCGAAGTAACAGAAGCCATAGAAGAAGTCAAGGTAGAAGTCGATGAAAGAAAAAATCGAAGAAAGAAAAAATCGAAGAAACAGAAGCCATAGAAGAAGTCAAGGTAGAAGTCGATGAAAGAAAAAATCGAAAAAACAGAAGCCATAGAGGAAGTCAAGGTAGAAGTCGATGAAAGAAAAAATCGAAGTAACTGAATCCATAGAAGAAGTCAAGATAAAAGTCAAAAAAAAAAAAAAAACTCGAAGTAACTGAAGCCATAGAAGAAGTCAAAGTAGAAGTCGATGAAAGAAAAAATCGAAGTAACAGAAGCCATAGAAGAAGTCAAGGTAGAAGTCGATTAAAAAAAAAAAAAAAAACTCGAAGTAACTGAAGCCATAGAAGATGTCAAGGTAAAAGCCGATGAAAGAAAAAAATCGAAGTAACAGAAGCCATAGAAGAAGCCATGGTAGAAGTCGATGAAAGAAAAAATCGAAGAAAGATAAAATCGAAGAAACAGAAGCCATAGAAGAAGCCATGGTAGAAGTCGATGAAATAAAAAATACAAGAAAGAAAAAATCGAAGTAACAGAAGCCATAGAAGAAGTCAAGGTAGAAGTCGATGAAAGAAAAAATCGAAGTAACAGAAGCCATAGAAGAAGTCAAGGTAGAAGTCGATGAAAGAAAAAATCGAAGAAAGAAAAAATCGAAGAAACAGAAGCCATAGAAGAAGCCATGGAAGAAGTCGATGAAAGAAAAAATCGAAGTAACTGAAGCCACAGAAGAAGTCAAAGGTAGAAGTCGATGAAAGAAAAAATCGAAAAAACAGAAGCCATAGAGGAAGTCAAGGTAGAAGTCGATGAAAGAAAAAATCGAAGTAACTGAATCCATAGAAGAAGTCAAGATAAAATTCGAAAAAAAAAAAAAAAAAAAAAAACTCGAAGTAACAGAAGCCATAGAAGAAGTCAAGGTAGAAGTCGATGAAAGAAAAAATCGAAGTAACAGAAGCCATAGAAGAAGTCAAGGTAGAAGTCAATGAAAGAAAAAATCGAAGTAACAGAAGCCATAGAAGAAGCCATGGTAGAAGTCGATGAAAGAAAAAATCGAAGAAAGAAAAAATCGATGAAACAGAAGCCATAGAAGAAGCCATGGAAGAAGTCGATGAAAGAAAAAATCGAAGTAACTGAAGCCATAGAAGAAGTCAAAGGTAGAAGTCGATAAAAAAAGAAAAAAAAAAAAAAACTCGAAGTAACAGAAGCCATAGAAGAAGTCAAGGTAGAAGTCGATAAAAAAAAAAAAAAAAAAAAAACTCGAAGTAACTGAAGCCATAGAAGAAGTCAAGGTAGAAGTCGATGAAATAAAAAATCGAAGTAACAGAAGCCATAGAAGAAGTCAAGGTAGAAGTCGATAAAAAAAAAAAAAAAAAAAAAAAATCGAAGTAACTGAAGCCATAGAAGAAGTCAAGGTAGAAGTCGATGAAAGAAAAAAATCGAAGTAACAGAAGCCATAGAAGAAGTCAAGGTAGAAGTCGAAAAAAAAAAAAAAAAAAAAAAACTCGAAGTAACAGAAGCCATAGAAGAAGCCATGATAGAAGTCGATGAAAGAAAAAATCAAAGTAACAGAAGCCATAGAAGAAGTCACGGTAGAAGTCGATAAAAAAAAAAAAAAAAAAACTCGAAGTAACAGAAGCCATAGAAGAAGTCAAGGTAGAAGTCGATGAAAGAAAAAATCGAAGTAACAGAAGCCATAGAAGAAGTCAAGGTAGAAGTCGATAAAAAAAAAAAACTCGAAGTAACTGAAGCCATAGAAGAAGTCAAGGTAGAAGTCGATGAAAGAAAAAATCGAAGTAACAGAAGCCATAGAAGAAGTCAAGGTAGAAGTAGATAAAAAAAGAAAAAAAAAAAAAAAAACTTGAAGTAACTGAAGCCATAGAAGAAGTCAAGGTAGAAGTCGATGAAAGAAAAAATCGAAGTAACAGAAGCCATAGAAGAAGTCAAGGTAGAAGTGGATAAAAAAAAAAAAAAAAAAAAAACTCGAAGTAACAGAAGCCATAGAAGAAGCCATGATAGAAGTCAATGAAAGAAAAAATCAAAATAACAGAAGCCATAGAGGAAGTCAAGGTAGAAGTCGATGAAAGAAAAAATCGATGTAACTGAAACCATAGAAGTAGTCAAGATAAAAGTCGATAAAAAAAAAAAAAAAAAAACTCGAAGTAACAGAAGCCATAGAAGAAGTCAAGGTAGAAGTCGATGAAAGAAAAAATCGAAATAACAGAAGCCATAGAAGAAGTCAAGGTAGAAGTCGATGAAAGAAAAAATCGAAGTAACAGAAGCCATAGAAGAAGTCAAGGTAGAAGTCGATGAAAGAAAAAATCGAAGAAACAGAAGCCATAGAAGAAGCCATGATAGAAGTCGAAGAAAGAAAAAATCTAAGAAACAGAAGCCATAGAAGAAGCCATGGTAGAAGTCCATGAAAGAAAAAATCGAAGAAAGAAAAAATCGAAGAAACAGAAGCCATAGAAGAAGCCATGGTAGAAGTCGATGAAAGAAAAAATAGAAGAAAGAAAAAATCGAAGTAACAGAAGCCATAGAAGAAGTCAAGGTAGAAGTCGATGAAAGAAAAAATCGAAGTAACAGAAGCCATAGAAGAAGTCAAGGTAGAAGTCGATGAAAGAAAAAATCGAAGAAAGAAAAAATCGAAGAAACAGAAGCCATAGAAGAAGTCAAGGTAGAAGTCGATGAAAGAAAAAATCGAAAAAACAGAAGCCATAGAGGAAGTCAAGGTAGAAGTCGATGAAAGAAAAAATCGAAGTAACTGAATCCATAGAAGAAGTCAAGATAAAAGTCGAAAAAAAAAAAAAAACTCGAAGTAACTGAAGCCATAGAAGAAGTCAAAGTAGAAGTCGATGAAAGAAAAAATCGAAGTAACAGAAGCCATAGAAGAAGTCAAGGTAGAAGTCAATTAAAAAAAAAAAAAAAAACTCGAAGTAACTGAAGCCATAGAAGATGTCAAGGTAAAAGCCGATGAAAGAAAAAAATCGAAGTAACAGAAGCCATAGAAGAAGCCATGGTAGAAGTCGATGAAAGAAAAAATCGAAGAAAGAAAAAATCGAAGAAACAGAAGCCATAGAAGAAGCCATGGTAGAAGTCGATGAAATAAAAAATACAAGAAAGAAAAAATCGAAGTAACAGAAGCCATAGAAGAAGTCAAGGTAGAAGTCGATGAAAGAAAAAATCGAAGTAACAGAAGCCATAGAAGAAGTCAAGGTAGAAGTCGATGAAAGAAAAAATCGAAGAAAGAAAAAATCGAAGAAACAGAAGCCATAGAAGAAGCCATGGAAGAAGTCGATGAAAGAAAAAATCGAAGTAACTGAAGCCACAGAAGAAGTCAAAGGTAGAAGTCGATGAAAGAAAAAATCGAAAAAACAGAAGCCATAGAGGAAGTCAAGGTAGAAGTCGATGAAAGAAAAAATCGAAGTAACTGAATCCATAGAAGAAGTCAAGATAAAATTCGAAAAAAAAAAAAAAAAAAAAAAACTCGAAGTAACAGAAGCCATAGAAGAAGTCAAGGTAGAAGTCAATGAAAGAAAAAATCGAAGTAACAGAAGCCATAGAAGAAGTCAAGGTAGAAGTCGATAAAAAAAAAAAACTCGAAGTAACTGAAGCCATAGAAGAAGTCAAGGTAGAAGTCGATGAAAGAAAAAATCGAAGTAACAGAAGCCATAGAAGAAGTCAAGGTAGAAGTAGATAAAAAAAGAAAAAAAAAAAAAAAAACTTGAAGTAACTGAAGCCATAGAAGAAGTCAAGGTAGAAGTCGATGAAAGAAAAAATCGAAGTAACAGAAGCCATAGAAGAAGTCAAGGTAGAAGTGGATAAAAAAAAAAAAAAAAAAAAACTCGAAGTAACAGAAGCCATAGAAGAAGCCATGATAGAAGTCAATGAAAGAAAAAATCAAAATAACAGAAGCCATAGAGGAAGTCAAGGTAGAAGTCGATGAAAGAAAAAATCGATGTAACTGAAACCATAGAAGTAGTCAAGATAAAAGTCGATAAAAAAAAAAAAAAAAAAACTCGAAGTAACAGAAGCCATAGAAGAAGTCAAGGTAGAAGTCGATGAAAGAAAAAATCGAAATAACAGAAGCCATAGAAGAAGTCAAGGTAGAAGTCGATGAAAGAAAAAATCGAAGTAACAGAAGCCATAGAAGAAGTCAAGGTAGAAGTCGATGAAAGAAAAAATCGAAGAAACAGAAGCCATAAAAGAAGCCATGATAGAAGTCGAAGAAAGAAAAAATCGAAGAAACAGAAGCCATAGAAGAAGCCATGGTAGAAGTCGAAGAAAGAAAAAATCGAAGAAACAGAAGCCATAGAAGAAGCCATGGTAGAAGTCCATGAAAGAAAAAATCGAAGAAAGAAAAAATCGAAGAAACAGAAGCCATAGAAGAAGCCATGGTAGAAGTCGATGAAAGAAAAAATAGAAGAAAGAAAAAATCGAAGTAACAGAAGCCATAGAAGAAGTCAAGGTAGAAGTCGATGAAAGAAAAAATCGAAGTAACAGAAGCCATAGAAGAAGTCAAGGTAGAAGTCGATGAAAGAAAAAATCGAAGAAAGAAAAAATCGAAGAAACAGAAGCCATAGAAGAAGTCAAGGTAGAAGTCGATGAAAGAAAAAATCGAAAAAACAGAAGCCATAGAGGAAGTCAAGGTAGAAGTCGATGAAAGAAAAAATCGAAGTAACTGAATCCATAGAAGAAGTCAAGATAAAAGTCGAAAAAAAAAAAAAAACTCGAAGTAACTGAAGCCATAGAAGAAGTCAAGGTAGAAGTCGATGAAAGAAAAAATCGAAGTAACAGAAGCCATAGAAGAAGTCAAGGTAGAAGTCGATTAAAAAAAAAAAAAAAAACTCGAAGTAACTGAAGCCATAGAAGATGTCAAGGTAAAAGCCGATGAAAGAAAAAAATCGAAGTAACAGAAGCCATAGAAGAAGCCATGGTAGAAGTCGATGAAAGAAAAAATCGAAGAAAGAAAAAATCGAAGAAACAGAAGCCATAGAAGAAGCCATGGTAGAAGTCGATGAAATAAAAAATACAAGAAAGAAAAAATCGAAGTAACAGAAGCCATAGAAGAAGTCAAGGTAGAAGTCGATGAAAGAAAAAATCGAAGTAACAGGAGCCATAGAAGAAGTCAAGGTAGAAGTCGATGAAAGAAAAAATCGAAGTAACTGAAGCCACAGAAGAAGTCAAAGGTAGAAGTCGATGAAAGAAAAAATCGAAAAAACAGAAGCCATAGAGGAAGTCAAGGTAGAAGTCGATGAAAGAAAAAATCGAAGTAACTGAATCCATAGAAGAAGTCAAGATAAAATTCGAAAAAAAAAAAAAAAAAAAAAACTCGAAGTAACAGAAGCCATAGAAGAAGTCAAGGTAGAAGTCGATGAAAGAAAAAATCGAAGTAACAGAAGCCATAGAAAAAGTCAAGGTAGAAGTCGATAAAAAAAAAAAAACTCGAAGTAACTGAAGCCATAGAAGAAGTCAAGGTAGAAGTCGATGAAAGAAAAAATCGAAGTAACAGAAGCCATAGAAGAAGTCAAGATAGAAGTAGATAAAAAAAAAAAAAAAAAAAAAACTTGAAGTAACTGAAGCCATAGAAGAAGTCAAGGTAGAAGTCGATGAAAGAAAAAATCGAAGTAACAGAAGCCATAGAAGAAGTCAAGGTAGAAGTCGATGAAAGAAAAAATCGAAGTAACAGAAGCCATAGAAGAAGTCAAGGTAGAAGTCGATGAAAGAAAAAATCGAAGAAAAAAAAATCGAAGTAACTGAAACCATAGAAGAAGTCAAGGTAGAAGTCGATAAAAAAAGAAAAAAAAAAAAAAAAAACTCGAAGTAACTGAAGCCATAGAAGAAGTCAAGGTAGAAGTCGATGAAAGAAAAAATCGAAGTAACAGAAGCCATAGAAGAAGTCAAGGTAGAAGTCGATGAAAGAAAAAATCGAAGAAAGAAAAAATCGAAGAAAGAGAAGCCATAGAAGAAGCCATGGAAGAAGTCGATGACAGAAAAAATCGAAGTAACTGAAGCCATAGAAGAAGTCAAAGGTAGAAGTCGATAAAAAAAGAAAAAAAAAAAAAAAAAGTCGATGAAAGAAAAAATCGATGTAACTGAAACCATAGAAGTAGTCAAGATAAAAGTCGATAAAAAAAAAAAAAAAAAAACTCGAAGTAACAGAAGCCATAGAAGAAGTCAAGGTAGAAGTCGATGAAAGAAAAAATCGAAATAACAGAAGCCAAAGAAGAAGTCAAGGTAGAAGTCGATGAAAGAAAAAATCGAAGTAACAGAAGCCATAGAAGAAGTCAAGGTAGAAGTCGAAGAAAGAAAAAATCGAAGAAACAGAAGCCATAGAAGAAGCCATGATAGAAGTTGAAGAAAGAAAAAATCGAAGAAACAGAAGCCATAGAAGAAGCCATGGTAGAAGTCGAAGAAAGAAAAAATCGAAGAAACAGAAGCCATAGAAGAAGCCATGGTAGAAGTCCATGAAAGAAAAAATCGAAGAAAGAAAAAATCGAAGAAACAGAAGCCATAGAAGAAGCCATGGTAGAAGTCGATGAAAGAAAAAATAGAAGAAAGAAAAAATCGAAGTAACAGAAGCCATAGAAGAAGTCAACACTGTAAAAAGTGATACATTGTATTTACTCAATAAAATTGAGGCAACAGATTACAAGCAATATTATTAATTAAATTCAACACATAAGAATTAACTAGATTTAATCAAATTAGATGCTTACAAATTATCCATTCAAAATGAGTAAAACTATACAAAAATAATTAAGTAAAATTTAATCAAAAACATTGGTTTCATTGAGCAAAAAAAACCCACTATGCTAATGCATACTGTTATGCACGCCAGGCCAATTGTTGGCGAACAAGAAACACCCTGCAAAAAACATAATAAGCATGCACATGATGTCACCATTTCACAAATTCACATTTGTTTGTTGTTTACTTGGCTTGGAGATGATACAGGCATCATATCAAACACTTGTGTTTTCAGGCCCCCAATAAGTTGTTGAAGACACCTGATGTTTACAAACAGAATTAGTAAAGGAGAAAATCATTTTTGTTGGTTACCATTACAGTGGTCAGTGTTTACTTTAGTTGGGCTCTGAACACTTGACTTTCTAACATTATTTTCCAACTTTATTGTTTGGTTGCTGTAACTGGGTTATAACAACTAGATAAGCCCAGAGAAACAGTGGTCGAGTGTGTTATATCTTGACGTGAATCTCTATTAGTTTACAGCATCCTGTGGTTGTGCACATTTGAGCCTGGTGTTTTCAGGATAATCAGTGATTTTTTTTAAAAGCTGCTCTGATCAAAAAAATAAAAAATAGTTTAGGATTAGGCACACAGACATAAAGAATCAGCGTGAGAACCTCAACAATGGTGACCATCAAAAAGCGTGTTGCTGTACATGGCTCCCATGATGAATTGCATTGATTTCTTTATCTGTATATGCAGTTTATCACCATTGTTGAGATTCATATGCTGGTTCTTGATGTCACTGTGTGCCTGAAATAACAGTTTTTTTTTTTTTTTGCTACATTTTGGATCAAAACATTTTTTTAAGGAACCGCTAGATTTTTTTTACACAGAACATTCCAAATCTTACATTGTAGAATCACAAGTCTGCTGTATTCAGTTCAAATAAGACTTAGTTAATGAGAACAATCTTAATGAATGCAGCCCAAATGGTGATTGTGTTAAAACACAACCAATACCATCCAGTCACCTGACCTCTTGGATTGTCTAGCTGTTATAACTTAGTTACTGCAGCCAAACAATATCAAATGTTAAAGTGTTCAGAGCCCAACTAAAGTAAACGCTGACCACTGTAATGGTAACCAACAAAAATGATTTTCTCCTTCACTAATTCTGTTTGTAAACATCAGGTGTCTTCAACAACTTATTGGGGGCCTGAAAACACAAGTGTTTGATATGATGCCTGTATCATCTCCAAGCCAAGTAAACAACAAACAAATGTGAATTTGTGAAATGGTGACATCATGTGCATGCTTATTATGTTTTTTGCAGGGTGTTTCTTGATCGCCAACTACTGGCCTGGCGTGCATAACAGTATGCATTAGCATAGTGTTTTTTTTTTGCTCAATGAAACCAATGTTTTTGATTAAATTTTACTTAATTATTTTTGTATGGTTTTACTCATTTTGAATGGATAATTTGTAAGCATCTAATTTGATTAAATCTAGTTAATTCTTATGTGTTGAATTTAATTAATAATATTGCTTGTAATCTGTTGCCTCAATTTTATTGAGTAAATACAATGTATCACTTTTTACAGTGAAGGTAGAAGTCGATGAAAGAAAAAATCGAAGTAACAGAAGCCATAGAAGAAGTCAAGGTAGAAGTCGATGAAAGAAAAAATCGAAGAAAGAAAAAATCGAAGAAACAGAAGCCATAGAAGAAGTCAAGGTAGAAGTCGATGAAAGAAAAAATCGAAAAAACAGAAGCCATAGAGGAAGTCAAGGTAGAAGTCGATGAAAGAAAAAATCGAAGTAACTGAATCCATAGAAGAAGTCAAGATAAAAGTCGAAAAAAAAAAAAAAACTCGAAGTAACTGAAGCCATAGAAGAAGTCAAGGTAGAAGTCGATGAAAGAAAAAATCGAAGTAACAGAAGCCATAGAAGAAGTCAAGGTAGAAGTCGATTAAAAAAAAAAAAAAAAACTCGAAGTAACTGAAGCCATAGAAGATGTCAAGGTAAAAGCCGATGAAAGAAAAAAATCGAAGTAACAGAAGCCATAGAAGAAGCCATGGTAGAAGTCGATGAAAGAAAAAATCGAAGAAAGAAAAAATCGAAGAAACAGAAGCCATAGAAGAAGCCATGGTAGAAGTCGATGAAATAAAAAATACAAGAAAGAAAAAATCGAAGTAACAGAAGCCATAGAAGAAGTCAAGGTAGAAGTCGATGAAAGAAAAAATCGAAGTAACAGGAGCCATAGAAGAAGTCAAGGTAGAAGTCGATGAAAGAAAAAATCGAAGAAAGAAAAAATCGAAGAAACAGAAGCCATAGAAGAAGCCATGGAAGAAGTCGATGAAAGAAAAAATCGAAGTAACTGAAGCCACAGAAGAAGTCAAAGGTAGAAGTCGATGAAAGAAAAAATCGAAAAAACAGAAGCCATAGAGGAAGTCAAGGTAGAAGTCGATGAAAGAAAAAATCGAAGTAACTGAATCCATAGAAGAAGTCAAGATAAAATTCGAAAAAAAAAAAAAAAAAAAAAACTCGAAGTAACAGAAGCCATAGAAGAAGTCAAGGTAGAAGTCGATGAAAGAAAAAATCGAAGTAACAGAAGCCATAGAAAAAGTCAAGGTAGAAGTCGATAAAAAAAAAAAAACTCGAAGTAACTGAAGCCATAGAAGAAGTCAAGGTAGAAGTCGATGAAAGAAAAAATCGAAGTAACAGAAGCCATAGAAGAAGTCAAGATAGAAGTAGATAAAAAAAAAAAAAAAAAAAAAAACTTGAAGTAACTGAAGCCATAGAAGAAGTCAAGGTAGAAGTCGATGAAAGAAAAAATCGAAGTAACAGAAGCCATAGAAGAAGTCAAGGTAGAAGTCGATGAAAGAAAAAATCGAAGTAACAGAAGCCATAGAAGAAGTCAAGGTAGAAGTCGATGAAAGAAAAAATCGAAGAAAAAAAAATCGAAGTAACTGAAACCATAGAAGAAGTCAAGGTAGAAGTCGATAAAAAAAGAAAAAAAAAAAAAAAAAACTCGAAGTAACTGAAGCCATAGAAGAAGTCAAGGTAGAAGTCGATGAAAGAAAAAATCGAAGTAACAGAAGCCATAGAAGAAGTCAAGGTAGAAGTCGATGAAAGAAAAAATCGAAGAAAGAAAAAATCGAAGAAAGAGAAGCCATAGAAGAAGCCATGGAAGAAGTCGATGACAGAAAAAATCGAAGTAACTGAAGCCATAGAAGAAGTCAAAGGTAGAAGTCGATAAAAAAAGAAAAAAAAAAAAAAAAAGTCGATGAAAGAAAAAATCGATGTAACTGAAACCATAGAAGTAGTCAAGATAAAAGTCGATTAAAAAAAAAAAAAAAAAACTCGAAGTAACAGAAGCCATAGAAGAAGTCAAGGTAGAAGTCGATGAAAGAAAAAATCGAAATAACAGAAGCCATAGAAGAAGTCAAGGTAGAAGTCGATGAAAGAAAAAATCGAAGTAACAGAAGCCATAGAAGAAGTCAAATTAGAAGTCGAAGAAAGAAAAAATCGAAGAAACAGAAGCCATAGAAGAAGCCATGATAGAAGTTGAAGAAAGAAAAAATCGAAGAAACAGAAGCCATAGAAGAAGCCATGGTAGAAGTCGAAGAAAGAAAAAATCGAAGAAACAGAAGCCATAGAAGAAGCCATGGTAGAAGTCCATGAAAGAAAAAATCGAAGAAAGAAAAAATCGAAGAAACAGAAGCCATAGAAGAAGCCATGGTAGAAGTCGATGAAAGAAAAAATAGAAGAAAGAAAAAATCGAAGTAACAGAAGCCATAGAAGAAGTCAAGGTAGAAGTCGATGAAAGAAAAAATCGAAGTAACAGAAGCCATAGAAGAAGTCAAGGTAGAAGTCGATGAAAGAAAAAATCGAAGAAAGAAAAAATCGAAGAAACAGAAGCCATAGAAGAAGTCAAGGTAGAAGTCGATGAAAGAAAAAATCGAAAAAACAGAAGCCATAGAGGAAGTCAAGGTAGAAGTCGATGAAAGAAAAAATCGAAGTAACTGAATCCATAGAAGAAGTCAAGATAAAAGTCGAAAAAAAAAAAAAAACTCGAAGTAACAGAAGCCATAGAAGAAGTCAAGGTAGAAGTCGATTAAAAAAAAAAAAAAAAACTCGAAGTAACTGAAGCCATAGAAGATGTCAAGGTAAAAGCCGATGAAAGAAAAAAATCGAAGTAACAGAAGCCATAGAAGAAGCCATGGTAGAAGTCGATGAAAGAAAAAATCGAAGAAAGAAAAAATCGAAGAAACAGAAGCCATAGAAGAAGCCATGGTAGAAGTCGATGAAATAAAAAATACAAGAAAGAAAAAATCGAAGTAACAGAAGCCATAGAAGAAGTCAAGGTAGAAGTCGATGAAAGAAAAAATCGAAGTAACAGGAGCCATAGAAGAAGTCAAGGTAGAAGTCGATGAAAGAAAAAATCGAAGAAAGAAAAAATCGAAGAAACAGAAGCCATAGAAGAAGTCAAGATAGAAGTAGATAAAAAAAAAAAAAAAAAAAAAAAACTTGAAGTAACTGAAGCCATAGAAGAAGTCAAGGTAGAAGTCGATGAAAGAAAAAATCGAAGTAACAGAAGCCATAGAAGAAGTCAAGGTAGAAGTGCATAAAAAAAAAAAAAAAAAAACTCGAAGTAACAGAAGCCATAGAAGAAGCCATGATAGAAGTCGATGAAAGAAAAAATCAAAATAACAGAAGCCATAGAGGAAGTCAAGGTAGAAGTCGATGAAAGAAAAAATCGAAGTAACAGAAGCCATAGAAGAAGTCAAGGTAGAAGTCGATAAAAAAAAAAAAAAAAAACTCGAAGTAACTGAAGCCATAGAAGATGTCAAGGTAAAAGTCGATGAAAGAAAAAAATCGAAGTAACAGAAGCCATAGAAGAAGTTACGGTAGAAGTCGATTAAAAAAAAAAAAACTCGAAGTAACTGAAGCCATAGAAGATGTCAAGGTAAAAGTCGATGAAAGAAAAAAATCGAAGTAACAGAAGCCATAGAAGAAGTCAAAGGTAGAAGTGGATGAAAGAAAAAATCGAAGTAACTGAAACCATAGAAGAAGTCAAGGTAGAAGTCGATGAAAGAAAAAATAGAAGAAACAAAAGCCATAGAAGAAGTCAAGGTAGAAGTCGATGAAAGAAAAAATCGAAGTAACAGTAGCCATAGAAGAAGTCAAGGTAGAAGTCGATGAAAGAAAAAATCGAAGTAACAGTAGCCATAGAAGAAGTCAAGGTAGAAGTCGATGAAAGAAAAAATCGAAGTAACAGAAGCCATAGAAGAAGTCAAGGTAGAAGTAGATAAAAAAAAAAAAAAAAAAAAACTTGAAGTAACTGAAGCCATAGAAGAAGTCAAGGTAGAAGTCGATGAAAGAAAAAATCGAAGTAACTGAATCCATAGAAGAAGTCAAGATAAAATTCAAAAAAAAAAAAAAAAAAAAAAAAAAACTCGAAGTAACAGAAGCCATAGAAGAAGTCAAGGTAGAAGTCGATGAAAGAAAAAATCGAAGTAACAGAAGCCGTAGAAGAAGTCAAGGTAGAAGTCGATAAAAAAAAAAAAACTCGAAGTAACTGAAGCCATAGAAGAAGTCAAGGTAGAAGTCGATGAAAGAAAAAATCGAAGTAACAGAAGCCATAGAAGAAGTCAAGGTAGAAGTAGATAAAAAAAAAAAAAAAAAAAAAAACTTGAAGTAACTGAAGCCATAGAAGAAGTCAAGGTAGAAGTCGATGAAAGAAAAAATCGAAGTAACAGAAGCCATAGAAGAAGTCAAGGTAGAAGTGCATAAAAAAAAAAAAAAAAAAACTCGAAGTAACAGAAGCCATAGAAGAAGCCATGATAGAAGTCGATGAAAGAAAAAATCGAAATAACAGAAGCCATAGAAGAAGTCAAGGTAGAAGTCAATGAAAGAAAAAATCGAAGAAACAGAAGCCATAGAAGAAGCCATGATAGAAGTCGAAGAAAGAAAAAATCGAAGAAACAGAAGCCATAGAAGAAGCCATGGTAGAAGTCCATGAAAGAAAAAATCGAAGAAAGAAAAAATCGAAGAAACAGAAGCCATAGAAGAAGCCATGGTAGAAGTCGATGAAAGAAAAAATAGAAGAAAGAAAAAATCGAAGTAACAGAAGCCATAGAAGAAGTCAAGGTAGAAGTCGATGAAAGAAAAAATCGAAGTAACAGAAGCCATAGAAGAAGTCAAGGTAGAAGTCGATGAAAGAAAAAATCGAAGAAAAAAAAATCGAAGTAACTGAAACCATAGAAGAAGTCAAGGTAGAAGTCGATAAAAAAAGAAAAAAAAAAAAAAAAAACTCGAAGTAACTGAAGCCATAGAAGAAGTCAAGTTAGAAGTCGATGAAAGAAAAAATCGAAGTAACAGAAGCCATAGAAGAAGTCAAGGTAGAAGTCGATGAAAGAAAAAATCGAAGAAAGAGAAGCCATAGAAGAAGCCATGGAAGAAGTCGATGACAGAAAAAATCGAAGTAACTGAAGCCATAGAAGAAGTCAAAGGTAGAAGTCGATAAAAAAAAAAAAAAAAAACTCGAAGTAACAGAAGCCATATAAGAAGTCAAGGTAGAAGTCGATGAAATAAAAAATCGAAGTAACAGAAGCCATAGAAGAAGTCAAGGTAGAAGTCGATAAAAAAAAAAAAAAAAAAAACTCGAAGTAACTGAAGCCATGAAAGAAGTCAAGGTAGAAGTCGATGAAATAAAAAATCGAAGTAACAGAAGCCATAGAAGAAATCAAGGTAGAAGTCGATTAAAAAAAAAAAAAAAAAAAAAAAAAAAAAAAACTCGAAGTAACTGAAGCCATAGAAGAAGTCAAAGATAGAAGTCGAAAGAAAAAATGAAAGTAACTGAAACCATAGAAGAAGTCAAGGTAGAAGTCGATGAAAGAAAAAATCGAAGTAACAGAAGCCATAGAAGAAGCCATGGTAGAAGTCGATGAAAGAAAAATCGAAGAAAGAAAAAATCGAAGAAACAGAAGCCATAGAAGAAGTCAAAGGTAGAAGTCGATGAAAGAAAAAATCGAAGTAACTGAAGCCATAGAAGAAGTCAAAGGTAGAAGTCGATAAAAAAAGAAAAAAAAAAAAAACTTGAAGTAACAGAAGCCATATAAGAAGTCAAGGTAGAAGTCGATGAAAGAAAAAATCGAAGTAACAGAAGCCATAGAAGAAGTCAAGGTAGAAGTCGATAAAAAAAAAAATAAAAAAAACTCGAAGAACTGAAGCCATAGAAGAAGTCAAGGTAGAAGTCGATGAAAGAAAAAATCGAAGTAACAGAAGACATAGAAGAAGTCAAGGTAGAAGTCGATGAAAGAAAAAATCGAAGAAACAGAAGCCATAGAAGAAGCCATGGTAGAAGTCGAAGAAAGAAAAAATCGAAGAAACATAAGCCATAGAAGAAGCCATGGTAGAAGTCGAAGAAAGAAAAAATTGAAGAAACAGAAGCCATAGAAGAAGCCATGGTAGAAGTCGATGAAAGAAAAAATCGAAGAAAGAAAAATCGAAGAAACAGAAGCCATAGAAGAAGTCAAAGGTAGAAGTCGATAAAAAAAACAAAAAAAAAACAAAACTCGAAGTAACAGAAGCCATATAAGAAGTCAAGGTAGAAGTCGATGAAAGAAAAAATCGAAGTAACTGAAACCATAGAAGAAGTCAAGGTAGAAGTCGATAAAAAAAAAAAAAAAAAAAAACTTGAAGTAACTGAAGCCATAGAAGAAGTCAAGGTAGAAGTCGATGAAAGAAAAAATCGAAGTAACAGAAGCCATAGAAGATGTCAAGGTAGAAGTCGATGAAAGAAAAAATCGAAGTAACAGAAGCCATAGAAGAAGTCAAGGTAGAAGTCGATGAAAGAAAAAATCGAAGTAACAGAAGACATAGAAGAAGTCAAGGTAGAAGCCGATGAAAGAAAAAATCGAAGAAACAGAAGCCATAGAAGAAGCCATGGTAGAAGTCGAAGAAAGAAAAAATCGAAGAAACATAAGCCATAGAAGAAGCCATGGTAGAAGACGAAGAAAGAAAAAATTGAAGAAACAGAAGCCATAGAAGAAGCCATGGTAGAAGTCGATGAAAGAAAAAATAGAAGAAAGAAAAAATAGAAGAAACAGAAGCCATAGAAGAAGTCAAAGGTAGAAGTCGATAAAAAAAGAAAAAAAAAAACAAAACTCGAAGTAACAGAAGCCATATAAGAAGTCAAGGTAGAAGTCGATGAAAGAAAAAATCGAAGTAACTGAAACCATAGATGAAGTCAAGGTAGAAGTCGATAAAAAAAGAAAAAAAAAAAAAAAACTTGAAGTAACTGAAGCCATAGAAGAAGTCAAGGTAGAAGTCGATGAAAGAAAAACTCGAAGTAACAGAAGCCATAGAAGATGTCAAGGTAGAAGTCGATGAAAGAAAAAATCGAAATAACAGAAGCCATAGAAGAAGTCAAGGTAGAAGTCGATGAAAGAAAAAATCGGAGTAACAGAAGCCATAGAAGATGTCAAGGTAGAAGTCGATGAAAGAAAAAATCGAAGTAACAGAAGACATAGAAGAATTCAAGGTAGAAGTCGATGAAAGAAAAAATCGAAGTAACAGAAGCAATAGAAGAAGTCAAGGTAGAAGTCGATGAAAGAAAAAATCGAAGTAACAGAAGACATAGAAGAAGTCAATGTAGAAGTCGATGAAAGAAAAAATCGAAGTAACAGAAGCCATAGAAGAAGTCAAGGTAGAAGTCGATGAAAGAAAAAATCGAAGTAACAGAAGCCATAGAAGAAGTCAAGGTAGAAGTCGATAAAAAAAAAAATAAAAAAAACTCGAAGAACTGAAGCCATAGAAGAAGTCAAGGTAGAAGTCGATGAAAGAAAAAATCGAAGTAACAGAAGCCATAGAAGAAGTCAAGGTAGAAGTCGATGAAAGAAAAAATCGAAGTAACAGAAGACATAGAAGAAGTCAAGGTAGAAGTTGATGAAAGAAAAAATTGAAGTAACAGAAGCCATAGAAGAAGTCAAGGTAGAAGTCGATGAAAGAAAAAATCGAAGAAAGAAAAATCGAAGAAACAGAAGCCATAGAAGAAGTCAAAGGTAGAAGTCGATAAAAAAAAAAACAAAAAAACAAAACTCGAAGTAACAGAAGCCATATAAGAAGTCAAGGTAGAAGTCGATGAAAGAAAAAATCGAAGTAACTGAAACCATAGAAGAAGTCAAGGTAGAAGTCGATAAAAAAAAAAAAAAAAAAAAACTTGAAGTAACTGAAGCCATAGAAGAAGTCAAGGTAGAAGTCGATGAAAGAAAAAATCGAAGTAACAGAAGCCATAGAAGAAGTCAAGGTAGAAGTCGATGAAAGAAAAAATCGAAGTAACAGAAGCCATAGAAGAAGTCAAGGTAGAAGTGCATAAAAAAAAAAAAAAAAAAAACTCGAAGTAACAGAAGCCATAGAAGAAGCCATGATAGAAGTCGATGAAAGAAAAAATCAAAATAACAGAAGCCATAGAGGAAGTCAAGGTAGAAGTCGATGAAAGAAAAAATCGAAGTAACAGAAGCCATAGAAGAAGTCAAGGTAGAAGTCGATAAAAAAAAAAAAAAAAAACTCGAAGTAACTGAAGCCATAGAAGATGTCAAGGTAAAAGTCGATGAAAGAAAAAAATCGAAGTAACAGAAGCCATAGAAGAAGTTACGGTAGAAGTCGATTAAAAAAAAAAAAACTCGAAGTAACTGAAGCCATAGAAGATGTCAAGGTAAAAGTCGATGAAAGAAAAAAATCGAAGTAACAGAAGCCATAGAAGAAGTCAAAGGTAGAAGTGGATGAAAGAAAAAATCGAAGTAACTGAAACCATAGAAGAAGTCAAGGTAGAAGTCGATGAAAGAAAAAATAGAAGAAACAAAAGCCATAGAAGAAGTCAAGGTAGAAGTCGATGAAAGAAAAAATCGAAGTAACAGTAGCCATAGAAGAAGTCAAGGTAGAAGTCGATGAAAGAAAAAATCAAAGTAACAGTAGCCATAGAAGAAGTCAAGGTAGAAGTCGATGAAAGAAAAAATCGAAGTAACAGAAGCCATAGAAGAAGTCAAGGTAGAAGTAGATAAAAAAAAAAAAAAAAAAAAACTTGAAGTAACTGAAGCCATAGAAGAAGTCAAGGTAGAAGTCGATGAAAGAAAAAATCGAAGTAACTGAATCCATAGAAGAAGTCAAGATAAAATTCAAAAAAAAAAAAAAAAAAAAAAAAAAAACTCGAAGTAACAGAAGCCATAGAAGAAGTCAAGGTAGAAGTCGATGAAAGAAAAAATCGAAGTAACAGAAGCCGTAGAAGAAGTCAAGGTAGAAGTCGATAAAAAAAAAAAAACTCGAAGTAACTGAAGCCATAGAAGAAGTCAAGGTAGAAGTCGATGAAAGAAAAAATCGAAGTAACAGAAGCCATAGAAGAAGTCAAGGTAGAAGTAGATAAAAAAAAAAAAAAAAAAAAAAAACTTGAAGTAACTGAAGCCATAGAAGAAGTCAAGGTAGAAGTCGATGAAAGAAAAAATCGAAGTAACAGAAGCCATAGAAGAAGTCAAGGTAGAAGTGCATAAAAAAAAAAAAAAAAAAAACTCGAAGTAACAGAAGCCATAGAAGAAGCCATGATAGAAGTCGATGAAAGAAAAAATCGAAATAACAGAAGCCATAGAAGAAGTCAAGGTAGAAGTCAATGAAAGAAAAAATCGAAGAAACAGAAGCCATAGAAGAAGCCATGATAGAAGTCGAAGAAAGAAAAAATCGAAGAAACAGAAGCCATAGAAGAAGCCATGGTAGAAGTCCATGAAAGAAAAAATCGAAGAAAGAAAAAATCGAAGAAACAGAAGCCATAGAAGAAGCCATGGTAGAAGTCGATGAAAGAAAAAATAGAAGAAAGAAAAAATCGAAGTAACAGAAGCCATAGAAGAAGTCAAGGTAGAAGTCGATGAAAGAAAAAATCGAAGTAACAGAAGCCATAGAAGAAGTCAAGGTAGAAGTCGATGAAAGAAAAAATCGAAGAAAAAAAAATCGAAGTAACTGAAACCATAGAAGAAGTCAAGGTAGAAGTCGATAAAAAAAGAAAAAAAAAAAAAAAAAACTCGAAGTAACTGAAGCCATAGAAGAAGTCAAGTTAGAAGTCGATGAAAGAAAAAATCGAAGTAACAGAAGCCATAGAAGAAGTCAAGGTAGAAGTCGATGAAAGAAAAAATCGAAGAAAGAGAAGCCATAGAAGAAGCCATGGAAGAAGTCGATGACAGAAAAAATCGAAGTAACTGAAGCCATAGAAGAAGTCAAAGGTAGAAGTCGATAAAAAAAGAAAAAAAAAAAAAAAACTCGAAGTAACAGAAGCCATATAAGAAGTCAAGGTAGAAGTCGATGAAATAAAAAATCGAAGTAACAGAAGCCATAGAAGAAGTCAAGGTAGAAGTCGATAAAAAAAAAAAAAAAAAAAACTCGAAGTAACTGAAGCCATGAAAGAAGTCAAGGTAGAAGTCGATGAAATAAAAAATCGAAGTAACAGAAGCCATAGAAGAAATCAAGGTAGAAGTCGATTAAAAAAAAAAAAAAAAAAAAAAAAAAAAAAAAACTCGAAGTAACTGAAGCCATAGAAGAAGTCAAAGATAGAAGTCGAAAGAAAAAATGAAAGTAACTGAAACCATAGAAGAAGTCAAGGTAGAAGTCGATGAAAGAAAAAATCGAAGTAACAGAAGCCATAGAAGAAGCCATGGTAGAAGTCGATGAAAGAAAAATCGAAGAAAGAAAAAATCGAAGAAACAGAAGCCATAGAAGAAGTCAAAGGTAGAAGTCGATGAAAGAAAAAATCGAAGTAACTGAAGCCATAGAAGAAGTCAAAGGTAGAAGTCGATAAAAAAAGAAAAAAAAAAAAAACTTGAAGTAACAGAAGCCATATAAGAAGTCAAGGTAGAAGTCGATGAAAGAAAAAATCGAAGTAACAGAAGCCATAGAAGAAGTCAAGGTAGAAGTCGATAAAAAAAAAAATAAAAAAAACTCGAAGAACTGAAGCCATAGAAGAAGTCAAGGTAGAAGTCGATGAAAGAAAAAATCGAAGTAACAGAAGACATAGAAGAAGTCAAGGTAGAAGTCGATGAAAGAAAAAATCGAAGAAACAGAAGCCATAGAAGAAGCCATGGTAGAAGTCGAAGAAAGAAAAAATCGAAGAAACATAAGCCATAGAAGAAGCCATGGTAGAAGTCGAAGAAAGAAAAAATTGAAGAAACAGAAGCCATAGAAGAAGCCATGGTAGAAGTCGATGAAAGAAAAAATCGAAGAAAGAAAAATCGAAGAAACAGAAGCCATAGAAGAAGTCAAAGGTAGAAGTCGATAAAAAAAACAAAAAAAAAACAAAACTCGAAGTAACAGAAGCCATATAAGAAGTCAAGGTAGAAGTCGATGAAAGAAAAAATCGAAGTAACTGAAACCATAGAAGAAGTCAAGGTAGAAGTCGATAAAAAAAAAAAAAAAAAAAAACTTGAAGTAACTGAAGCCATAGAAGAAGTCAAGGTAGAAGTCGATGAAAGAAAAAATCGAAGTAACAGAAGCCATAGAAGATGTCAAGGTAGAAGTCGATGAAAGAAAAAATCGAAGTAACAGAAGCCATAGAAGAAGTCAAGGTAGAAGTCGATAAAAAAAAAAATAAAAAAAACTCGAAGAACTGAAGCCATAGAAGAAGTCAAGGTAGAAGTCGATGAAAGAAAAAATCGAAGTAACAGAAGACATAGAAGAAGTCAAGGTAGAAGCCGATGAAAGAAAAAATCGAAGAAACAGAAGCCATAGAAGAAGCCATGGTAGAAGTCGAAGAAAGAAAAAATCGAAGAAACATAAGCCATAGAAGAAGCCATGGTAGAAGTCGAAGAAAGAAAAAATTGAAGAAACAGAAGCCATAGAAGAAGCCATGGTAGAAGTCGATGAAAGAAAAAATAGAAGAAAGAAAAAATAGAAGAAACAGAAGCCATAGAAGAAGTCAAAGGTAGAAGTCGATAAAAAAAGAAAAAAAAAAACAAAACTCGAAGTAACAGAAGCCATATAAGAAGTCAAGGTAGAAGTCGATGAAAGAAAAAATCGAAGTAACTGAAACCATAGATGAAGTCAAGGTAGAAGTCGATAAAAAAAGAAAAAAAAAAAAAAAAACTTGAAGTAACTGAAGCCATAGAAGAAGTCAAGGTAGAAGTCGATGAAAGAAAAACTCGAAGTAACAGAAGCCATAGAAGATGTCAAGGTAGAAGTCGATGAAAGAAAAAATCGAAATAACAGAAGCCATAGAAGAAGTCAAGGTAGAAGTCGATGAAAGAAAAAATCGGAGTAACAGAAGCCATAGAAGATGTCAAGGTAGAAGTCGATGAAAGAAAAAATCGAAGTAACAGAAGACATAGAAGAATTCAAGGTAGAAGTCGATGAAAGAAAAAATCGAAGTAACAGAAGACATAGAAGAAGTCAAGGTAGAAGTCGATGAAAGAAAAAATCGAAGAAACAGAAGCCATAGAAGAAGCCATGGTAGAAGTCGATGAAAGAAAAAATCGAAGAAACAGAAGCCATAGAAGAAGCCATGGTAGAAGTCGATGAAAGAAAAAATCGAAGAAACAGAAGCCATAGAAGAAGCTATGGTAGAAGTCGATGAAAGAAAAAATCGAAGAAAATTAAAAATCGAAGAAACAGAAGCCATAGAAGAAGTTAAGGTAGAAGTCGATGAAAGAAAAAATCGAAGTAACTGAAGCCATAGAAGAAGTCAAAGGTAGAAGTCGATAAAAAAAGAAAAAAAAAAAAAACTCGAAGTAACAGAAGCCATAGAGGAAGTCAAGGTAGAAGTCGATGAAAGAAAAAATTGAAGTAACTGAAACCATAGAAGAAGTCAAGATAAAAGTCGATAAAAAAAAAAAAAAAAAAAACTCGAAGTAACAGAAGCCATAGAAGAAGTCAAGGTAGAAGTCGATGAAAGAAAAAATCGAAATAACAGAAGCCATAGAAGAAGTCAAGGTAGAAGTCGATGAAAGAAAAAATCGGAGTAACAGAAGCCATAGAAGATGTCAAGGTAGAAGTCGATGAAAGAAAAAATCGAAGTAACAGAAGACATAGAAGAATTCAAGGTAGAAGTCGATGAAAGAAAAAATCGAAGTAACAGAAGCAATAGAAGAAGTCAAGGTAGAAGTCGATGAAAGAAAAAATCGAAGTAACAGAAGACATAGAAGAAGTCAATGTAGAAGTCGATGAAAGAAAAAATCGAAGTAACAGAAGCCATAGAAGAAGTCAAGGTAGAAGTCGATGAAAGAAAAAATCGAAGTAACAGAAGCCATAGAAGAAGCCATGGTAGAAGTCGATGAAAGAAAAATCGAAGAAAGAAAAAATCGAAGAAACAGAAGCCATAGAAGAAGTCAAAGGTAGAAGTCGATGAAAGAAAAAATCGAAGTAACTGAAGCCATAGAAGAAGTCAAAGGTAGAAGTCGATAAAAAAAGAAAAAAAAAAAAACTTGAAGTAACAGAAGCCATATAAGAAGTCAAGGTAGAAGTCGATGAAAGAAAAAATCGAAGTAACAGAAGCCATAGAAGAAGTCAAGGTAGAAGTCGATAAAAAAAAAAATAAAAAAAACTCGAAGAACTGAAGCCATAGAAGAAGTCAAGGTAGAAGTCGATGAAAGAAAAAATCGAAGTAACAGAAGACATAGAAGAAGTCAAGGTAGAAGTCGATGAAAGAAAAAATCGAAGAAACAGAAGCCATAGAAGAAGCCATGGTAGAAGTCGAAGAAAGAAAAAATCGAAGAAACATAAGCCATAGAAGAAGCCATGGTAGAAGTCGAAGAAAGAAAAAATTGAAGAAACAGAAGCCATAGAAGAAGCCATGGTAGAAGTCGATGAAAGAAAAAATCGAAGAAAGAAAAATCGAAGAAACAGAAGCCATAGAAGAAGTCAAAGGTAGAAGTCGATAAAAAAAACAAAAAAAAAACAAAACTCGAAGTAACAGAAGCCATATAAGAAGTCAAGGTAGAAGTCGATGAAAGAAAAAATCGAAGTAACTGAAACCATAGAAGAAGTCAAGGTAGAAGTCGATAAAAAAAAAAAAAAAAAAAAACTTGAAGTAACTGAAGCCATAGAAGAAGTCAAGGTAGAAGTCGATGAAAGAAAAAATCGAAGTAACAGAAGCCATAGAAGATGTCAAGGTAGAAGTCGATGAAAGAAAAAATCGAAGTAACAGAAGCCATAGAAGAAGTCAAGGTAGAAGTCGATGAAAGAAAAAATCGAAGTAACAGAAGACATAGAAGAAGTCAAGGTAGAAGCCGATGAAAGAAAAAATCGAAGAAACAGAAGCCATAGAAGAAGCCATGGTAGAAGTCGAAGAAAGAAAAAATCGAAGAAACATAAGCCATAGAAGAAGCCATGGTAGAAGACGAAGAAAGAAAAAATTGAAGAAACAGAAGCCATAGAAGAAGCCATGGTAGAAGTCGATGAAAGAAAAAATAGAAGAAAGAAAAAATAGAAGAAACAGAAGCCATAGAAGAAGTCAAAGGTAGAAGTCGATAAAAAAAGAAAAAAAAAAACAAAACTCGAAGTAACAGAAGCCATATAAGAAGTCAAGGTAGAAGTCGATGAAAGAAAAAATCGAAGTAACTGAAACCATAGATGAAGTCAAGGTAGAAGTCGATAAAAAAAGAAAAAAAAAAAAAAAACTTGAAGTAACTGAAGCCATAGAAGAAGTCAAGGTAGAAGTCGATGAAAGAAAAACTCGAAGTAACAGAAGCCATAGAAGATGTCAAGGTAGAAGTCGATGAAAGAAAAAATCGAAATAACAGAAGCCATAGAAGAAGTCAAGGTAGAAGTCGATGAAAGAAAAAATCGGAGTAACAGAAGCCATAGAAGATGTCAAGGTAGAAGTCGATGAAAGAAAAAATCGAAGTAACAGAAGACATAGAAGAATTCAAGGTAGAAGTCGATGAAAGAAAAAATCGAAGTAACAGAAGCAATAGAAGAAGTCAAGGTAGAAGTCGATGAAAGAAAAAATCGAAGTAACAGAAGACATAGAAGAAGTCAATGTAGAAGTCGATGAAAGAAAAAATCGAAGTAACAGAAGCCATAGAAGAAGTCAAGGTAGAAGTCGATGAAAGAAAAAATCGAAGTAACAGAAGCCATAGAAGAAGTCAAGGTAGAAGTCGATAAAAAAAAAAATAAAAAAAACTCGAAGAACTGAAGCCATAGAAGAAGTCAAGGTAGAAGTCGATGAAAGAAAAAATCGAAGTAACAGAAGCCATAGAAGAAGTCAAGGTAGAAGTCGATGAAAGAAAAAATCGAAGTAACAGAAGACATAGAAGAAGTCAAGGTAGAAGTTGATGAAAGAAAAAATTGAAGTAACAGAAGCCATAGAAGAAGTCAAGGTAGAAGTCGATGAAAGAAAAAATCGAAGAAAGAAAAATCGAAGAAACAGAAGCCATAGAAGAAGTCAAAGGTAGAAGTCGATAAAAAAAAAAACAAAAAAACAAAACTCGAAGTAACAGAAGCCATATAAGAAGTCAAGGTAGAAGTCGATGAAAGAAAAAATCGAAGTAACTGAAACCATAGAAGAAGTCAAGGTAGAAGTCGATAAAAAAAAAAAAAAAAAAAAACTTGAAGTAACTGAAGCCATAGAAGAAGTCAAGGTAGAAGTCGATGAAAGAAAAAATCGAAGTAACAGAAGCCATAGAAGAAGTCAAGGTAGAAGTCGATGAAAGAAAAAATCGAAGTAACAGAAGCCATAGAAGAAGTCAAGGTAGAAGTCGATAAAAAAAAAAAATAAAAAAAACTCGAAGAACTGAAGCCATAGAAGAAGTCAAGGTAGAAGTCGATGAAAGAAAAAATCGAAGTAACAGAAGACATAGAAGAAGTCAAGGTAGAAGCCGATGAAAGAAAAAATCGAAGAAACAGAAGCCATAGAAGAAGCCATGGTAGAAGTCGAAGAAAGAAAAAATCGAAGAAACATAAGCCATAGAAGAAGCCATGGTAGAGGTCGAAGAAAGAAAAAATTGAAGAAACAGAAGCCATAGAAGAAGCCATGGTAGAAGTCGATGAAAGAAAAAATAGAAGAAAGAAAAAATAGAAGAAACAGAAGCCATAGAAGAAGTCAAAGGTAGAAGTCGATAAAAAAAGAAAAAAAAAAACAAAACTCGAAGTAACAGAAGCCATATAAGAAGTCAAGGTAGAAGTCGATGAAAGAAAAAATCGAAGTAACTGAAACCATAGATGAAGTCAAGGTAGAAGTCGATAAAAAAAGAAAAAAAAAAAAAAAACTTGAAGTAACTGAAGCCATAGAAGAAGTCAAGGTAGAAGTCGATGAAAGAAAAACTCGAAGTAACAGAAGCCATAGAAGATGTCAAGGTAGAAGTCGATGAAAGAAAAAATCGAAATAACAGAAGCCATAGAAGAAGTCAAGGTAGAAGTCGATGAAAGAAAAAATCGGAGTAACAGAAGCCATAGAAGATGTCAAGGTAGAAGTCGATGAAAGAAAAAATCGAAGTAACAGAAGACATAGAAGAATTCAAGGTAGAAGTCGATGAAAGAAAAAATCGAAGTAACAGAAGCAATAGAAGAAGTCAAGGTAGAAGTCGATGAAAGAAAAAATCGAAGTAACAGAAGACATAGAAGAAGTCAATGTAGAAGTCGATGAAAGAAAAAATCGAAGTAACAGAAGCCATAGAAGAAGTCAAGGTAGAAGTCGATGAAAGAAAAAATCGAAGTAACAGAAGCCATAGAAGAAGTCAAGGTAGAAGTCGATAAAAAAAAAAATAAAAAAAACTCGAAGAACTGAAGCCATAGAAGAAGTCAAGGTAGAAGTCGATGAAAGAAAAAATCGAAGTAACAGAAGCCATAGAAGAAGTCAAGGTAGAAGTCGATGAAAGAAAAAATCGAAGTAACAGAAGACATAGAAGAAGTCAAGGTAGAAGTTGATGAAAGAAAAAATTGAAGTAACAGAAGCCATAGAAGAAGTCAAGGTAGAAGTCGATGAAAGAAAAAATCGAAGAAAGAAAAATCGAAGAAACAGAAGCCATAGAAGAAGTCAAAGGTAGAAGTCGATAAAAAAAAAAAAAAAAAAAAAAAACTCGAAGTAACAGAAGCCATATAAGAAGTCAAGGTAGAAGTCGATGAAAGAAAAAATCGAAGTAACTGAAACCATAGAAGAAGTCAAGGTAGAAGTCGATAAAAAAAAAAAAAAAAAAAAAACTTGAAGTAACTGAAGCCATAGAAGAAGTCAAATTAGAAGTCGATGAAAGAAAAAATCGAAGTAACAGAAGCCATAGAAGATGTCAAGGTAGAAGTCGATGAAAGAAAAAATCGAAGTAACAGAAGCCATAGAAGAAGTCAAGGTAGAAGTCGATAAAAAAAAAAATAAAAAAAACTCGAAGAACTGAAGCCATAGAAGAAGTCAAGGTAGAAGTCGATGAAAGAAAAAATCGAAGTAACAGAAGACATAGAAGAAGTCAAGGTAGAAGCCGATGAAAGAAAAAATCGAAGAAACAGAAGCCATAGAAGAAGCCATGGTAGAAGTCGAAGAAAGAAAAAATCGAAGAAACATAAGCCATAGAAGAAGCCATGGTAGAAGTCGAAGAAAGAAAAAATTGAAGAAACAGAAGCCATAGAAGAAGCCATGGTAGAAGTCGATGAAAGAAAAAATAGAAGAAAGAAAAAATAGAAGAAACAGAAGCCATAGAAGAAGTCAAAGGTAGAAGTCGATAAAAAAAGAAAAAAAAAAACAAAACTCGAAGTAACAGAAGCCATATAAGAAGTCAAGGTAGAAGTCGATGAAAGAAAAAATCGAAGTAACTGAAACCATAGATGAAGTCAAGGTAGAAGTCGATAAAAAAAGAAAAAAAAAAAAAAAACTTGAAGTAACTGAAGCCATAGAAGAAGTCAAGGTAGAAGTCGATGAAAGAAAAACTCGAAGTAACAGAAGCCATAGAAGATGTCAAGGTAGAAGTCGATGAAAGAAAAAATCGAAATAACAGAAGCCATAGAAGAAGTCAAGGTAGAAGTCGATGAAAGAAAAAATCGGAGTAACAGAAGCCATAGAAGATGTCAAGGTAGAAGTCGATGAAAGAAAAAATCGAAGTAACAGAAGACATAGAAGAATTCAAGGTAGAAGTCGATGAAAGAAAAAATCGAAGTAACAGAAGCAATAGAAGAAGTCAAGGTAGAAGTCGATGAAAGAAAAAATCGAAGTAACAGAAGACATAGAAGAAGTCAATGTAGAAGTCGATGAAAGAAAAAATCGAAGTAACAGAAGCCATAGAAGAAGTCAAGGTAGAAGTCGATGAAAGAAAAAATCGAAGTAACAGAAGCCATAGAAGAAGTCAAGGTAGAAGTCGATAAAAAAAAAAATAAAAAAAACTCGAAGAACTGAAGCCATAGAAGAAGTCAAGGTAGAAGTCGATGAAAGAAAAAATCGAAGTAACAGAAGCCATAGAAGAAGTCAAGGTAGAAGTCGATGAAAGAAAAAATCGAAGTAACAGAAGACATAGAAGAAGTCAAGGTAGAAGTTGATGAAAGAAAAAATTGAAGTAACAGAAGCCATAGAAGAAGTCAAGGTAGAAGTCGATGAAAGAAAAAATCGAAGTAACAGAAGCCATAGAAGAAGTCAAGGCAGAAGTCGATGAAAGAAAAAATCGAAGAAACAGAAGCCATAGAAGAAGCCATGGTAGAAGTCGAAGAAAGAAAAAATCGAAGAAACAGAAGCCATAGAAGAAGCCATGGTAGAAGTCGATGAAAGAAAAAATCGAAGAAAATTAAAAATCGAAGAAACAGAAGCCATAGAAGAAGCCATGGAAGAAGTCGATGAAAGAAAAAATCGAAGTAACTGAAGCCATAGAAGAAGTCAAAGGTAGAAGTCGATAAAAAAAGGAAAAAAAAAAAAAACTCGAAGTAACAGAAGCCATATAAGAAGTCAAGGTAGAAGTCGATGAAAGAAAAAATCGAAGTAACAGAAGCCATAGAAGAAGTCAAGGTAGAAGTCAATAAAAAAAAAAATAAAAAAAACTCGAAGAACTGAAGCCATAGAAGAAGTCAAGGTAGAAGTCGATGAAAGAAAAAATCGAAGTAACAGAAGACATAGAAGAAGTCAAGGTAGAAGTCGATGAAAGAAAAAATCGAAGTAACAGAAGCCATAGAAGAAGTCAAGGTAGAAGTCGATGAAAGAAAAAATCGAAGTAACAGAAGCCATAGAAGAAGTCAAGGTAGAAGTCGATGAAAGAAAAAATCGAAGTAACAGAAGACATAGAAGAAGTCAAGGTAGAAGTCGATGAAAGAAAAAATCGAAGTAACAGAAGCCATAGAAGAAGTCAAGGTAGAAGTCGATGAAAGAAAAAATCGAAGTAACAGAAGCCATAGAAGAAGTCAAGGTAGAAGTCGATGAAAGAAAAAATTGAAAGAAAAAATCGAAGTAACAGAAGACATAGAAGAAGTCAATGTAGAAGTCGATGAAAGAAAAAATCGAAGTAACAGAAGCCATAGAAGAAGTCAAGGTAGAAGTCGATGAAAGAAAAAATCGAAGTAACAGAAGCCATAGAAGAAGTCAAGGTAGAAGTCGATAAAAAAAAAAATAAAAAAAACTCGAAGAACTGAAGCCATAGAAGAAGTCAAGGTAGAAGTCGATGAAAGAAAAAATCGAAGTAACAGAAGCCATAGAAGAAGTCAAGGTAGAAGTCGATGAAAGAAAAAATCGAAGTAACAGAAGACATAGAAGAAGTCAAGGTAGAAGTTGATGAAAGAAAAAATTGAAGTAACAGAAGCCATAGAAGAAGTCAAGGTAGAAGTCGATGAAAGAAAAAATCGAAGTAACAGAAGCCATAGAAGAAGTCAAGGCAGAAGTCGATGAAAGAAAAAATCGAAGAAACAGAAGCCATAGAAGAAGCCATGGTAGAAGTCGAAGAAAGAAAAAATCGAAGAAACAGAAGCCATAGAAGAAGCCATGGTAGAAGTCGATGAAAGAAAAAATCGAAGAAAATTAAAAATCGAAGAAACAGAAGCCATAGAAGAAGCCATGGAAGAAGTCGATGAAAGAAAAAATCGAAGTAACTGAAGCCATAGAAGAAGTCAAAGGTAGAAGTCGATAAAAAAAGGAAAAAAAAAAAAAACTCGAAGTAACAGAAGCCATATAAGAAGTCAAGGTAGAAGTCGATGAAAGAAAAAATCGAAGTAACAGAAGCCATAGAAGAAGTCAAGGTAGAAGTCAATAAAAAAAAAAATAAAAAAAACTCGAAGAACTGAAGCCATAGAAGAAGTCAAGGTAGAAGTCGATGAAAGAAAAAATCGAAGTAACAGAAGACATAGAAGAAGTCAAGGTAGAAGTCGATGAAAGAAAAAATCGAAGTAACAGAAGCCATAGAAGAAGTCAAGGTAAAGGAAAGAAAAAATCGAAGTAACAGAAGACATAGAAGAAGTCAAGGTAGAAGTCGATGAAAGAAAAAATCGAAGAAACAGAAGCCATAGAAGAAGCCATGGTAGAAGTCGATGAAAGAAAAAATCGAAGAAACAGAAGCCATAGAAGAAGCCATGGTAGAAGTCGATGAAAGAAAAAATCGAAGAAACAGAAGCCATAGAAGAAGCTATGGTAGAAGTCGATGAAAGAAAAAATCGAAGAAAATTAAAAATCGAAGAAACAGAAGCCATAGAAGAAGTTAAGGTAGAAGTCGATGAAAGAAAAAATCGAAGTAACTGAAGCCATAGAAGAAGTCAAAGGTAGAAGTCGATAAAAAAAGAAAAAAAAAAAAAACTCGAAGTAACAGAAGCCATAGAGGAAGTCAAGGTAGAAGTCGATGAAAGAAAAAATTGAAGTAACTGAAACCATAGAAGAAGTCAAGATAAAAGTCGATAAAAAAAAAAAAAAAAAAAACTCGAAGTAACAGAAGCCATAGAAGAAGTCAAGGTAGAAGTCGATGAAAGAAAAAATCGAAATAACAGAAGCCATAGAAGAAGTCAAGGTAGAAGTCGATGAAAGAAAAAATCGGAGTAACAGAAGCCATAGAAGATGTCAAGGTAGAAGTCGATGAAAGAAAAAATCGAAGTAACAGAAGACATAGAAGAATTCAAGGTAGAAGTCGAAGAAAGAAAAAATTGAAGAAACAGAAGCCATAGAAGAAGCCATGGTAGAAGTCGATGAAAGAAAAAATAGAAGAAAGAAAAAATAGAAGAAACAGAAGCCATAGAAGAAGTCAAAGGTAGAAGTCGATAAAAAAAGAAAAAAAAAAACAAAACTCGAAGTAACAGAAGCCATATAAGAAGTCAAGGTAGAAGTCGATGAAAGAAAAAATCGAAGTAACTGAAACCATAGATGAAGTCAAGGTAGAAGTCGATAAAAAAAGAAAAAAAAAAAAAAAACTTGAAGTAACTGAAGCCATAGAAGAAGTCAAGGTAGAAGTCGATGAAAGAAAAACTCGAAGTAACAGAAGCCATAGAAGATGTCAAGGTAGAAGTCGATGAAAGAAAAAATCGAAATAACAGAAGCCATAGAAGAAGTCAAGGTAGAAGTCGATGAAAGAAAAAATCGGAGTAACAGAAGCCATAGAAGATGTCAAGGTAGAAGTCGATGAAAGAAAAAATCGAAGTAACAGAAGACATAGAAGAATTCAAGGTAGAAGTCGATGAAAGAAAAAATCGAAGTAACAGAAGCAATAGAAGAAGTCAAGGTAGAAGTCGATGAAAGAAAAAATCGAAGTAACAGAAGACATAGAAGAAGTCAATGTAGAAGTCGATGAAAGAAAAAATCGAAGTAACAGAAGCCATAGAAGAAGTCAAGGTAGAAGTCGATGAAAGAAAAAATCGAAGTAACAGAAGCCATAGAAGAAGTCAAGGTAGAAGTCGATAAAAAAAAAAATAAAAAAAACTCGAAGAACTGAAGCCATAGAAGAAGTCAAGGTAGAAGTCGATGAAAGAAAAAATCGAAGTAACAGAAGCCATAGAAGAAGTCAAGGTAGAAGTCGATGAAAGAAAAAATCGAAGTAACAGAAGACATAGAAGAAGTCAAGGTAGAAGTTGATGAAAGAAAAAATTGAAGTAACAGAAGCCATAGAAGAAGTCAAGGTAGAAGTCGATGAAAGAAAAAATCGAAGTAACAGAAGCCATAGAAGAAGTCAAGGCAGAAGTCGATGAAAGAAAAAATCGAAGAAACAGAAGCCATAGAAGAAGCCATGGTAGAAGTCGAAGAAAGAAAAAATCGAAGAAACAGAAGCCATAGAAGAAGCCATGGTAGAAGTCGATGAAAGAAAAAATCGAAGAAAATTAAAAATCGAAGAAACAGAAGCCATAGAAGAAGCCATGGAAGAAGTCGATGAAAGAAAAAATCGAAGTAACTGAAGCCATAGAAGAAGTCAAAGGTAGAAGTCGATAAAAAAAGGAAAAAAAAAAAAAACTCGAAGTAACAGAAGCCATATAAGAAGTCAAGGTAGAAGTCGATGAAAGAAAAAATCGAAGTAACAGAAGCCATAGAAGAAGTCAAGGTAGAAGTCAATAAAAAAAAAAATAAAAAAAACTCGAAGAACTGAAGCCATAGAAGAAGTCAAGGTAGAAGTCGATGAAAGAAAAAATCGAAGTAACAGAAGACATAGAAGAAGTCAAGGTAGAAGTCGATGAAAGAAAAAATCGAAGTAACAGAAGCCATAGAAGAAGTCAAGGTAGAAGTCGATGAAAGAAAAAATCGAAGTAACAGAAGCCATAGAAGAAGTCAAGGTAGAAGTCGATGAAAGAAAAAATCGAAGTAACAGAAGACATAGAAGAAGTCAAGGTAGAAGTCGATGAAAGAAAAAATCGAAGTAACAGAAGCCATAGAAGAAGTCAAGGTAGAAGTCGATGAAAGAAAAAATCGAAGTAACAGAAGCCATAGAAGAAGTCAAGGTAGAAGTCGATGAAAGAAAAAATTGAAAGAAAAAATCGAAGTAACAGAAGACATAGAAGAAGTCAATGTAGAAGTCGATGAAAGAAAAAATCGAAGTAACAGAAGCCATAGAAGAAGTCAAGGTAGAAGTCGATGAAAGAAAAAATCGAAGTAACAGAAGCCATAGAAGAAGTCAAGGTAGAAGTCGATAAAAAAAAAAATAAAAAAAACTCGAAGAACTGAAGCCATAGAAGAAGTCAAGGTAGAAGTCGATGAAAGAAAAAATCGAAGTAACAGAAGCCATAGAAGAAGTCAAGGTAGAAGTCGATGAAAGAAAAAATCGAAGTAACAGAAGACATAGAAGAAGTCAAGGTAGAAGTTGATGAAAGAAAAAATTGAAGTAACAGAAGCCATAGAAGAAGTCAAGGTAGAAGTCGATGAAAGAAAAAATCGAAGTAACAGAAGCCATAGAAGAAGTCAAGGCAGAAGTCGATGAAAGAAAAAATCGAAGAAACAGAAGCCATAGAAGAAGCCATGGTAGAAGTCGAAGAAAGAAAAAATCGAAGAAACAGAAGCCATAGAAGAAGCCATGGTAGAAGTCGATGAAAGAAAAAATCGAAGAAAATTAAAAATCGAAGAAACAGAAGCCATAGAAGAAGCCATGGAAGAAGTCGATGAAAGAAAAAATCGAAGTAACTGAAGCCATAGAAGAAGTCAAAGGTAGAAGTCGATAAAAAAAGGAAAAAAAAAAAAAACTCGAAGTAACAGAAGCCATATAAGAAGTCAAGGTAGAAGTCGATGAAAGAAAAAATCGAAGTAACAGAAGCCATAGAAGAAGTCAAGGTAGAAGTCAATAAAAAAAAAAATAAAAAAAACTCGAAGAACTGAAGCCATAGAAGAAGTCAAGGTAGAAGTCGATGAAAGAAAAAATCGAAGTAACAGAAGACATAGAAGAAGTCAAGGTAGAAGTCGATGAAAGAAAAAATCGAAGTAACAGAAGCCATAGAAGAAGTCAAGGTAAAGGAAAGAAAAAATCGAAGTAACAGAAGACATAGAAGAAGTCAAGGTAGAAGTCGATGAAAGAAAAAATCGAAGAAACAGAAGCCATAGAAGAAGCCATGGTAGAAGTCGATGAAAGAAAAAATCGAAGAAACAGAAGCCATAGAAGAAGCCATGGTAGAAGTCGATGAAAGAAAAAATCGAAGAAACAGAAGCCATAGAAGAAGCTATGGTAGAAGTCGATGAAAGAAAAAATCGAAGAAAATTAAAAATCGAAGAAACAGAAGCCATAGAAGAAGTTAAGGTAGAAGTCGATGAAAGAAAAAATCGAAGTAACTGAAGCCATAGAAGAAGTCAAAGGTAGAAGTCGATAAAAAAAGAAAAAAAAAAAAAACTCGAAGTAACAGAAGCCATAGAGGAAGTCAAGGTAGAAGTCGATGAAAGAAAAAATTGAAGTAACTGAAACCATAGAAGAAGTCAAGATAAAAGTCGATAAAAAAAAAAAAAAAAAAAACTCGAAGTAACAGAAGCCATAGAAGAAGTCAAGGTAGAAGTCGATGAAAGAAAAAATCGAAATAACAGAAGCCATAGAAGAAGTCAAGGTAGAAGTCGATGAAAGAAAAAATCGGAGTAACAGAAGCCATAGAAGATGTCAAGGTAGAAGTCGATGAAAGAAAAAATCGAAGTAACAGAAGACATAGAAGAATTCAAGGTAGAAGTCGATGAAAGAAAAAATCGAAGTAACAGAAGCAATAGAAGAAGTCAAGGTAGAAGTCGATGAAAGAAAAAATCGAAGTAACAGAAGACATAGAAGAAGTCAATGTAGAAGTCGATGAAAGAAAAAATCGAAGTAACAGAAGCCATAGAAGAAGTCAAGGTAGAAGTCGATGAAAGAAAAAATCGAAGTAACAGAAGCCATAGAAGAAGCCATGGTAGAAGTCGATGAAAGAAAAATCGAAGAAAGAAAAAATCGAAGAAACAGAAGCCATAGAAGAAGTCAAAGGTAGAAGTCGATGAAAGAAAAAATCGAAGTAACTGAAGCCATAGAAGAAGTCAAAGGTAGAAGTCGATAAAAAAAGAAAAAAAAAAAAACTTGAAGTAACAGAAGCCATATAAGAAGTCAAGGTAGAAGTCGATGAAAGAAAAAATCGAAGTAACAGAAGCCATAGAAGAAGTCAAGGTAGAAGTCGATAAAAAAAAAAATAAAAAAAACTCGAAGAACTGAAGCCATAGAAGAAGTCAAGGTAGAAGTCGATGAAAGAAAAAATCGAAGTAACAGAAGACATAGAAGAAGTCAAGGTAGAAGTCGATGAAAGAAAAAATCGAAGAAACAGAAGCCATAGAAGAAGCCATGGTAGAAGTCGAAGAAAGAAAAAATCGAAGAAACATAAGCCATAGAAGAAGCCATGGTAGAAGTCGAAGAAAGAAAAAATTGAAGAAACAGAAGCCATAGAAGAAGCCATGGTAGAAGTCGATGAAAGAAAAAATCGAAGAAAGAAAAATCGAAGAAACAGAAGCCATAGAAGAAGTCAAAGGTAGAAGTCGATAAAAAAAACAAAAAAAAAACAAAACTCGAAGTAACAGAAGCCATATAAGAAGTCAAGGTAGAAGTCGATGAAAGAAAAAATCGAAGTAACTGAAACCATAGAAGAAGTCAAGGTAGAAGTCGATAAAAAAAAAAAAAAAAAAAAAAACTTGAAGTAACTGAAGCCATAGAAGAAGTCAAGGTAGAAGTCGATGAAAGAAAAAATCGAAGTAACAGAAGCCATAGAAGATGTCAAGGTAGAAGTCGATGAAAGAAAAAATCGAAGTAACAGAAGCCATAGAAGAAGTCAAGGTAGAAGTCGATAAAAAAAAAAATAAAAAGAACTCGAAGAACTGAAGCCATAGAAGAAGTCAAGGTAGAAGTCGATGAAAGAAAAAATCGAAGTAACAGAAGACATAGAAGAAGTCAAGGTAGAAGCCGATGAAAGAAAAAATCGAAGAAACAGAAGCCATAGAAGAAGCCATGGTAGAAGTCGAAGAAAGAAAAAATCGAAGAAACATAAGCCATAGAAGAAGCCATGGTAGAAGACGAAGAAAGAAAAAATTGAAGAAACAGAAGCCATAGAAGAAGCCATGGTAGAAGTCGATGAAAGAAAAAATAGAAGAAAGAAAAAATAGAAGAAACAGAAGCCATAGAAGAAGTCAAAGGTAGAAGTCGATAAAAAAAGAAAAAAAAAAACAAAACTCGAAGTAACAGAAGCCATATAAGAAGTCAAGGTAGAAGTCGATGAAAGAAAAAATCGAAGTAACTGAAACCATAGATGAAGTCAAGGTAGAAGTCGATAAAAAAAGAAAAAAAAAAAAAAAACTTGAAGTAACTGAAGCCATAGAAGAAGTCAAGGTAGAAGTCGATGAAAGAAAAACTCGAAGTAACAGAAGCCATAGAAGATGTCAAGGTAGAAGTCGATGAAAGAAAAAATCGAAATAACAGAAGCCATAGAAGAAGTCAAGGTAGAAGTCGATGAAAGAAAAAATCGGAGTAACAGAAGCCATAGAAGATGTCAAGGTAGAAGTCGATGAAAGAAAAAATCGAAGTAACAGAAGACATAGAAGAATTCAAGGTAGAAGTCGATGAAAGAAAAAATCGAAGTAACAGAAGCAATAGAAGAAGTCAAGGTAGAAGTCGATGAAAGAAAAAATCGAAGTAACAGAAGACATAGAAGAAGTCAATGTAGAAGTCGATGAAAGAAAAAATCGAAGTAACAGAAGCAATAGAAGAAGTCAAGGTAGAAGTCGATGAAAGAAAAAATCGAAGTAACAGAAGCCATAGAAGAAGTCAAGGTAGAAGTCGATAAAAAAAAAAATAAAAAAAACTCGAAGAACTGAAGCCATAGAAGAAGTCAAGGTAGAAGTCGATGAAAGAAAAAATCGAAGTAACAGAAGCCATAGAAGAAGTCAAGGTAGAAGTCGATGAAAGAAAAAATCGAAGTAACAGAAGACATAGAAGAAGTCAAGGTAGAAGTTGATGAAAGAAAAAATTGAAGTAACAGAAGCCATAGAAGAAGTCAAGGTAGAAGTCGATGAAAGAAAAAATCGAAGAAAGAAAAATCGAAGAAACAGAAGCCATAGAAGAAGTCAAAGGTAGAAGTCGATAAAAAAAAAAAAAAAAAACAAAACTCGAAGTAACAGAAGCCATATAAGAAGTCAAGGTAGAAGTCGATGAAAGAAAAAATCGAAGTAACTGAAACCATAGAAGAAGTCAAGGTAGAAGTCGATAAAAAAAAAAAAAAAAAAAAACTTGAAGTAACTGAAGCCATAGAAGAAGTCAAGGTAGAAGTCGATGAAAGAAAAAATCGAAGTAACAGAAGCCATAGAAGATGTCAAGGTAGAAGTCGATGAAAGAAAAAATCGAAGTAACAGAAGCCATAGAAGAAGTCAAGGTAGAAGTCGATAAAAAAAAAAATAAAAAAAACTCGAAGAACTGAAGCCATAGAAGAAGTCAAGGTAGAAGTCGATGAAAGAAAAAATCGAAGTAACAGAAGACATAGAAGAAGTCAAGGTAGAAGCCGATGAAAGAAAAAATCGAAGAAACAGAAGCCATAGAAGAAGCCATGGTAGAAGTCGAAGAAAGAAAAAATCGAAGAAACATAAGCCATAGAAGAAGCCATGGTAGAAGTCGAAGAAAGAAAAAATTGAAGAAACAGAAGCCATAGAAGAAGCCATGGTAGAAGTCGATGAAAGAAAAAATAGAAGAAAGAAAAAATAGAAGAAACAGAAGCCATAGAAGAAGTCAAAGGTAGAAGTCGATAAAAAAAGAAAAAAAAAAACAAAACTCGAAGTAACAGAAGCCATATAAGAAGTCAAGGTAGAAGTCGATGAAAGAAAAAATCGAAGTAACTGAAACCATAGATGAAGTCAAGGTAGAAGTCGATAAAAAAAGAAAAAAAAAAAAAAAAACTTGAAGTAACTGAAGCCATAGAAGAAGTCAAGGTAGAAGTCGATGAAAGAAAAACTCGAAGTAACAGAAGCCATAGAAGATGTCAAGGTAGAAGTCGATGAAAGAAAAAATCGAAATAACAGAAGCCATAGAAGAAGTCAAGGTAGAAGTCGATGAAAGAAAAAATCGGAGTAACAGAAGCCATAGAAGATGTCAAGGTAGAAGTCGATGAAAGAAAAAATCGAAGTAACAGAAGACATAGAAGAATTCAAGGTAGAAGTCGATGAAAGAAAAAATCGAAGTAACAGAAGCAATAGAAGAAGTCAAGGTAGAAGTCGATGAAAGAAAAAATCGAAGTAACAGAAGACATAGAAGAAGTCAATGTAGAAGTCGATGAAAGAAAAAATCGAAGTAACAGAAGCCATAGAAGAAGTCAAGGTAGAAGTCGATGAAAGAAAAAATCGAAGTAACAGAAGCCATAGAAGAAGTCAAGGTAGAAGTCGATAAAAAAATAAATAAAAAAAACTCGAAGAACTGAAGCCATAGAAGAAGTCAAGGTAGAAGTCGATGAAAGAAAAAATCGAAGTAACAGAAGCCATAGAAGAAGTCAAGGTAGAAGTCGATGAAAGAAAAAATCGAAGTAACAGAAGACATAGAAGAAGTCAAGGTAGAAGTTGATGAAAGAAAAAATTGAAGTAACAGAAGCCATAGAAGAAGTCAAGGTAGAAGTCGATGAAAGAAAAAATCGAAGAAAGAAAAATCGAAGAAACAGAAGCCATAGAAGAAGTCAAAGGTAGAAGTCGATAAAAAAAAAAAAAAAAAAACAAAACTCGAAGTAACAGAAGCCATATAAGAAGTCAAGGTAGAAGTCGATGAAAGAAAAAATCGAAGTAACTGAAACCATAGAAGAAGTCAAGGTAGAAGTCGATAAAAAAAAAAAAAAAAAAAAACTTGAAGTAACTGAAGCCATAGAAGAAGTCAAATTAGAAGTCGATGAAAGAAAAAATCGAAGTAACAGAAGCCATAGAAGATGTCAAGGTAGAAGTCGATGAAAGAAAAAATCGAAGTAACAGAAGCCATAGAAGAAGTCAAGGTAGAAGTCGATAAAAAAAAAAATAAAAAAAACTCGAAGAACTGAAGCCATAGAAGAAGTCAAGGTAGAAGTCGATGAAAGAAAAAATCGAAGTAACAGAAGACATAGAAGAAGTCAAGGTAGAAGCCGATGAAAGAAAAAATCGAAGAAACAGAAGCCATAGAAGAAGCCATGGTAGAAGTCGAAGAAAGAAAAAATCGAAGAAACATAAGCCATAGAAGAAGCCATGGTAGAAGTCGAAGAAAGAAAAAATTGAAGAAACAGAAGCCATAGAAGAAGCCATGGTAGAAGTCGATGAGAGAAAAAATAGAAGAAAGAAAAAATAGAAGAAACAGAAGCCATAGAAGAAGTCAAAGGTAGAAGTCGATAAAAAAAGAAAAAAAAAAACAAAACTCGAAGTAACAGAAGCCATATAAGAAGTCAAGGTAGAAGTCGATGAAAGAAAAAATCGAAGTAACTGAAACCATAGATGAAGTCAAGGTAGAAGTCGATAAAAAAAGAAAAAAAAAAAAAAAACTTGAAGTAACTGAAGCCATAGAAGAAGTCAAGGTAGAAGTCGATGAAAGAAAAACTCGAAGTAACAGAAGCCATAGAAGATGTCAAGGTAGAAGTCGATGAAAGAAAAAATCGAAATAACAGAAGCCATAGAAGAAGTCAAGGTAGAAGTCGATGAAAGAAAAAATCGGAGTAACAGAAGCCATAGAAGATGTCAAGGTAGAAGTCGATGAAAGAAAAAATCGAAGTAACAGAAGACATAGAAGAATTCAAGGTAGAAGTCGATGAAAGAAAAAATCGAAGTAACAGAAGCAATAGAAGAAGTCAAGGTAGAAGTCGATGAAAGAAAAAATCGAAGTAACAGAAGACATAGAAGAAGTCAATGTAGAAGTCGATGAAAGAAAAAATCGAAGTAACAGAAGCCATAGAAGAAGTCAAGGTAGAAGTCGATGAAAGAAAAAATCGAAGTAACAGAAGCCATAGAAGAAGTCAAGGTAGAAGTCGATAAAAAAAAAAATAAAAAAAACTCGAAGAACTGAAGCCATAGAAGAAGTCAAGGTAGAAGTCGATGAAAGAAAAAATCGAAGTAACAGAAGCCATAGAAGAAGTCAAGGTAGAAGTCGATGAAAGAAAAAATCGAAGTAACAGAAGACATAGAAGAAGTCAAGGTAGAAGTTGATGAAAGAAAAAATTGAAGTAACAGAAGCCATAGAAGAAGTCAAGGTAGAAGTCGATGAAAGAAAAAATCGAAGTAACAGAAGCCATAGAAGAAGTCAAGGCAGAAGTCGATGAAAGAAAAAATCGAAGAAACAGAAGCCATAGAAGAAGCCATGGTAGAAGTCGAAGAAAGAAAAAATCGAAGAAACAGAAGCCATAGAAGAAGCCATGGTAGAAGTCGATGAAAGAAAAAATCGAAGAAAATTAAAAATCGAAGAAACAGAAGCCATAGAAGAAGCCATGGAAGAAGTCGATGAAAGAAAAAATCGAAGTAACTGAAGCCATAGAAGAAGTCAAAGGTAGAAGTCGATAAAAAAAGGAAAAAAAAAAAAAACTCGAAGTAACAGAAGCCATATAAGAAGTCAAGGTAGAAGTCGATGAAAGAAAAAATCGAAGTAACAGAAGCCATAGAAGAAGTCAAGGTAGAAGTCAATAAAAAAAAAAATAAAAAAAACTCGAAGAACTGAAGCCATAGAAGAAGTCAAGGTAGAAGTCGATGAAAGAAAAAATCGAAGTAACAGAAGACATAGAAGAAGTCAAGGTAGAAGTCGATGAAAGAAAAAATCGAAGTAACAGAAGCCATAGAAGAAGTCAAGGTAGAAGTCGATGAAAGAAAAAATCGAAGTAACAGAAGCCATAGAAGAAGTCAAGGTAGAAGTCGATGAAAGAAAAAATCGAAGTAACAGAAGACATAGAAGAAGTCAAGGTAGAAGTCGATGAAAGAAAAAATCGAAGTAACAGAAGCCATAGAAGAAGTCAAGGTAGAAGTCGATGAAAGAAAAAATCGAAGTAACAGAAGCCATAGAAGAAGTCAAGGTAGAAGTCGATGAAAGAAAAAATTGAAGTAGCAGAAGCCATAGAAGAAGCCATGGTAGAGGTTGATGAAAGAAAAAATCGAAGTAACTGAAGCCATAGAAGAAGTCAAGGTAGAAGTCGATGAAAAAAAAATCGAAGAAACAGAAGCCATAGAAGAAGTCAAGGTAGAAGTCGATGAAAGAAAAAATCGAAGTAACAGAACCCATAGAAGTCGTCAGGGTAGAAGTCGATAAAAAAAAAAAGTAGAAGTAACAGAAGCCATAGAAGTCAAGGTAGAAGTCGATTAAAAAAAAAAAAAAAAAGTTGAAGTAACTGAAGCCATAGAAGAAGTCAAGGTAGAAGGAGATAAAAGAAAGAAAAAAAATTTGAAGTAACAGAAGTCATAGAAGAAGTCAAGGTAGAAGTTGATGAAAGAAAAAATCGAAGTAACTGAAGCCATAGAAGAAGTCAAAGTAGAATGCAATAAACGAAAGAAAAAAAAAGTCGAAGTAACAGAAGCCATAGAAGAAGACAAGGTAGAAGTCAATGAAAGAAAAAACCGAAGAAACAGAAGCCATAGAAGAAGTCAAGGTAGCAGTCGACGAAAGAAAAAACTCGAAGTAACTGAAGCCATAGAAGAAGTCAAGGTAGAAGTCGATGGAAGAAAAAAAACGAAATAACAGAAGCCATAGAAGAAGTCAAGGTAGAAGTCGATGAAAGAAAAAATCGAAGAAACAGAAGCCATAGAAGAAGTCAAGGTAGAAGTCGATGAAAGTAAAAGTCGACGTAACAGAAGCCATAGAAGTCAAGGTAGAAGTCAATAAAAAAAAAAAAAAAAAGTTGAAGTAACTGAAGCCATAGAAAAAGTCAAGGTAGAAGGAGATAAAAAAAAAGAAAAAAAAATTTGAAGTAACAGAAGTCATAGAAGAAGTCAAGGTAGAAATCGATGAAAGAAAAAATCGAAGTAACTGAAGCCATAGAAGAAGTCAAAGTAGAATGCAATAAACGAAAGAAAAAAAAAGTCGAAGTAACAGAAGTCATAGAAGAAGTCAAGGTAGAAGTCGATGAAAGAAAAATCGAAATGACAGAATCCATAGAAGAAGACAAGGTAGAAGTCAATGAAAGAAAAAACCGAAGAAACAGAAGTCACAGAAGAAGTCAAGGTAGAAGTCGACGAAAGAAAAAACTCGAAGTAACTGAAGCCATAGAAGAAGTCAAGGTAGAAGTCGATGGAAGAAAAAAAACGAAATAACAGAAGCCATAGAAGAAGTCAAGGTAGAAGTCGATGAAAGAAAAAATCGAAGAAACAGAAGCCATAGAAGAAGTCAAAGTAGAAGTCGATAAAAAAAAAAAAAAAACTCGAAGTAACTGAAGCCATAGAAGAAGTCAATGTAGAAGTCGATTAAAAAAAAAAAACCGAAGTAACTGAAGCCATAGAAGAAGTCAAGGTAGAAGTCGATGGAAGAAAAAAAACGAAATAACAGAAGCCATAGAAGAAGTCAAGGTAGAAGTCGATGAAAGAAAAAATCGAAGAAACAGAAGCCATAAAAGAAGTCAAGGTAGAAGTCGATGAAAGTAAAAGTCAAAGTAACAGAAGCCATAGAAGTCAAGGTAGAAGTCAATAAAAAATAAAAAAAAAGTTGAAGTAACTGAAGCCATAGAAGAAGTCAGGGTAGAAGGAGATAAAAGAAAGAAAAAAAAAGTCGAAGTAACAGAAGTCATAGAAGAAGTCAAGGTAGAAGTCGATGAAAGAAAAAATCGAAATGACAGAATCCATAGAAGAAGACAAGGTAGAAATCAATGAAAGAAAAAATCGAAGAAACAGAAGCCATAGAAGAAGTCAAAGTAGAAGTCGATAAAAAAAAAAAAAACTCGAAGTAACTGAAGCCATAGAAGAAGTCAATGTAGAAGTCGATTAAAAAAAAAAAAACCAAGTAACTGAAACCATAGAAGAAGTCAAGGTAGAAGTCGATGAAAAAAAATCTCGAAGTAACTGAAGCCATAGAAGAAATCAAGGAAGAAGTCGATGAAAGAAAAAATCGAAGTAACTGAAACCATAGAAGAAGTCAAGATAAAAGTCGATGAAAGAAAAAATCGAAGTAACAGAAGCCAAAGAAGAAGTCAATGTAGAAGTCGATAAAAGAAAGAAAAAATCGAAGTAACAGAAGCCATAGAAGAAGTCATAGTAGAAGTCGATAAAAGAAATAAAAAATCGAAGTAACAGAAGCCATATAAGAAGTCAAGGTAGAAGGCGATAAAAGAAAGCAAAAAAAAAAGTCGAAGTAACAGAAGCCATAGATGAAGTCAAGGTAGAAGTCGATAAAAAAAATCGAAATAACAGAATCCATAGAAGAAGTCAAGGTAGAAGTCGTTGAAAGAAAAAATCGAAGTAACAGAAGCCATAGAAGAAGTCAAGGTAGAAGTCGATGAAAGAAAAAATTGAAGTAGCAGAAGCCATAGAAGAAGCCATGGTAGAGGTTGATGAAAGAAAAAATCGAAGTAACTGAAGCCATAGAAGAAGTCAAGGTAGAAGTCGATGAAAAAAAAATCGAAGAAACAGAAGCCATAGAAGAAGTCAAGATAGAAGTCGATAAAAGAAAAAATCGAAGTAACTGAAGCCTTAGAAGAAGTCAAGGTAGAAGGCGATAAAAGAAAGAAAAAAAAAAGTCGAAGTAACAGAAGCCATAGAAGAAGCCATGGTAGAAGTCGATGAAATAAAAAATCGAAGTAACAGATGCCATAGAAGAAGTCAAGGTAGAAGCCGAAGAAAAAAAAATCGAAGTAACAGAAGCCATAGAAGAAATCAAGGTAGAAGTAGATAAATAAAAAAAAAAAAAAAAAACGTGAAGTAACTGAAGCCAAGGAAGAAGTCAAGGTAGAAGTCGATGAAAGAAAAAATCGAAGTAACAGAACCCATAGAAGTCGTCAGGGTAGAAGTCGATAAAAAAAAAAAGTTGAAGTAACTGAAGCCATAGAAGAAGTCAAGGTAGAAGGAGATAAAAGAAAGAAAAAAAATTTGAAGTAACAGAAGTCATAGAAGAAGTCAAGGTAGAAGTTGATGAAAGAAAAAATCGAAGTAACTGAAGCCATAGAAGAAGTCAAAGTAGAATGCAATAAACGAAAGAAAAAAAAAGTCGAAGTAACAGAAGTCATAGAAGAAGTCAAGGTAGAAGTCGATGAAAGAAAAAATCGAAATAACAGAAGCCATAGAAGAAGACAAGGTAGAAGTCAATGAAAGAAAAAACCGAAGAAACAGAAGCCATAGAAGAAGTCAAGGTAGCAGTCGACGAAAGAAAAAACTCGAAGTAACTGAAGCCATAGAAGAAGTCAAGGTAGAAGTCGATGGAAGAAAAAAAACGAAATAACAGAAGCCATAGAAGAAGTCAAGGTAGAAGTCGATGAAAGAAAAAATCGAAGAAACAGAAGCCATAGAAGAAGTCAAGGTAGAAGTCGATGAAAGAAAAAATCGAAGAAACAGAAGCCATAGAAGAAGTCAAGGTAGAAGTCGATGAAAGTAAAAGTCGACGTAACAGAAGCCATAGAAGTCAAGGTAGAAGTCAATAAAAAAAAAAAAAAAAGTTGAAGTAACTGAAGCCATAGAAAAAGTCAAGGTAGAAGGAGATAAAAAAAAAGAAAAAAAAATTCGAAGTAACAGAAGTCATAGAAGAAGTCAAGGTAGAAGTCGATGAAAGAAAAAAGTCGAAGTAACTGAAGCCATAGAAGAAGTCAAAGTAGAATGCAATAAACGAAAGAAAAAAAAAGTCGAAGTAACAGAAGTCATAGAAGAAGTCAAGGTAGAAGTCGATGAAAGAAAAAATCGAAATGACAGAATCCATAGAAGAAGACAAGGTAGAAGTCAATGAAAGAAAAAACCGAAGAAACAGAAGTCATAGAAGAAGTCAAGGTAGAAGTCGACGAAAGAAAAAACTCGAAGTAACTGAAGCCATAGAAGAAGTCAAGGTAGAAGTCGATGGAAGAAAAAAAACGAAATAACAGAAGCCATAGAAGAAGTCAAGGTAGAAGTGGATGAAAGAAAAAATCGAAGAAACAGAAGCCATAGAAGAAGTCAAAGTAGAAGTCGATAAAAAAAAAAAAAAAAACTCGAAGTAACTGAAGCCATAGAAGAAGTCAATGTAGAAGTCGATTAAAAAAAAAAAACCGAAGTAACTGAAGCCATAGAAGAAGTCAAGGTAGAAGTCGATGGAAGAAAAAAAACGAAATAACAGAAGCCATAGAAGAAGTCAAGGTAGAAGTCGATGAAAGAAAAAAAACGAAATAACAGAAGCCATAGAAGAAGACAAGGTAGAAGTCAATGAAAGAAAAAACCGAAGAAACAGAAGTCATAGAAGAAGTCAAGGTAGAAATCGATGAAAGAAAAAATCGAAGTAACTGAAGCCATAGAAGAAGTCAAAGTAGAATGCAATAAACGAAAGAAAAAAAAAGTCGAAGTAACAGAAGTCATAGAAGAAGTCAAGGTAGAAGTCGATGAAAGAAAAAATCGAAATGACAGAATCCATAGAAGAAGACAAGGTAGAAGTCAATGAAAGAAAAAACCGAAGAAACAGAAGTCACAGAAGAAGTCAAGGTAGAAGTCGACGAAAGAAAAAACTCGAAGTAACTGAAGCCATAGAAGAAGTCAAGGTAGAAGTCGATGAAAGAAAAAATCGAAGAAACAGAAGCCATAGAAGAAGTCAAAGTAGAAGTCGATAAAAAAAAAAAAAAAACTCGAAGTAACTGAAGCCATAGAAGAAGTCAATGTAGAAGTCGATTAAAAAAAAAAAACCGAAGTAACTGAAGCCATAGAAGAAGTCAAGGTAGAAGTCGATGGAAGAAAAAAAACGAAATAACAGAAGCCATAGAAGAAGTCAAGGTAGAAGTCGATGAAAGAAAAAATCGAAGAAACAGAAGCCATAGAAGAAGTCAAGGTAGAAGTCGATGAAAGTAAAAGTCAAAGTAACAGAAGCCATAGAAGTCAAGGTAGAAGTCAATAAAAAATAAAAAAAAAGTTGAAGTAACTGAAGCCATAGAAGAAGTCAGGGTAGAAGGAGATAAAAGAAAGAAAAAAAAATTGAAGTAACAGAAGTCATAGAAGAAGTCAAGGTAGAAGTCGATGAAAGAAAAAATCGAAGTAACTGAAGCCATAGAAGAAGTCAAAGTAGAATGCAATAAACGAAAGAAAAAAAAACTCGAAGTAACTGAAGCCATAGAAGAAGTCAATGTAGAAGTCGATTAAAAAAAAAAAACCGAAGTAACTGAAGCCATAGAAGAAGTCAAGGTAGAAGTCGATGGAAGAAAAAAAACGAAATAACAGAAGCCATAGAAGAAGTCAAGGTAGAAGTCGATGAAAGAAAAAATCGAAGAAACAGAAGCCATAGAAGAAGTCAAGGTAGAAGTCGATGAAAGTAAAAGTCAAAGTAACAGAAGCCATAGAAGTCAAGGTAGAAGTCAATAAAAAATAAAAAAAAAGTTGAAGTAACTGAAGCCATAGAAGAAGTCAGGGTAGAAGGAGATAAAAGAAAGAAAAAAAAATTGAAGTAACAGAAGTCATAGAAGAAGTCAAGGTAGAAGTCGATGAAAGAAAAAATCGAAGTAACTGAAGCCATAGAAGAAGTCAAAGTAGAATGCAATAAACGAAAGAAAAAAAAAGTCGAAGTAACAGAAGTCATAGAAGAAGTCAAGGTAGAAGTCGATGAAAGAAAAAATCGAAATGACAGAATCCATAGAAGAAGACAAGGTAGAAGTCAATGAAAGAAAAAATCAAAGAAACAGAAGCCATAGAAGAAGTCAAAGTAGAAGTCGATAAAAAAAAAAAAAACTCGAAGTAACTGAAGCCATAGAAGAAGTCAATGTAGAAGTCGATTAAAAAAAAAAAACCGAAGTAACTGAAGCCATAGAAGAAGTCAAGGTAGAAGTCGATGGAAGAAAAAAAACGAAATAACAGAAGCCATAGAAGAAGTCAAGGTAGAAGTCGATGAAAGAAAAAAATCGAAGAAACAGAAGCCATAGAAGAAGTCAAGGTAGAAGTCGATGAAAGTAAAAATCGAAGAAACAGAAGCCATAGAGGAAGTCAATGTAGAAGCCGATGAAAAAAAAATCGAAGTAACAGAAGCCATAGAAGAAATCAAGGTAGAAGTAGATAAATAAAAAAAAAAAAAAAAACTTGAAGTAACTGAAGCCATGGAAGAAGTCAAGGTAGAAGTCGATGAAAGAAAAAATCGAAGTAACAGAAGCCATAGAAGAAATCAAGGTAGAAGTAGATAAATAAAAAAAAAAAAAAAAAGTTGAAGTAACTGAAGCCATAGAAGAAGTCAAGGTAGAAGGAGTTAAAAGAAAGAAAAAAAATTCGAAGTAACAGAAGTCATAGAAGAAGTCAAGGTAGAAGTCGATGAAAGAAAAAATCGAAGTAACTGAAGCCATAGAAGAAGTCAAAGTAGAATGCAATAAACGAAAGAAAAAAAAAGTCGAAGTAACAGAAGTCATAGAAGAAGTCAAGGTAGAAGTCGATGAAAGAAAAAATCGAAATAAAAGAAGCCATAGAAGAAGACAAGGTAGAAGTCAATGAAAGAAAAAACCGAAGAAACAGAAGCCATAGAAGAAGTCAAGGTAGCAGTCGACGAAAAAAAAAACTCGAAGTAACTGAAGCCATAGAAGAAGTCAAGGTAGAAGTCGATGGAAGAAAAAAAACGAAATAACAGAAGCCATAGAAGAAGACAAGGTAGAAGTCAATGAAAGAAAAAACCGAAGAAACAGAAGTCATAGAAGAAGTCAAGGTAGAAGTCGATGAAAGAAAAAATCGAAGAAACAGAAGCCATAGAAGAAGTCAAGGTAGAAGTCGATGAAAGTAAAAGTCGAAGTAACAGAAGCCATAGAAGTCAAGGTAGAAGTCAATAAAAAAAAAAAAAAAAAAGTTAAAGTAACTGAAGCCATAGAAGAAGTCAAGGTAGAAGTCGATGAAAGAAAAAATAGAAGAAACAGAAGCCATAGAAGAAGTCGAGGTAGAAGTCGATGAAAGTAAAAATCGAAGAAACAGAAGCCATTGAGGAAGTCAAAGTAGAAGTCGATAAAAAAAAAAAAAACTCGAAGTAACTGAAGCCATAGAAGAAGTCAATGTAGAAGTCGATAAAAAAAAAAAAAGCGAAGTAACTGAAACCATAGAAGAAGTCAAGGTAGAAGTCGATGAAAAAAAATCTCGAAGTAACTGAAACCATAGAAGAAGTCAAGATAAAAGTCGATGAAAGAAAAAATCGAAGTAACAGAAGCCAAAGAAGAAGTCAATGTAGAAGTCGATAAAAGAAAGAAAAAATCGAAGTAACAGAAGCCATAGAAGAAGTCATTGTAGAAGTCGATAAAATAAATAAAAAATCGAAGTAACAGAAGCCATATAAGAAGTCAAGGTAGAAGGCGATAAAAGAAAGCAAAAAAAAAAGTCGAAGTAACAGAAGCCATAGATGAAGTCAAGGTAGAAGTCGATAAAAAAAATCGAAATAACAGAATCCATAGAAGAAGTCAAGATAGAAGTCGTTGAAAGAAAAAATCGAAGTAACAGAAGCCATAGAAGAAGTCAAGGTAGAAGTCGATGAAAGAAAAAATTGAAGTAGCAGAAGCCATAGAAGAAGCCATGGTAGAGGTTGATGAAAGAAAAAATCGAAGTAACTGAAGCCATAGAAGAAGTCAAGGTAGAAGTCGATGAAAAAAATATCGAAGAAACAGAAGCCATAGAAGAAGTCAAGATAGAAGTCGATGAAAGAAAAAATCGAAGTAACTGAAGCCTTAGAAGAAGTCAAGGTAGAAGGCGATAAAAGAAAGAAAAAAAAAAGTCGAAGTAACAGAAGCCATAGAAGAAGCCATGGTAGAAGTCGATGAAATAAAAAATCGAAGTAACAGATGCCATAGAAGAAGTCAAGGTAGAAGCCGATGAAAAAAAAATCGAAGTAACAGAAGCCATAGAAGAAATCAAGGTAGAAGTAGATAAATAAAAAAAAAAAAAAAAAACGTGAAGTAACTGAAGCCATGGAAGAAGTCAAGGTAGAAGTCGATGAAAGAAAAAATCGAAGTAACAGAACCCATAGAAGTCGTCAGGGTAGAAGTCGATAAAAAAAAAAAAGTAGAAGTAACAGAAGCCATAGAAGTCAAGGTAGAAGTCGATTAAAAAAAAAAAAAAAGTTGAAGTAACTGAAGCCATAGAAGAAGTCAAGGTAGAAGGAGATAAAAGAAAGAAAAAAAATTTGAAGTAACAGAAGTCATAGAAGAAGTCAAGGTAGAAGTTGATGAAAGAAAAAATCGAAGTAACTGAAGCCATAGAAGAAGTCAAAGTAGAATGCAATAAACGAAAGAAAAAAAAACTCGAAGTAACTGAAGCCATAGAAGAAGTCAATGTAGAAGTCGATTAAAAAAAAAAAACCGAAGTAACTGAAGCCATAGAAGAAGTCAAGGTAGAAGTCGATGGAAGAAAAAAAACGAAATAACAGAAGCCATAGAAGAAGTCAAGGTAGAAGTCGATGAAAGAAAAAATCGAAGAAACAGAAGCCATAGAAGAAGTCAAGGTAGAAGTCGATGAAAGTAAAAGTCAAAGTAACAGAAGCCATAGAAGTCAAGGTAGAAGTCAATAAAAAATAAAAAAAAAGTTGAAGTAACTGAAGCCATAGAAGAAGTCAGGGTAGAAGGAGATAAAAGAAAGAAAAAAAAAATTGAAGTAACAGAAGTCATAGAAGAAGTCAAGGTAGAAGTCGATGAAAGAAAAAATCGAAGTAACTGAAGCCATAGAAGAAGTCAAAGTAGAATGCAATAAACGAAAGAAAAAAAAAGTCGAAGTAACAGAAGTCATAGAAGAAGTCAAGGTAGAAGTCGATGAAAGAAAAAATCGAAATAACAGAAGCCATAGAAGAAGACAAGGTAGAAGTCAATGAAAGAAAAAACCGAAGAAACAGAAGCCATAGAAGAAGTCAAGGTAGCAGTCGACGAAAGAAAAAACTCGAAGTAACTGAAGCCATAGAAGAAGTCAAGGTAGAAGTCGATGGAAGAAAAAAAACGAAATAACAGAAGCCATAGAAGAAGTCAAGGTAGAAGTCGATGAAAGAAAATATCGAAGAAACAGAAGCCATAGAAGAAGTCAAGGTAGAAGTCGATGAAAGTAAAAGTCGACGTAACAGAAGCCATAGAAGTCAAGGTAGAAGTCAATAAAAAAAAAAAAAAAAAAGTTGAAGTAACTGAAGCCATAGAAAAAGTCAAGGTAGAAGGAGATAAAAAAAAAGAAAAAAAAATTCGAAGTAACAGAAGTCATAGAAGAAGTCAAGGTAGAAGTCGATGAAAGAAAAAATCGAAGTAACTGAAGCCATAGAAGAAGTCAAAGTAGAATGCAATAAACGAAAGAAAAAAAAAGTCGAAGTAACAGAAGTCATAGAAGAAGTCAAGGTAGAAGTCGATGAAAGAAAAAATCGAAATGACAGAATCCATAGAAGAAGACAAGGTAGAAGTCAATGAAAGAAAAAACCGAAGAAACAGAAGTCATAGAAGAAGTCAAGGTAGAAGTCGACGAAAGAAAAAACTCGAAGTAACTGAAGCCATAGAAGAAGTCAAGGTAGAAGTCGATGGAAGAAAAAAAACGAAATAACAGAAGCCATAGAAGAAGTCAAGGTAGAAGTCGATAAAAAAAAAAAAAAAAACTCGAAGTAACTGAAGCCATAGAAGAAGTCAATGTAGAAGTCGATTAAAAAAAAAAAACCGAAGTAACTGAAGCCATAGAAGAAGTCAAGGTAGAAGTCGATGGAAGAAAAAAAACGAAATAACAGAAGCCATAGAAGAAGTCAAGGTAGAAGTCGATGAAAGAAAAAATCGAAGAAACAGAAGCCATAGAAGAAGTCAAGGTAGAAGTCGATGAAAGTAAAAATCGAAGAAACAGAAGCCATAGAGGAAGTCAATGTAGAAGCCGATGAAAAAAAAATCGAAGTAACAGAAGCCATAGAAGAAATCAAGGTAGAAGTAGATAAATAAAAAAAAAAAAAAAAACTTGAAGTAACTGAAGCCATGGAAGAAGTCAAGGTAGAAGTCGATGAAAGAAAAAATCGAAGTAACAGAAGCCATAGAAGAAATCAAGGTAGAAGTAGATAAATTAAAAAAAAAAAAAAGTTGAAGTAACTGAAGCCATAGAAGAAGTCAAGGTAGAAGGAGTTAAAAGAAAGAAAAAAAATTCGAAGTAACAGAAGTCATAGAAGAAGTCAAGGTAGAAGTCGATGAAAGAAAAAATCGAAGTAACTGAAGCCATAGAAGAAGTCAAAGTAGAATGCAATAAACGAAAGAAAAAAAAAGTCGAAGTAACAGAAGTCATAGAAGAAGTCAAGGTAGAAGTCGATGAAAGAAAAAATCGAAATAACAGAAGCCATAGAAGAAGACAAGGTAGAAGTCAATGAAAGAAAAAACCGAAGAAACAGAAGCCATAGAAGAAGTCAAGGTAGCAGTCGACGAAAAAAAAAACTCGAAGTAACTGAAGCCATAGAAGAAGTCAAGGTAGAAGTCGATGGAAGAAAAAAAACGAAATAACAGAAGCCATAGAAGAAGACAAGGTAGAAGTCAATGAAAGAAAAAACCGAAGAAACAGAAGTCATAGAAGAAGTCAAGGTAGAAGTCGATGAAAGAAAAAATCGAAGAAACAGAAGCCATAGAAGAAGTCAAGGTAGAAGTCGATGAAAGTAAAAGTCGAAGTAACAGAAGCCATAGAAGTCAAGGTAGAAGTCAATAAAAAAAAAAAAAAAAGTTAAAGTAACTGAAGCCATAGAAGAAGTCAAGGTAGAAGTCGATGAAAGAAAAAATAGAAGAAACAGAAGCCATAGAAGAAGTCAAGGTAGAAGTCGATGAAAGTAAAAATCGAAGAAACAGAAGCCATTGAGGAAGTCAAAGTAGAAGTCGATAAAAAAAAAAAAACTCGAAGTAACTGAAGCCATAGAAGAAGTCAATGTAGAAGTCGATAAAAAAAAAAAAAGCGAAGTAACTGAAACCATAGAAGAAGTCAAGGTAGAAGTCGATGAAAAAAAATCTCGAAGTAACTGAAGCCATAGAAGAAGTCAAGGTAGAAGTCGATGAAAGAAAAAATCGAAGTAACTGAAACCATAGAAGAAGTCAAGATAAAAGTCGATGAAAGAAAAAATCGAAGTAACAGAAGCCAAAGAAGAAGTCTAGGTAGAAGTCGATAAAAGAAACAAAAAATCGAAGTAACAGAAGCCATAGAAGAAGTCATAGTAGAAGTCGATAAAAGAAAGAAAAAATCAAAGTAACAGAAGCCATATAAGAAGTCAAGGTAGAAGGCGATAAAAGAAAGCAAAAAAAAAAGTCGAAGTAACAGAAGCCATAGAAATAGTCAAGGTAGAAGTCGATAAAAAAAATCGAAATAACAGAATCCATAGAAGAAGTCAAGGTAGAAGTCGTTGAAAGAAAAAATCGAAGTAACAGAAGCCATAGAAGAAGTCAAGGTAGAAGTCGATGAAAGAAAAAATTGAAGTAGCAGAAGCCATAGAAGAAGCCATGGTAGAGGTCGATGAAAGAAAAAATCGAAGTAACTGAAGCCATAGAAGAAGTCAAGATAGAAGTCGATGAAAGAAAAAATCGAAGTAACTGAAGCCTTAGAAGAAGTCAAGGTAGAAGGTGATAAAAGAAAGAAAAAAAAAGTCGAAGTAACAGAAGTCATAGAAGAAGTCAAGGTAGAAGTCGATGAAAGAAAAAATCGAAATAACAGAAGCCATAGAAGAAGACAAGGTAGAAGTCAATGAAAGAAAAAACCGAAGAAACAGAAGCCATAGAAGAAGTCAAGGTAGCAGTCGACGAAAGAAAAAACTCGAAGTAACTGAAGCAATAGAAGAAGTCAAGGTAGAAGTCGATGGAAGAAAAAAAACGAAATAACAGAAGCCATAGAAGAAGTCAAGGTAGAAGTCGATGAAAGAAAATATCGAAGAAACAGAAGCCATAGAAGAAGTCAAGGTAGAAGTCGATGAAAGTAAAAGTCGACGTAACAGAAGCCATAGAAGTCAAGGTAGAAGGAGATAAAAGAAAGAAAAAAAATTCGAAGTAACAGAAGTCATAGAAGAAGTCAAGGTAGAAGTCGATGAAAGAAAAAATCGAAGTAACTGAAGGCATAGAAGAAGTCAAAGTAGAATGCAATAAACGAAAGAAAAAAAAAGTCGAAGTAACAGAAGTCATAGAAGAAGTCAAGGTAGAAGTCGATGAAAGAAAAAATCGAAATAACAGAAGCCATAGAAGAAGACAAGGTAGAAGTCAATGAAAGAAAAAAACGAAGAAACAGAAGCCATAGAAGAAGTCAAGGTAGCAGTCGACGAAAGAAAAAACTCGAAGTAACTGAAGCCATAGAAGAAGTCAAGGTAGAAGTCGATGGAAGAAAAAAAACGAAATAACAGAAGCCATAGAAGAAGTCAAGGTAGAAGTCGATGAAAGAAAAAATCGAAGAAAGAGAAGCCATAGAAGAAGTCAAGGTAGAAGTCGATGAAAGTAAAAGTCGACGTAACAGAAGCCATAGAAGTCAAGGTAGAAGTCAATAAAAAAAAAAAAAAAGTTGAAGTAACTGAAGCCATAGAAGAAGTCAAGGTAGAAGGAGATAAAAAAAAAGAAAAAAAAATTCAAAGTAACAGAAGTCATAGAAGAAGTCAAGGTAGAAGTCGATGAAAGAAAAAATCGAAGTAACTGAAGCCATAGAAGAAGTCAAAGTAGAATGCAATAAACGAAAGAAAAAAAAAGTCGAAGTAACAGAAGTCATAGAAGAAGTCAAGGTAGAAGTCGATGAAAGAAAAAATCGAAATGACAGAATCCATAGAAGAAGACAAGGTAGAAGTCAATGAAAGAAAAAACCGAAGAAACAGAAGTCATAGAAGAAGTCAAGGTAGAAGTCGACGAAAGAAAAAACTCGAAGTAACTGAAGCCATAGAAGAAGTCAAGGTAGAAGTCGATGGAAGAAAAAAAACGAAATAACAGAAGCCATAGAAGAAGTCAAGGTAGAAGTCGATGAAAGAAAAAATCGAAGAAACAGAAGCCATAGAAGAAGTCAAAGTAGAAGTCAATAAAAAAAAAAAAAACTCGAAGTAACTGAAGCCATAGAAGAAGTCAAGGTAGAAGTCGATGAAAAAAAATCTCGAAGTAACTGAAGCCATAGAAGAAATCAAGGTAGAAGTCGATGAAAGAAAAAATCGAAGTAACTGAAACCATAGAAGAAGTCAAGATAAAAGTCGATGAAAGAAAAAATCGAAGTAACAGAAGCCAAAGAAGAAGTCAAGGTAGAAGTCGATAAAAGAAAGAAAAAATCGAAGTAACAGAAGCCATATAAGAAGTCAAGGTAGAAGTCGATAAAAGAAACCAAAAAAAAAAGTCGAAGTAACAGAAGCCATAGAAGAAGTCAAGGTAGAAGTCGATAAAAAAAAACGAAATAACAGAATCCATAGAAGAAGTCAAGGTAGAATTCGTTGAAAGAAAAAATCGAAGTAACAGAAGCCATGGAAGAAGTCAAGGTAGAAGTCGATGAAAGAAAAAATTGAAGTAGCAGAAGCCATAGAAGAAGCCATGGTAGAGGTCGATGAAAGAAAAAATCGAAGTAACTGAAGCCTTAGAAGAAGTCAAGGTAAAAGGCGATAAAAGAAAGAAAAAAAAAAGTCGAAGTAACAGAAGCCATAGAAGAAGCCATGGTAGAAGTCGATGAAATAAAAAATTGAAGTAACAGATGCCATAGAAGAAGTCAAGGTAGAAGCCGATGAAAAAAAAATCGAAGTAACAGAAGCCATAGAAGAAATCAAGGTAGAAGTCGATAAAAAAAAAAAAGTCGAAGTAACAGAAGCCATAGAAGTCAAGGTAGAAGTCGATTAAAAAAAAAAAAAAAAAGTTGAAGTAACTGAAGCCATAGAAGAAGTCAAGGTAGAAGGAGTTAAAAGAAAGAAAAAAAATTTGAAGTAACAGAAGTCATAGAAGAAGTCAAGGTAGAAGTCGATGAAAGAAAAAATCGAAGTAACTGAAGCCATAGAAGAAGTCAAAGTAGAATGCAATAAACGAAAGAAAAAAAAAGTCAAAGTAACAGAAGTCATAGAAGAAGTCAGGGTAGAAGTCGATGAAAGAAAAAATCGAAATAACAGAAGCCATAGAAGAAGACAAGGTAGAAGTCAATGAAAGAAAAAACCGAAGAAACAGAAGCCATAGAAGAAGTCAAGGTAGCAGTCGACGAACGAAAAAACTCGAAGTAACTGAAGCCATAGAAGAAGTCAAGGTAGAAGTCGATGGAAGAAAAAAAACGAAATAACAGAAGCCATAGAAGAAGTCAAGGTAGAAGTCGATGAAAGAAAAAATCGAAGAAACAGAAGCCATAGAAGAAGTCAAGGTAGAAGTCGATGAAAGTAAAAGTCAAAGTAACAGAAGCCATAGAAGTCAAGGTAGAAGTCAATAAAAAAAAAAAAAAAAGTTGAAGTAACTGAAGCCATAGAAGAAGTCAAGGTAGAAGGAGATAAAAGAAAGAAAAAAAAATTCGAAGTAACAGAAGTCATAGAAGAAGTCAAGGTAGAAGTCGATGAAAGAAAAAATCGAAGTAACTGAAGCCATAGAAGAAGTCAAAGTAGAATGCAATAAACGAAAGAACAAAAAAGTCGAAGTAACAGAAGTCATAGAAGAAGTCAAGGTAGAAGTCGATGAAAGAAAAAATCAAAGTAACAGAAGCCATAGAAGTCGTCAAGGTAGAAGTCGATAAAAAAAAAAAAGTCGAAGTAACAGAAGCCATAGAAGTCAAGGTAGAAGTCGATTAAAAAAAAAAAAAAAAAGTTGAAGTAACTGAAGCCATAGAAGAAGTCAAGGTAGAAAGAGTTAAAAGAAAGAAAAAAAATTCGAAGTAACAGAAGTCATAGAAGAAGTCAAGGTAGAAGTCGATTAAAAAAAAAAAAAAAAGTTGAAGTAACAGAAGCCATAGAAGAAGTCAAGGTAGAAGGAGTTAAAAGAAAGAAAAAAAATTCGAAGTAACAGAAGTCATAGAAGAAGTCAAGGTAGAAGTCGATGAAAGAAAAAATCGAAGTAACTGAAGCCATAGAGGAAGTCAAAGTAGAATGCAATAAACGAAAGAAAAAAAAAGTCGAAGTAAAAGAAGTCATAGAAGAAGTCAAGGTAGAAGTCGATGAAAGAAAAAATCGAAATAACAGAAGCCATAGAAGAAGACAAGGTAGAAGTCAATGAATGAGAAAACCGAAGAAACAGAAGCCATAGAAGAAGTCAAGGTAGCAGTCGACGAACGAAAAAACTCAAAGTAACTGAAGCCATAGAAGAAGTCAAGGTAGAAGTCGATGGAAGAAAAAAAACGAAATAACAGAAGCCATAGAAGAAGTCAAGGTAGAAGTCGATGAAAGAAAAAATCGAAGAAACAGAAGCCATAGAAGAAGTCAAGGTAGAAGTCGATGAAAGTAAAAGTCAAAGTAACAGAAGACATAGAGGAAGTCAAAGTAGAAGTCGATAAAAAAAAAAAAACTCGTAGTAACTGAAGCCATAGAAGAAGTCAATGTAGAAGTCGATTAAAAAAAAAAAAGCGAAGTAACAGAAACCATAGAAGAAGTCAAGGTAGAAGTCGATGAAAAAAAAACTCGAAGTAACTGAAGCCATAGAAGAAGTCAAGGTAGAAGTCGATGAAAAAAAAACTCGAAGTAACTGAAGCCATAGAAGAAGCCATGATAGAAGTCGATGAAAGTAAAAATCGAAGAAACAGAAGCCATTGAGGAAGTCAAAGTAGAAGTCGATAAAAAAAAAAAAACTCGAAGTAACTGAAGCCATAGAAGAAGTCAATGTAGAAGTCGATAAAAAAAAAAAAAGCGAAGTAACTGAAACCATAGAAGAAGTCAAGGTAGAAGTCGATGAAAAAAAATCTCGAAGTAACTGAAGCCATAGAAGAAGTCAAGGTAGAAGTCGATGAAAGAAAAAATCGAAGTAACTGAAACCATAGAAGAAGTCAAGATAAAAGTCGATGAAAGAAAAAATCGAAGTAACAGAAGCCAAAGAAGAAGTCTAGGTAGAAGTCGATAAAAGAAACAAAAAATCGAAGTAACAGAAGCCATAGAAGAAGTCATAGTAGAAGTCGATAAAAGAAAGAAAAAATCAAAGTAACAGAAGCCATATAAGAAGTCAAGGTAGAAGGCGATAAAAGAAAGCAAAAAAAAAAGTCGAAGTAACAGAAGCCATAGAAATAGTCAAGGTAGAAGTCGATAAAAAAAATCGAAATAACAGAATCCATAGAAGAAGTCAAGGTAGAAGTCGTTGAAAGAAAAAATCGAAGTAACAGAAGCCATAGAAGAAGTCAAGGTAGAAGTCGATGAAAGAAAAAATTGAAGTAGCAGAAGCCATAGAAGAAGCCATGGTAGAGGTCGATGAAAGAAAAAATCGAAGTAACTGAAGCCATAGAAGAAGTCAAGATAGAAGTCGATGAAAGAAAAAATCGAAGTAACTGAAGCCTTAGAAGAAGTCAAGGTAGAAGGTGATAAAAGAAAGAAAAAAAAAGTCGAAGTAACAGAAGTCATAGAAGAAGTCAAGGTAGAAGTCGATGAAAGAAAAAATCGAAATAACAGAAGCCATAGAAGAAGACAAGGTAGAAGTCAATGAAAGAAAAAACCGAAGAAACAGAAGCCATAGAAGAAGTCAAGGTAGCAGTCGACGAAAGAAAAAACTCGAAGTAACTGAAGCAATAGAAGAAGTCAAGGTAGAAGTCGATGGAAGAAAAAAAACGAAATAACAGAAGCCATAGAAGAAGTCAAGGTAGAAGTCGATGAAAGAAAATATCGAAGAAACAGAAGCCATAGAAGAAGTCAAGGTAGAAGTCGATGAAAGTAAAAGTCGACGTAACAGAAGCCATAGAAGTCAAGGTAGAAGGAGATAAAAGAAAGAAAAAAAATTCGAAGTAACAGAAGTCATAGAAGAAGTCAAGGTAGAAGTCGATGAAAGAAAAAATCGAAGTAACTGAAGGCATAGAAGAAGTCAAAGTAGAATGCAATAAACGAAAGAAAAAAAAAGTCGAAGTAACAGAAGTCATAGAAGAAGTCAAGGTAGAAGTCGATGAAAGAAAAAATCGAAATAACAGAAGCCATAGAAGAAGACAAGGTAGAAGTCAATGAAAGAAAAAAACGAAGAAACAGAAGCCATAGAAGAAGTCAAGGTAGCAGTCGACGAAAGAAAAAACTCGAAGTAACTGAAGCCATAGAAGAAGTCAAGGTAGAAGTCGATGGAAGAAAAAAAACGAAATAACAGAAGCCATAGAAGAAGTCAAGGTAGAAGTCGATGAAAGAAAAAATCGAAGAAAGAGAAGCCATAGAAGAAGTCAAGGTAGAAGTCGATGAAAGTAAAAGTCGACGTAACAGAAGCCATAGAAGTCAAGGTAGAAGTCAATAAAAAAAAAAAAAAAGTTGAAGTAACTGAAGCCATAGAAGAAGTCAAGGTAGAAGGAGATAAAAAAAAAGAAAAAAAAATTCAAAGTAACAGAAGTCATAGAAGAAGTCAAGGTAGAAGTCGATGAAAGAAAAAATCGAAGTAACTGAAGCCATAGAAGAAGTCAAAGTAGAATGCAATAAACGAAAGAAAAAAAAAGTCGAAGTAACAGAAGTCATAGAAGAAGTCAAGGTAGAAGTCGATGAAAGAAAAAATCGAAATGACAGAATCCATAGAAGAAGACAAGGTAGAAGTCAATGAAAGAAAAAACCGAAGAAACAGAAGTCATAGAAGAAGTCAAGGTAGAAGTCGACGAAAGAAAAAACTCGAAGTAACTGAAGCCATAGAAGAAGTCAAGGTAGAAGTCGATGGAAGAAAAAAAACGAAATAACAGAAGCCATAGAAGAAGTCAAGGTAGAAGTCGATGAAAGAAAAAATCGAAGAAACAGAAGCCATAGAAGAAGTCAAAGTAGAAGTCAATAAAAAAAAAAAAAACTCGAAGTAACTGAAGCCATAGAAGAAGTCAAGGTAGAAGTCGATGAAAAAAAATCTCGAAGTAACTGAAGCCATAGAAGAAATCAAGGTAGAAGTCGATGAAAGAAAAAATCGAAGTAACTGAAACCATAGAAGAAGTCAAGATAAAAGTCGATGAAAGAAAAAATCGAAGTAACAGAAGCCAAAGAAGAAGTCAAGGTAGAAGTCGATAAAAGAAAGAAAAAATCGAAGTAACAGAAGCCATATAAGAAGTCAAGGTAGAAGTCGATAAAAGAAACCAAAAAAAAAAGTCGAAGTAACAGAAGCCATAGAAGAAGTCAAGGTAGAAGTCGATAAAAAAAAACGAAATAACAGAATCCATAGAAGAAGTCAAGGTAGAATTCGTTGAAAGAAAAAATCGAAGTAACAGAAGCCATGGAAGAAGTCAAGGTAGAAGTCGATGAAAGAAAAAATTGAAGTAGCAGAAGCCATAGAAGAAGCCATGGTAGAGGTCGATGAAAGAAAAAATCGAAGTAACTGAAGCCTTAGAAGAAGTCAAGGTAAAAGGCGATAAAAGAAAGAAAAAAAAAAGTCGAAGTAACAGAAGCCATAGAAGAAGCCATGGTAGAAGTCGATGAAATAAAAAATTGAAGTAACAGATGCCATAGAAGAAGTCAAGGTAGAAGCCGATGAAAAAAAAATCGAAGTAACAGAAGCCATAGAAGAAATCAAGGTAGAAGTCGATAAAAAAAAAAAAGTCGAAGTAACAGAAGCCATAGAAGTCAAGGTAGAAGTCGATTAAAAAAAAAAAAAAAAAGTTGAAGTAACTGAAGCCATAGAAGAAGTCAAGGTAGAAGGAGTTAAAAGAAAGAAAAAAAATTTGAAGTAACAGAAGTCATAGAAGAAGTCAAGGTAGAAGTCGATGAAAGAAAAAATCGAAGTAACTGAAGCCATAGAAGAAGTCAAAGTAGAATGCAATAAACGAAAGAAAAAAAAAGTCAAAGTAACAGAAGTCATAGAAGAAGTCAGGGTAGAAGTCGATGAAAGAAAAAATCGAAATAACAGAAGCCATAGAAGAAGACAAGGTAGAAGTCAATGAAAGAAAAAACCGAAGAAACAGAAGCCATAGAAGAAGTCAAGGTAGCAGTCGACGAACGAAAAAACTCGAAGTAACTGAAGCCATAGAAGAAGTCAAGGTAGAAGTCGATGGAAGAAAAAAAACGAAATAACAGAAGCCATAGAAGAAGTCAAGGTAGAAGTCGATGAAAGAAAAAATCGAAGAAACAGAAGCCATAGAAGAAGTCAAGGTAGAAGTCGATGAAAGTAAAAGTCAAAGTAACAGAAGCCATAGAAGTCAAGGTAGAAGTCAATAAAAAAAAAAAAAAAAGTTGAAGTAACTGAAGCCATAGAAGAAGTCAAGGTAGAAGGAGATAAAAGAAAGAAAAAAAAATTCGAAGTAACAGAAGTCATAGAAGAAGTCAAGGTAGAAGTCGATGAAAGAAAAAATCGAAGTAACTGAAGCCATAGAAGAAGTCAAAGTAGAATGCAATAAACGAAAGAACAAAAAAGTCGAAGTAACAGAAGTCATAGAAGAAGTCAAGGTAGAAGTCGATGAAAGAAAAAATCAAAGTAACAGAAGCCATAGAAGTCGTCAAGGTAGAAGTCGATAAAAAAAAAAAAGTCGAAGTAACAGAAGCCATAGAAGTCAAGGTAGAAGTCGATTAAAAAAAAAAAAAAAAAGTTGAAGTAACTGAAGCCATAGAAGAAGTCAAGGTAGAAAGAGTTAAAAGAAAGAAAAAAAATTCGAAGTAACAGAAGTCATAGAAGAAGTCAAGGTAGAAGTCGATTAAAAAAAAAAAAAAAAGTTGAAGTAACAGAAGCCATAGAAGAAGTCAAGGTAGAAGGAGTTAAAAGAAAGAAAAAAAATTCGAAGTAACAGAAGTCATAGAAGAAGTCAAGGTAGAAGTCGATGAAAGAAAAAATCGAAGTAACTGAAGCCATAGAGGAAGTCAAAGTAGAATGCAATAAACGAAAGAAAAAAAAAGTCGAAGTAAAAGAAGTCATAGAAGAAGTCAAGGTAGAAGTCGATGAAAGAAAAAATCGAAATAACAGAAGCCATAGAAGAAGACAAGGTAGAAGTCAATGAATGAGAAAACCGAAGAAACAGAAGCCATAGAAGAAGTCAAGGTAGCAGTCGACGAACGAAAAAACTCAAAGTAACTGAAGCCATAGAAGAAGTCAAGGTAGAAGTCGATGGAAGAAAAAAAACGAAATAACAGAAGCCATAGAAGAAGTCAAGGTAGAAGTCGATGAAAGAAAAAATCGAAGAAACAGAAGCCATAGAAGAAGTCAAGGTAGAAGTCGATGAAAGTAAAAGTCAAAGTAACAGAAGACATAGAGGAAGTCAAAGTAGAAGTCGATAAAAAAAAAAAAACTCGTAGTAACTGAAGCCATAGAAGAAGTCAATGTAGAAGTCGATTAAAAAAAAAAAAGCGAAGTAACAGAAACCATAGAAGAAGTCAAGGTAGAAGTCGATGAAAAAAAAACTCGAAGTAACTGAAGCCATAGAAGAAGTCAAGGTAGAAGTCGATGAAAAAAAAACTCGAAGTAACTGAAGCCATAGAAGAAGTCAAGGTAGAAGTCGATGGAAGAAAAAAAACGAAATAACAGAAGCCATAGAAGAAGTCAAGGTAGAAGTCGATGAAAGAAAAAATCGAAGTAACAGAAGCCATAGAAGAAGTCAAGGTAGAAGGAGATAAAAGAAAGAAAAAAAATTCGAAGTAACAGGAGTCATAGAAGAAGTCAAGGTAGAAGTCGATGAAAGAAAAAATCGAAGTAACTGAAGCCATAGAAGAAGTCAAAGTAGAATGCAATAAACGAAAGAAAAAAAAAGTCGAAGTAACAGAAGTCATAGAAGAAGTCAAGGTAGAAGTCGATGAAAGAAAAAATCGAAATAACAGAAGCCATAGAAGAAGACAAGGTAGAAGTCAATGAAAGAAAAAACCGAAGAAACAGAAGCCATAGAAGAAGTCAAGGTAGCAGTCGACGAAAGAAAAAACTCGAAGTAACTGAAGCCATAGAAGAAGTCAAGGTAGAAGTCGATGGAAGAAAAAAAACGAAATAACAGAAGCCATAGAAGAAGTCAAGGTAGAAGTCGATGAAAGAAAAAATCGAAGAAACAGAAGCCATAGAAGAAGTCAAGGTAGAAGTCGATGAAAGTAAAAGTCGACGTAACAGAAGCCATAGAAGTCAAGGTAGAAGTCAATAAAAAAAAAAAAAAAAAAGTTGAAGTAACTGAAGCCATAGAAAAAGTCAAGGTAGAAGGAGATAAAAAAAAAGAAAAAAAAATTCGAAGTAACAGAAGTCATAGAAGAAGTCAAGGTAGAAGTCGATGAAAGAAAAAATCGAAGTAACTGAAGCCATAGAAGAAGTCAAAGTAGAATGCAATAAACGAAAGAAAAAAAAAGTCGAAGTAACAGAAGTCATAGAAGAAGTCAAGGTAGAAGTCGATGAAAGAAAAAATCGAAATGACAGAATCCATAGAAGAAGACAAGGTAGAAGTCAATGAAAGAAAAAACCGAAGAAACAGAAGTCATAGAAGAAGTCAAGGTAGAAGTCGACGAAAGAAAAAACTCGAAGTAACTGAAGCCATAGAAGAAGTCAAGGTAGAAGTCGATGGAAGAAAAAAAACGAAATAACAGAAGCCATAGAAGAAGTCAAGGTAGAAGTCGATAAAAAAAAAAAAAAAAACTCGAAGTAACTGAAGCCATAGAAGAAGTCAATGTAGAAGTCGATTAAAAAAAAAAAACCGAAGTAACTGAAGCCATAGAAGAAGTCAAGGTAGAAGTCGATGGAAGAAAAAAAACGAAATAACAGAAGCCATAGAAGAAGTCAAGGTAGAAGTCGATGAAAGAAAAAATCGAAGAAACAGAAGCCATAGAAGAAGTCAAGGTAGAAGTCGATGAAAGTAAAAATCGAAGAAACAGAAGCCATAGAGGAAGTCAATGTAGAAGCCGATGAAAAAAAAATCGAAGTAACAGAAGCCATAGAAGAAATCAAGGTAGAAGTAGATAAATAAAAAAAAAAAAAAAAACTTGAAGTAACTGAAGCCATGGAAGAAGTCAAGGTAGAAGTCGATGAAAGAAAAAATCGAAGTAACAGAAGCCATAGAAGAAATCAATGTAGAAGTAGATAAATTAAAAAAAAAAAAAAAGTTGAAGTAACTGAAGCCATAGAAGAAGTCAAGGTAGAAGGAGTTAAAAGAAAGAAAAAAAATTCGAAGTAACAGAAGTCATAGAAGAAGTCAAGGTAGAAGTCGATGAAAGAAAAAATCGAAGTAACTGAAGCCATAGAAGAAGTCAAAGTAGAATGCAATAAACGAAAGAAAAAAAAAGTCGAAGTAACAGAAGTCATAGAAGAAGTCAAGGTAGAAGTCGATGAAAGAAAAAATCGAAATAACAGAAGCCATAGAAGAAGACAAGGTAGAAGTCAATGAAAGAAAAAACCGAAGAAACAGAAGCCATAGAAGAAGTCAAGGTAGCAGTCGACGAAAAAAAAAACTCGAAGTAACTGAAGCCATAGAAGAAGTCAAGGTAGAAGTCGATGGAAGAAAAAAAACGAAATAACAGAAGCCATAGAAGAAGACAAGGTAGAAGTCAATGAAAGAAAAAACCGAAGAAACAGAAGTCATAGAAGAAGTCAAGGTAGAAGTCGATGAAAGAAAAAATCGAAGAAACAGAAGCCATAGAAGAAGTCAAGGTAGAAGTCGATGAAAGTAAAAGTCGAAGTAACAGAAGCCATAGAAGTCAAGGTAGAAGTCAATAAAAAAAAAAAAAAAAGTTAAAGTAACTGAAGCCATAGAAGAAGTCAAGGTAGAAGTCGATGAAAGAAAAAATAGAAGAAACAGAAGCCATAGAAGAAGTCAAGGTAGAAGTCGATGAAAGTAAAAATCGAAGAAACAGAAGCCATTGAGGAAGTCAAAGTAGAAGTCGATAAAAAAAAAAAAAACTCGAAGTAACTGAAGCCATAGAAGAAGTCAATGTAGAAGTCGATAAAAAAAAAAAAAGCGAAGTAACTGAAACCATAGAAGAAGTCAAGGTAGAAGTCGATGAAAAAAAATCTCGAAGTAACTGAAGCCATAGAAGAAGTCAAGGTAGAAGTCGATGAAAGAAAAAATCGAAGTAACTGAAACCATAGAAGAAGTCAAGATAAAAGTCGATGAAAGAAAAAATCGAAGTAACAGAAGCCAAAGAAGAAGTCTAGGTAGAAGTCGATAAAAGAAACAAAAAATCGAAGTAACAGAAGCCATAGAAGAAGTCATAGTAGAAGTCGATAAAAGAAAGAAAAAATCAAAGTAACAGAAGCCATATAAGAAGTCAAGGTAGAAGGCGATAAAAGAAAGCAAAAAAAAAAGTCGAAGTAACAGAAGCCATAGAAATAGTCAAGGTAGAAGTCGATAAAAAAAATCGAAATAACAGAATCCATAGAAGAAGTCAAGGTAGAAGTCGTTGAAAGAAAAAATCGAAGTAACAGAAGCCATAGAAGAAGTCAAGGTAGAAGTCGATGAAAGAAAAAATTGAAGTAGCAGAAGCCATAGAAGAAGCCATGGTAGAGGTCGATGAAAGAAAAAATCGAAGTAACTGAAGCCATAGAAGAAGTCAAGATAGAAGTCGATGAAAGAAAAAATCGAAGTAACTGAAGCCTTAGAAGAAGTCAAGGTAGAAGGTGATAAAAGAAAGAAAAAAAAAAGTCGAAGTAACAGAAGCCATAGAAGAAGCCATGTTAGAAGTCGATGAAATAAAAAATCGAAGTAACAGATGCCATAGAAGAAGTCAAGGTAGAAGCCGATGAAAAAAAAATCGAAGTAACAGAAGCCATAAAAGAAATCAAGGTAGAAGTAGATAAATAAAAAAAAAAAAAAAAAAAACTTGAAGTAACTGAAGCCATGGAAGAAGTCAAGGTAGAAGTCGATGAAAGAAAAAATCGAAGTAACAGAAGCCATAGAAGTCGTCAAGGTAGAAGTCGATAAAAAAAAAAAAGTCGAAGTAACAGAAGCCATAGAAGTCAAGGTAGAAGTCGATTAAAAAAAAAAAAAAAAGTTGAAGTAACTGAAGCCATAGAAGAAGTCAAGGTAGAAGGAGATAAAAGAAAGAAAAAAAATTCGAAGTAACAGAAGTCATAGAAGAAGTCAAGGTAGAAGTCGATGAAAGAAAAAATCGAAGTAACTGAAGGCATAGAAGAAGTCAAAGTAGAATGCAATAAACGAAAGAAAAAAAAAGTCGAAGTAACAGAAGTCATAGAAGAAGTCAAGGTAGAAGTCGATGAAAGAAAAAATCGAAATAACAGAAGCCATAGAAGAAGACAAGGTAGAAGTCAATGAAAGAAAAAAACGAAGAAACAGAAGCCATAGAAGAAGTCAAGGTAGCAGTCGACGAAAGAAAAAACTCGAAGTAACTGAAGCCATAGAAGAAGTCAAGGTAGAAGTCGATGGAAGAAAAAAAACGAAATAACAGAAGCCATAGAAGAAGTCAAGGTAGAAGTCGATGAAAGAAAAAATCGAAGAAAGAGAAGCCATAGAAGAAGTCAAGGTAGAAGTCGATGAAAGTAAAAGTCGACGTAACAGAAGCCATAGAAGTCAAGGTAGAAGTCAATAAAAAAAAAAAAAAAGTTGAAGTAACTGAAGCCATAGAAGAAGTCAAGGTAGAAGGAGATAAAAAAAAAGAAAAAAAAATTCAAAGTAACAGAAGTCATAGAAGAAGTCAAGGTAGAAGTCGATGAAAGAAAAAATCGAAGTAACTGAAGCCATAGAAGAAGTCAAAGTAGAATGCAATAAACGAAAGAAAAAAAAAGTCGAAGTAACAGAAGTCATAGAAGAAGTCAAGGTAGAAGTCGATGAAAGAAAAAATCGAAATGACAGAATCCATAGAAGAAGACAAGGTAGAAGTCAATGAAAGAAAAAACCGAAGAAACAGAAGTCATAGAAGAAGTCAAGGTAGAAGTCGACGAAAGAAAAAACTCGAAGTAACTGAAGCCATAGAAGAAGTCAAGGTAGAAGTCGATGGAAGAAAAAAAACGAAATAACAGAAGCCATAGAAGAAGTCAAGGTAGAAGTCGATGAAAGAAAAAATCGAAGAAACAGAAGCCATAGAAGAAGTCAAAGTAGAAGTCAATAAAAAAAAAAAAAACTCGAAGTAACTGAAGCCATAGAAGAAGTCAAGGTAGAAGTCGATGAAAAAAAATCTCGAAGTAACTGAAGCCATAGAAGAAATCAAGGTAGAAGTCGATGAAAGAAAAAATCGAAGTAACTGAAACCATAGAAGAAGTCAAGATAAAAGTCGATGAAAGAAAAAATCGAAGTAACAGAAGCCAAAGAAGAAGTCAAGGTAGAAGTCGATAAAAGAAAGAAAAAATCGAAGTAACAGAAGCCATATAAGAAGTCAAGGTAGAAGTCGATAAAAGAAACCAAAAAAAAAAGTCGAAGTAACAGAAGCCATAGAAGAAGTCAAGGTAGAAGTCGATAAAAAAAAACGAAATAACAGAATCCATAGAAGAAGTCAAGGTAGAATTCGTTGAAAGAAAAAATCGAAGTAACAGAAGCCATGGAAGAAGTCAAGGTAGAAGTCGATGAAAGAAAAAATTGAAGTAGCAGAAGCCATAGAAGAAGCCATGGTAGAGGTCGATGAAAGAAAAAATCGAAGTAACTGAAGCCTTAGAAGAAGTCAAGGTAAAAGGCGATAAAAGAAAGAAAAAAAAAAGTCGAAGTAACAGAAGCCATAGAAGAAGCCATGGTAGAAGTCGATGAAATAAAAAATTGAAGTAACAGATGCCATAGAAGAAGTCAAGGTAGAAGCCGATGAAAAAAAAATCGAAGTAACAGAAGCCATAGAAGAAATCAAGGTAGAAGTCGATAAAAAAAAAAAAGTCGAAGTAACAGAAGCCATAGAAGTCAAGGTAGAAGTCGATTAAAAAAAAAAAAAAAAAGTTGAAGTAACTGAAGCCATAGAAGAAGTCAAGGTAGAAGGAGTTAAAAGAAAGAAAAAAAATTCGAAGTAACAGAAGTCATAGAAGAAGTCAAGGTAGAAGTCGATGAAAGAAAAAATCGAAGTAACTGAAGCCATAGAAGAAGTCAAAGTAGAATGCAATAAACGAAAGAAAAAAAAAGTCAAAGTAACAGAAGTCATAGAAGAAGTCAGGGTAGAAGTCGATGAAAGAAAAAATCGAAATAACAGAAGCCATAGAAGAAGACAAGGTAGAAGTCAATGAAAGAAAAAACCGAAGAAACAGAAGCCATAGAAGAAGTCAAGGTAGCAGTCGACGAACGAAAAAACTCGAAGTAACTGAAGCCATAGAAGAAGTCAAGGTAGAAGTCGATGGAAGAAAAAAAACGAAATAACAGAAGCCATAGAAGAAGTCAAGGTAGAAGTCGATGAAAGAAAAAATCGAAGAAACAGAAGCCATAGAAGAAGTCAAGGTAGAAGTCGATGAAAGTAAAAGTCAAAGTAACAGAAGCCATAGAAGTCAAGGTAGAAGTCAATAAAAAAAAAAAAAAAAGTTGAAGTAACTGAAGCCATAGAAGAAGTCAGGGTAGAAGGAGATAAAAGAAAGAAAAAAAAATTCGAAGTAACAGAAGTCATAGAAGAAGTCAAGGTAGAAGTCGATGAAAGAAAAAATCGAAGTAACTGAAGCCATAGAAGAAGTCAAAGTAGAATGCAATAAACGAAAGAACAAAAAAGTCGAAGTAACAGAAGTCATAGAAGAAGTCAAGGTAGAAGTCGATGAAAGAAAAAATCAAAGTAACAGAAGCCATAGAAGTCGTCAAGGTAGAAGTCGATAAAAAAAAAAAAGTCGAAGTAACAGAAGCCATAGAAGTCAAGGTAGAAGTCGATTAAAAAAAAAAAAAAAAAGTTGAAGTAACTGAAGCCATAGAAGAAGTCAAGGTAGAAAGAGTTAAAAGAAAGAAAAAAAATTCGAAGTAACAGAAGTCATAGAAGAAGTCAAGGTAGAAGTCGATTAAAAAAAAAAAAAAAAGTTGAAGTAACAGAAGCCATAGAAGAAGTCAAGGTAGAAGGAGTTAAAAGAAAGAAAAAAAATTCGAAGTAACAGAAGTCATAGAAGAAGTCAAGGTAGAAGTCGATGAAAGAAAAAATCGAAGTAACTGAAGCCATAGAGGAAGTCAAAGTAGAATGCAATAAACGAAAGAAAAAAAAAGTCGAAGTAAAAGAAGTCATAGAAGAAGTCAAGGTAGAAGTCGATGAAAGAAAAAATCGAAATAACAGAAGCCATAGAAGAAGACAAGGTAGAAGTCAATGAATGAAAAAACCGAAGAAACAGAAGCCATAGAAGAAGTCAAGGTAGCAGTCGACGAACGAAAAAACTCAAAGTAACTGAAGCCATAGAAGAAGTCAAGGTAGAAGTCGATGGAAGAAAAAAAACGAAATAACAGAAGCCATAGAAGAAGTCAAGGTAGAAGTCGATGAAAGAAAAAATCGAAGAAACAGAAGCCATAGAAGAAGTCAAGGTAGAAGTCGATGAAAGTAAAAGTCAAAGTAACAGAAGACATAGAGGAAGTCAAAGTAGAAGTCGATAAAAAAAAAAAAACTCGTAGTAACTGAAGCCATAGAAGAAGTCAATGTAGAAGTCGATTAAAAAAAAAAAAGCGAAGTAACAGAAACCATAGAAGAAGTCAAGGTAGAAGTCGATGAAAAAAAAACTCGAAGTAACTGAAGCCATAGAAGAAGTCAAGGTAGAAGTCGATGAAAAAAAAACTCGAAGTAACTGAAGCCATAGAAGAAGTCAAGGTAGAAGTCGATGGAAGAAAAAAAACGAAATAACAGAAGCCATAGAAGAAGTCAAGGTAGAAGTCGATGAAAGAAAAAATCGAAGTAACAGAAGCCATAGAAGAAGTCAAGGTAGAAGGAGATAAAAGAAAGAAAAAAAATTCGAAGTAACAGGAGTCATAGAAGAAGTCAAGGTAGAAGTCGATGAAAGAAAAAATCGAAGTAACTGAAGCCATAGAAGAAGTCAAAGTAGAATGCAATAAACGAAAGAAAAAAAAAGTCGAAGTAACAGAAGTCATAGAAGAAGTCAAGGTAGAAGTCGATGAAAGAAAAAATCGAAATAACAGAAGCCATAGAAAAAGACAAGGTAGAAGTCAATGAAAGAAAAAACCGAAGAAACAGAAGCCATAGAAGAAGTCAAGGTAGCAGTCGACGAAAGAAAAAACTCGAAGTAACTGAAGCCATAGAAGAAGTCAAGGTAGAAGTCGATGGAAGAAAAAAAACGAAATAAGAGAAGCCATAGAAGAAGTCAAGGTAGAAGTCGATGAAAGAAAAAATCGAAGAAACAGAAGCCATAGAAGAAGTCAAGGTAGAAGTCGATAAAAAAAAAAAAGTCGAAGTAACAGAAGCCATAGAAGTCAAGGTAGAAGTCGATTAAAAAAAAAAAAAAAAAGTTGAAGTAACTGAAGCCATAGAAGAAGTCAAGGTAGAAGGAGTTAAAAGAAAGAAAAAAAATTCGAAGTAACAGAAGTCATAGAAGAAGTCAAGGTAGAAGTCGATGAAAGAAAAAATCGAAGTAACTGAAGCCATAGAAGAAGTCAAAGTAGAATGCAATAAACGAAAGAAAAAAAAAGTCAAAGTAACAGAAGTCATAGAAGAAGTCAGGGTAGAAGTCGATGAAAGAAAAAATCGAAATAACAGAAGCCATAGAAGAAGACAAGGTAGAAGTCAATGAAAGAAAAAACCGAAGAAACAGAAGCCATAGAAGAAGTCAAGGTAGCAGTCGACGAACGAAAAAACTCGAAGTAACTGAAGCCATAGAAGAAGTCAAGGTAGAAGTCGATGGAAGAAAAAAAACGAAATAACAGAAGCCATAGAAGAAGTCAAGGTAGAAGTCGATGAAAGAAAAAATCGAAGAAACAGAAGCCATAGAAGAAGTCAAGGTAGAAGTCGATGAAAGTAAAAGTCAAAGTAACAGAAGCCATAGAAGTCAAGGTAGAAGTCAATAAAAAAAAAAAAAAAAGTTGAAGTAACTGAAGCCATAGAAGAAGTCAAGGTAGAAGGAGATAAAAGAAAGAAAAAAAAATTCGAAGTAACAGAAGTCATAGAAGAAGTCAAGGTAGAAGTCGATGAAAGAAAAAATCGAAGTAACTGAAGCCATAGAAGAAGTCAAAGTAGAATGCAATAAACGAAAGAACAAAAAAGTCGAAGTAACAGAAGTCATAGAAGAAGTCAAGGTAGAAGTCGATGAAAGAAAAAATCAAAGTAACAGAAGCCATAGAAGTCGTCAAGGTAGAAGTCGATAAAAAAAAAAAAGTCGAAGTAACAGAAGCCATAGAAGTCAAGGTAGAAGTCGATTAAAAAAAAAAAAAAAAAGTTGAAGTAACTGAAGCCATAGAAGAAGTCAAGGTAGAAAGAGTTAAAAGAAAGAAAAAAAATTCGAAGTAACAGAAGTCATAGAAGAAGTCAAGGTAGAAGTCGATTAAAAAAAAAAAAAAAAGTTGAAGTAACAGAAGCCATAGAAGAAGTCAAGGTAGAAGGAGTTAAAAGAAAGAAAAAAAATTAGAAGTAACAGAAGTCATAGAAGAAGTCAAGGTAGAAGTCGATGAAAGAAAAAATCGAAGTAACTGAAGCCATAGAGGAAGTCAAAGTAGAATGCAATAAACGAAAGAAAAAAAAAGTCGAAGTAAAAGAAGTCATAGAAGAAGTCAAGGTAGAAGTCGATGAAAGAAAAAATCGAAATAACAGAAGACATAGAAGAAGACAAGGTAGAAGTCAATGAATGAAAAAACCGAAGAAACAGAAGCCATAGAAGAAGTCAAGGTAGCAGTCGACGAACGAAAAAACTCAAAGTAACTGAAGCCATAGAAGAAGTCAAGGTAGAAGTCGATGGAAGAAAAAAAACGAAATAACAGAAGCCATAGAAGAAGTCAAGGTAGAAGTCGATGAAAGAAAAAATCGAAGAAACAGAAGCCATAGAAGAAGTCAAGGTAGAAGTCGATGAAAGTAAAAGTCAAAGTAACAGAAGACATAGAGGAAGTCAAAGTAGAAGTCGATAAAAAAAAAAAAACTCGTAGTAACTGAAGCCATAGAAGAAGTCAATGTAGAAGTCGATTAAAAAAAAAAAAGCGAAGTAACAGAAACCATAGAAGAAGTCAAGGTAGAAGTCGATGAAAAAAAAACTCGAAGTACCTGAAGCCATAGAAGAAGTCAAGGTAGAAGTCGATGAAAAAAAAACTCGAAGTAACTGAAGCCATAGAAGAAGTCAAGGTAGAAGTCGATGGAAGAAAAAAAACGAAATAACAGAAGCCATAGAAGAAGTCAAGGTAGAAGTCGATGAAAGAAAAAATCGAAGTAACAGAAGCCATAGAAGAAGTCAAGGTAGAAGGAGATAAAAGAAAGAAAAAAAATTCGAAGTAACAGGAGTCATAGAAGAAGTCAAGGTAGAAGTCGATGAAAGAAAAAATCGAAGTAACTGAAGCCATAGAAGAAGTCAAAGTAGAATGCAATAAACGAAAGAAAAAAAAAGTCGAAGTAACAGAAGTCATAGAAGAAGTCAAGGTAGAAGTCGATGAAAGAAAAAATCGAAATAACAGAAGCCATAGAAAAAGACAAGGTAGAAGTCAATGAAAGAAAAAACCGAAGAAACAGAAGCCATAGAAGAAGTCAAGGTAGCAGTCGACGAAAGAAAAAACTCGAAGTAACTGAAGCCATAGAAGAAGTCAAGGTAGAAGTCGATGGAAGAAAAAAAACGAAATAAGAGAAGCCATAGAAGAAGTCAAGGTAGAAGTCGATGAAAGAAAAAATCGAAGAAACAGAAGCCATAGAAGAAGTCAAGGTAGAAGTCGATGAAAGTAAAAGTCGAAGTAACAGAAGCCATAGAAGTCACGGTAGAAGTCAATAAAAAAAAAAAAAAAAGTTGAAGTAACTGAAGCCATAGAAGAAGTCAAGGTAGAAGGAGATAAAAGAAAGAAAAAAAAATTTGAAGTAACAGAAGTCATAGAAGAAGTCAAGGTAGAAGTCGATGAAAGAAAAAATCGAAATAACAGAAGCCATAGAAGAAGACAAGGTAGAAGTCAATGAAAGAAAAAACCGAAGAAACAGAAGTCATAGAAGAAGTCAAGGTAGAAGTCGACGAAAGAAAAAACTCGAAGTAACTGAAGCCATAGAAGAAGACAAGGTAGAAGTCAATGAAAGAAAAAACCGAAGAAACAGAAGCCATAGAAGAAGACAAGGTAGAAGTCGACGAAAGAAAAAACTCGAAGTAACTGAAGCCATAGAAGAAGTCAAGGTAGAAGTCGATGGAAGAAAAAAAACGAAATAACAGAAGCCATAGAAGAAGTCAAGGTAGAAGTCAATGAAAGAAAAAATCGAAGAAACAGAAGCCATAGAGGAAGTCAAAGTAGAAGTCGATAAAAAAAAAAAAAAACTCGAAGTAACTAAAGCCATAGAAGAAGTCAATGTAGAAGTCGATTAAAAAAAAAAGCGAAGTAACTGAAACCATAGAAGAAGTCAAGGTAGAAGTCGATGAAAAAAAATCTCGAAGTAACTGAAGCCATAGAAGTCGTCAAGGTAGAAGTCGATGAAAGAAAAAATCGAAGTAACTGAAACCATAGAAGAAGTCAAGGTAGAAGTCGATGAAAGTAAAAGTCAAAGTAACAGAAGCCATAGAAGTCAAGGTAGAAGTCAATAAAAAAAAAAAAAAAAGTTGAAGTAACTGAAGCCATAGAAGAAGTCAAGGTAGAAGGAGATAAAAGAAAGAAAAAAAAATTCGAAGTAACAGAAGTCATAGAAGAAGTCAAGGTAGAAGTCGATGAAAGAAAAAATCGAAGTAACTGAAGCCATAGAAGAAGTCAAAGTAGAATGCAATAAACGAAAGAACAAAAAAGTCGAAGTAACAGAAGTCATAGAAGAAGTCAAGGTAGAAGTCGATGAAAGAAAAAATCAAAGTAACAGAAGCCATAGAAGTCGTCAAGGTAGAAGTCGATAAAAAAAAAAAAGTCGAAGTAACAGAAGCCATAGAAGTCAAGGTAGAAGTCGATTAAAAAAAAAAAAAAAAAGTTGAAGTAACTGAAGCCATAGAAGAAGTCAAGGTAGAAAGAGTTAAAAGAAAGAAAAAAAATTCGAAGTAACAGAAGTCATAGAAGAAGTCAAGGTAGAAGTCGATTAAAAAAAAAAAAAAAAGTTGAAGTAACAGAAGCCATAGAAGAAGTCAAGGTAGAAGGAGTTAAAAGAAAGAAAAAAAATTAGAAGTAACAGAAGTCATAGAAGAAGTCAAGGTAGAAGTCGATGAAAGAAAAAATCGAAGTAACTGAAGCCATAGAGGAAGTCAAAGTAGAATGCAATAAACGAAAGAAAAAAAAAGTCGAAGTAAAAGAAGTCATAGAAGAAGTCAAGGTAGAAGTCGATGAAAGAAAAAATCGAAATAACAGAAGACATAGAAGAAGACAAGGTAGAAGTCAATGAATGAAAAAACCGAAGAAACAGAAGCCATAGAAGAAGTCAAGGTAGCAGTCGACGAACGAAAAAACTCAAAGTAACTGAAGCCATAGAAGAAGTCAAGGTAGAAGTCGATGGAAGAAAAAAAACGAAATAACAGAAGCCATAGAAGAAGTCAAGGTAGAAGTCGATGAAAGAAAAAATCGAAGAAACAGAAGCCATAGAAGAAGTCAAGGTAGAAGTCGATGAAAGTAAAAGTCAAAGTAACAGAAGACATAGAGGAAGTCAAAGTAGAAGTCGATAAAAAAAAAAAAACTCGTAGTAACTGAAGCCATAGAAGAAGTCAATGTAGAAGTCGATTAAAAAAAAAAAAGCGAAGTAACAGAAACCATAGAAGAAGTCAAGGTAGAAGTCGATGAAAAAAAAACTCGAAGTAACTGAAGCCATAGAAGAAGTCAAGGTAGAAGTCGATGAAAAAAAAACTCGAAGTAACTGAAGCCATAGAAGAAGTCAAGGTAGAAGTCGATGGAAGAAAAAAAACGAAATAACAGAAGCCATAGAAGAAGTCAAGGTAGAAGTCGATGAAAGAAAAAATCGAAGTAACAGAAGCCATAGAAGAAGTCAAGGTAGAAGGAGATAAAAGAAAGAAAAAAAATTCGAAGTAACAGGAGTCATAGAAGAAGTCAAGGTAGAAGTCGATGAAAGAAAAAATCGAAGTAACTGAAGCCATAGAAGAAGTCAAAGTAGAATGCAATAAACGAAAGAAAAAAAAAGTCGAAGTAACAGAAGTCATAGAAGAAGTCAAGGTAGAAGTCGATGAAAGAAAAAATCGAAATAACAGAAGCCATAGAAAAAGACAAGGTAGAAGTCAATGAAAGAAAAAACCGAAGAAACAGAAGCCATAGAAGAAGTCAAGGTAGCAGTCGACGAAAGAAAAAACTCGAAGTAACTGAAGCCATAGAAGAAGTCAAGGTAGAAGTCGATGGAAGAAAAAAAACGAAATAAGAGAAGCCATAGAAGAAGTCAAGGTAGAAGTCGATGAAAGAAAAAATCGAAGAAACAGAAGCCATAGAAGAAGTCAAGGTAGAAGTCGATGAAAGTAAAAGTCGAAGTAACAGAAGCCATAGAAGTCACGGTAGAAGTCAATAAAAAAAAAAAAAAAAGTTGAAGTAACTGAAGCCATAGAAGAAGTCAAGGTAGAAGGAGATAAAAGAAAGAAAAAAAAATTTGAAGTAACAGAAGTCATAGAAGAAGTCAAGGTAGAAGTCGATGAAAGAAAAAATCGAAATAACAGAAGCCATAGAAGAAGACAAGGTAGAAGTCAATGAAAGAAAAAACCGAAGAAACAGAAGTCATAGAAGAAGTCAAGGTAGAAGTCGACGAAAGAAAAAACTCGAAGTAACTGAAGCCATAGAAGAAGACAAGGTAGAAGTCAATGAAAGAAAAAACCGAAGAAACAGAAGCCATAGAAGAAGACAAGGTAGAAGTCGACGAAAGAAAAAACTCGAAGTAACTGAAGCCATAGAAGAAGTCAAGGTAGAAGTCGATGGAAGAAAAAAAACGAAATAACAGAAGCCATAGAAGAAGTCAAGGTAGAAGTCAATGAAAGAAAAAATCGAAGAAACAGAAGCCATAGAGGAAGTCAAAGTAGAAGTCGATAAAAAAAAAAAAAAACTCGAAGTAACTAAAGCCATAGAAGAAGTCAATGTAGAAGTCGATTAAAAAAAAAAGCGAAGTAACTGAAACCATAGAAGAAGTCAAGGTAGAAGTCGATGAAAAAAAATCTCGAAGTAACTGAAGCCATAGAAGTCGTCAAGGTAGAAGTCGATGAAAGAAAAAATCGAAGTAACTGAAACCATAGAAGAAGTCAAGATAAAAGTCGATGAAAGAAAAAATCGAAGTAACAGAAGCCAAAGAAGAAGTCAAGGTAGAAGTCGATAAAAGAAAGAAAAAATCGAAGTAACAGAAGCCATAGAAGAAGTCATAGTAGAAGTCGATAAAAGAAAGAAAAAATCGAAGTAACAGAAGCCATATAAGAAGTCAAGGTAGAAGGCGATAAAAGAAAGCAAAAAAAAAAGTCGAAGTAACAGAAGCCATAGAAGAAGTCAAGGTAGAAGTCGATAAAAAAAATCGAAATAACAGAATCCATAGAAGAAGTCAAGGTAGAAGTCGTTGAAAGAAAAAATCGAAGTAACAGAAGCCATAGAAGAAGTCAAGGTAGAAGTCGATGAAAGAAAAAATTGAAGTAGCAGAAGCCAGAGAAGAAGTCAAGGTAGAAGTCGATGAAATAAAAAATCGATGTAGCTGAAGCCATAGAAGAAGTCAAGGTAGAAGTCGATAAAAAAAATCGAAGTAACTGAAACCATAGAAGAAGTCAAGATAAAAGTCGATGAAAGAAAAAATCGAAGTAACAGAAGCCAAAGAAGAAGTCAAGGTAGAAGTCGATAAAAGAAAGAAAAAATCGAAGTAACAGAAGCCATAGAAGAAGTTATAGTAGAAGTCGATAAAAGAAAGAAAAAATCGAAGTAACAGAAGCCATATAAGAAGTCAAGGTAGAAGGCGATAAAAGAAAGCAAAAAAAATAGTCGAAGTAACAGAAGCCATAGAAGAAGTCAAGGTAGAAGTCGATAAAAAAAATCGAAATAACAGAATCCATAGAAGAAGTCAAGGTAGAAGTCGTTGAAAGAAAAAATCGAAGTAACAGAAGCCATAGAAGAAGTCAAGGTAGAAGTCGATGAAAGAAAAAATTGAAGTAGCAGAAGCCAGAGAAGAAGTCAAGGTAGAAGTCGATGAAATAAAAAATCGATGTAGCTGAAGCCATAGAAGAAGTCAAGGTAGAAGTCGATAAAAAAAATCGAAGTAACAGAAGCCATAGAAGAAGCCAAGGTAGAAATCGATGAAAGAAAAAATCGAAGTAACAGAAGCCAAAGAAGAAGTCAAGGTAGAAGTCGATAAAAGAAAGAAAAAATCGAAGTAACAGAAGCTATAGAAGAAGTCATAGTAGAAGTCGATAAAAGAAAGAAAAAATCGAAGTAACAGAAGCCATATAAGAAGTCAAGATAGAAGGCGATAAAAGAAAGCAAAAAAAAAAGTCGAAGTAACAGAAGCCATAGAAGAAGTCAAAGTAGAAGTCGATAAAAAAAATCGAAATAACAGAATCCATAGAAGAAGTCAAGGTAGAAGTCGTTGAAAGAAAAAATCGAAGTAACAGAAGCCATAGAAGAAGTCAAGGTAGAAGTCGATGAAAGAAAAAATTGAAGTAGCAGAAGCCAGAGAAGAAGTCAAGGTAGAAGTCGATGAAATAAAAAATCGATGTAGCTGAAGCCATAGAAGAAGTCAAGGTAGAAGTCGATAAAAAAAAAAAAAAAATTGAAATAACAGAAGCCATAGAAGAAGTCAAGGTAGAAATCAATGAAAGAAAAAATTGAAGTAACAGAAGCCATAGAAGAAGTCAAGGTAGAAGTCGATAAAAAACATCGAAATAACAGAAGCCATTGAAGAAGTCAAGCTAGAAGTCGATAAAAGAAAGAAAAAATCGAAGTAGCAGAAGCCATAGAAGAAGCCAAGGTACAAGTCGATAAAAAAAAAAAAAAAAAAAGTCGAAGTAACAGAAGCCATAGAAGAAGTCAAGGTAGAAGTCGATGAAATAAAAAATCGAAGAAACAGAAGCCATAGAAGAAGTCAAGGTAGAAGTCGATCAAAGAAAAAATCGAAGTAACAGAAGCCATAGAAGAAGTCAATGTAGCAGTCGATAAAATAAAGAAAAATCGAAGTAACTGAAACCATAGAAGAAGTCAAGGTAGAAGTCGATGAAAAAAAAACTCGAAGTAACTGAAGCCATAGAAGAAGTCAAGGTAGAAGTCGATGAAAGAAAAAATCGAAGTAACAGAAGCCATAGAAGAAGTCAAGGTAGAAGGAGATAAAAGAAAGAAAAAAAATTCGAAGTAACAGAAGTCATAGAAGAAGTCAAGGTAGAAGTCAATGAAAGAAAAAACCGAAGAAACAGAAGCCATAGAGGAAGTCAAGGTAGAAGTCGATGAAAGAAAAAATCAAAATAACAGAAGCCATAGAGGAAGTCAAGGTAGAAGTCGATGAAAGAAAAAATCGAAGTAACTGAAACCATAGAAGAAGTCAAGATAAAAGTCGATGAAAGAAAAAATCGAAATAACAGAAGCCATAGAAGAAGTCAAGGTAGAAGTCGATGAAAGAAAAAATCGAAGTAACAGAAGCCATAGAAGAAGTCAAGGTAGAAGTCGATGAAAAAAAAAATCGAAATAACAGAAGCCATAGAAGAAGTCAAGGTAGAAGTCGATGAAAGAAAAAATCGAAGTAACAGAAGCCATAGAAGAAGTCAAGGTAGAAGTCGATGAAAGAAAAAAGCGAAGAAACAGAAGCCATAGAAGAAGCCATGGTAGAAGTCGAAGAAAGAAAAAATCGAAGAAACAGAAGCCATAGAAGAAGCCATGGTAGAAGTCGATGAAAGAAAAAATCGAAGAAAGAAAAAATCGAAGAAACAGAAGCCATAGAAGAAGCCATGGTAGAAGTCGATGAAATAAAAAATAGGAGAAAGAAAAAATCGAAGTAACAGAAGCCATAGAAGAAGTCAAGGTAGAAGTCGATGAAAGAAAAAATCGAAGTAACAGAAGCCATAGAAGAAGTCAAGGTAGAAGTCGATGAAAGAAAAAATCGAAGAAAGAAAAAATCGAAGAAACAGAAGCCATAGAAGAAGCCATGGAAGAAGTCGATGAAAGAAAAAATCGAAGTAACTGAAGCCACAGAAGAAGTCAAAGGTAGAAGTCGATGAAAGAAAAAATCGAAAAAACAGAAGCCATAGAGGAAGTCAAGGTAGAAGTCGATGAAAGAAAAAATCGAAGTAACTGAATCCATAGAAGAAGTCAAGATAAAAGTCGAAAAAAAAAAAAAAAAAAAAAACTCGAAGTAACAGAAGCCATAGAAGAAGTCAAGGTAGAAGTCGATGAAAGAAAAAATCGAAGTAACAGAAGCCATAGAAGAAGTCAAGGTAGAAGTCGATGAAAGAAAAAATCGAAGTAACAGAAGCCATAGAAGAAGTCAAGGTAGAAGTAGATAAAAAAAGAAAAAAAAAAAAAAAACTTGAAGTAACTGAAGCCATAGAAGAAGTCAAGGTAGAAGTGGATAAAAAAAAAAAAAAAAAAAACTCGAAGTAACAGAAACCATAGAAGAAGCCATGATAGAAGTCGATGAAAGAAAAAATCGATGTAACTGAAACCATAGAAGAAGTCAAGATAAAAGTCGATAAAAAAAAAAAAAAAAAAAAACTCGAAGTAACAGAAGCCATAGAAGAAGTCAAGGTAGAAGTCGATGAAAGAAAAAATCGAAATAAAAGAAGCCATAGAAGAAGTCAAGGTAGAAGTCGATGAAAGAAAAAATCGAAGTAACAGAAGCCATAGAAGAAGTCAAGGTAGAAGTCGATAAAAGAAAAAATCGAAGAAACAGAAGCCATAGAAGAAGCCATGATAGAAGTCGAAGAAAGAAAAAATCGAAGAAACAGAAGCCATAGAAGAAGCCATGGTAGAAGTCCATGAAAGAAAAAATCGAAGAAAGAAAAAATCAAAGAAACAGAAGCCATAGAAGAAGCCATGGTAGAAGTCGATGAAAGAAAAAATAGAAGAAAGAAAAAATCGAAGTAACAGAAGCCATAGAAGAAGTCAAGGTAGAAGTCGATGAAAGAAAAAATCGAAGTAACAGAAGCCATAGAAGAAGTCAAGGTAGAAGTCGATGAAAGAAAAAATCGAAGAAAGAAAAAATCGAAGAAACAGAAGCCATAGAAGAAGTCAAGGTAGAAGTCGATGAAAGAAAAAATCGAAAAAACAGAAGCCATAGAGGAAGTCAAGCTAGAAGTCGATGAAAGAAAAAATCGAAGTAACTGAATCCATAGAAGAAGTCAAGATAAAAGTCGAAAAAAAAAAAAAAACTCGAAGTAACTGAAGCCATAGAAGAAGTCAAGGTAGAAGTCGATGAAAGAAAAAATCGAAGTAACAGAAGCCATAGAAGAAGTCAAGGTAGAAGTCGATTAAAAAAAAAAAAAAAACTCGAAGTAACAGAAGCCATAGAAGAAGCCATGATAGAAGTTGATGAAAGAAAAAATCAAAATAACAGAAGCCATAGAGGAAGTCAAGGTAGAAGTCGATGAAAGAAAAAATCGAAGTAACAGAAGCCATAGAAGAAGTCAAGGTAGAAGGCGATGAAAGAAAAAATCGAAGTAACAGAAGCCATAGAAGAAGCCATGGTAGAAGTCGAAGAAAGAAAAAATTGAAGAAACAGAAGCCATAGAAGAAGCCATGGTAGAAGTCGATGAAAAAAAAATTGAAGAAAGAAAAAATCGTAGAAACAGAAGCCATAGAAGAAGTCAAAGGTAGAAGTCGATAAAAAAAGAAAAAAAAAAAAAAAAACTCGAAGTAACTGAAGCCATAGAAGAAGTCAAGGTAGAAGTCGATAAAAGAAAAAATCGAAGTAACAGAAGCCATAGAAGAAGTCAAGGTGGAAGTCGATGAAAGAAAAAATCGAAGTAACTGAAACCATAGAAGAAGTCAAGGTAGAAGCCGATAAAAAAAGAAAAAAAAAAAAAAAAAACTCGAAGTAACTGAAGCCATAGAAGAAGTCAAGGTAGAAGTCGATGAAAGAAAAAATCGAAGTAACAGAAGCCATAGAAGAAGTCAAGGTAGAAGTGGATGAAAGAAAAAATCAAAGTAACAGAAGCCATAGAAGAAGTCAAGGTAGAAGTGGATGAAAGAAAAAATCAAAGTAACAGAAGCCATAGAAGAAGTCAAGGTAGAAGTCGATGAAAGAAAAAATCGAAGTAACAGAAGACATAGAAGAAGTCAAGGTAGAAGTCGATGAAAGAAAAAATTGAAGAAACAGAAGCCATAGAAGAAGCCATGGTAGAAGTCGATGAAAAAAAAATTGAAGAAAGAAAAAATCGTAGAAACAGAAGCCATAGAAGAAGTCAAAGGTAGAAGTCGATAAAAAAAGAAAAAAAAAAAAAAAAACTCGAAGTAACTGAAGCCATAGAAGAAGTCAAGGTAGAAGTCGATAAAAGAAAAAATCGAAGTAACAGAAGCCATAGAAGAAGTCAAGGTGGAAGTCGATGAAAGAAAAAATCGAAGTAACTGAAACCATAGAAGAAGTCAAGGTAGAAGCCGATAAAAAAAGAAAAAAAAAAAAAAAAAACTCGAAGTAACTGAAGCCATAGAAGAAGTCAAGGTAGAAGTCGATGAAAGAAAAAATCGAAGTAACAGAAGCCATAGAAGAAGTCAAGGTAGAAGTGGATGAAAGAAAAAATCAAAGTAACAGAAGCCATAGAAGAAGTCAAGGTAGAAGTGGATGAAAGAAAAAATCAAAGTAACAGAAGCCATAGAAGAAGTCAAGGTAGAAGTCGATGAAAGAAAAAATCGAAGTAACAGAAGACATAGAAGAAGTCAAGGTAGAAGTCGATGAAAGAAAAAATCGAAGTAACAGAAGCCATAGAAGAAGCCATGGTAGAAGTCGATGAAAGAAAAAATCGATGAAACAGAAGCCATAGAAGAAGCCATGGAAGAAGTCGATGAAAGAAAAAATCGAAGTAACTGAAGCCATAGAAGAAGTCAAGGTAGAAGTCGATAAAAAAAATCGAAATAACAGAATCCATAGAAGAAGTCAAGGTAGAAGTCGTTGAAAGAAAAAATCGAAGTAACAGAAGCCATAGAAGAAGTCAAGGTAGAAGTCGATGAAAGAAAAAATTGAAGTAGCAGAAGCCAGAGAAGAAGTCAAGGTAGAAGTCGATGAAATAAAAAATCGATGTAGCTGAAGCCATAGAAGAAGTCAAGGTAGAAGTCGATAAAAAAAATCGAAGTAACTGAAACCATAGAAGAAGTCAAGATAAAAGTCGATGAAAGAAAAAATCGAAGTAACAGAAGCCAAAGAAGAAGTCAAGGTAGAAGTCGATAAAAGAAAGAAAAAATCGAAGTAACAGAAGCCATAGAAGAAGTCATAGTAGAAGTCGATAAAAGAAAGAAAAAATCGAAGTAACAGAAGCCATATAAGAAGTCAAGGTAGAAGGCGATAAAAGAAAGCAAAAAAAATAGTCGAAGTAACAGAAGCCATAGAAGAAGTCAAGGTAGAAGTCGATAAAAAAAATCGAAATAACAGAATCCATAGAAGAAGTCAAGGTAGAAGTCGTTGAAAGAAAAAATCGAAGTAACAGAAGCCATAGAAGAAGTCAAGGTAGAAGTCGATGAAAGAAAAAATTGAAGTAGCAGAAGCCAGAGAAGAAGTCAAGGTAGAAGTCGATGAAATAAAAAATCGATGTAGCTGAAGCCATAGAAGAAGTCAAGGTAGAAGTCGATAAAAAAAATCGAAGTAACAGAAGCCATAGAAGAAGCCAAGGTAGAAATCGATGAAAGAAAAAATCGAAGTAACAGAAGCCAAAGAAGAAGTCAAGGTAGAAGTCGATAAAAGAAAGAAAAAATCGAAGTAACAGAAGCCATAGAAGAAGTCATAGTAGAAGTCGATAAAAGAAAGAAAAAATCGAAGTAACAGAAGCCATATAAGAAGTCAAGATAGAAGGCGATAAAAGAAAGCAAAAAAAAAAGTCGAAGTAACAGAAGCCATAGAAGAAGTCAAGGTAGAAGTCGATAAAAAAAATCGAAATAACAGAATCCATAGAAGAAGTCAAGGTAGAAGTCGTTGAAAGAAAAAATCGAAGTAACAGAAGCCATAGAAGAAGTCAAGGTAGAAGTCGATGAAAGAAAAAATTGAAGTAGCAGAAGCCAGAGAAGAAGTCAAGGTAGAAGTCGATGAAATAAAAAATCGATGTAGCTGAAGCCATAGAAGAAGTCAAGGTAGAAGTCGATAAAAAAATAAAAAAAATTGAAATAACAGAAGCCATAGAAGAAGTCAAGGTAGAAATCAATGAAAGAAAAAATTGAAGTAACAGAAGCCATAGAAGAAGTCAAGGTAGAAGTCGATAAAAAAAATCGAAATAACAGAAGCCATTGAAGAAGTCAAGCTAGAAGTCGATAAAAGAAAGAAAAAATCGAAGTAGCAGAAGCCATAGAAGAAGCCAAGGTACAAGTCGATAAAAAAAAAAAAAAAAAAAGTCGAAGTAACAGAAGCCATAGAAGAAGTCAAGGTAGAAGTCGATGAAATAAAAAATCGAAGAAACAGAAGCCATAGAAGAAGTCAAGGTAGAAGTCGATCAAAGAAAAAATCGAAGTAACAGAAGCCATAGAAGAAGTCAATGTAGCAGTCGATAAAATAAAGAAAAATCGAAGTAACTGAAACCATAGAAGAAGTCAAGGTAGAAGTCGATGAAAAAAAAACTCGAAGTAACTGAAGCCATAGAAGAAGTCAAGGTAGAAGTCGATGAAAGAAAAAATCGAAGTAACAGAAGCCATAGAAGAAGTCAAGGTAGAAGGAGATAAAAGAAAGAAAAAAAATTCGAAGTAACAGAAGTCATAGAAGAAGTCAAGGTAGAAGTCAATGAAAGAAAAAACCGAAGAAACAGAAGCCATAGAGGAAGTCAAGGTAGAAGTCGATGAAAGAAAAAATCAAAATAACAGAAGCCATAGAGGAAGTCAAGGTAGAAGTCGATGAAAGAAAAAATCGAAGTAACTGAAACCATAGAAGAAGTCAAGATAAAAGTCGATGAAAGAAAAAATCGAAATAACAGAAGCCATAGAAGAAGTCAAGGTAGAAGTCGATGAAAGAAAAAATCGAAGTAACAGAAGCCATAGAAGAAGTCAAGGTAGAAGTCGATGAAAGAAAAAATCGAAATAACAGAAGCCATAGAAGAAGTCAAGGTAGAAGTCGATGAAAGAAAAAATCGAAGTAACAGAAGCCATAGAAGAAGTCAAGGTAGAAGTCGATGAAAGAAAAAAGCGAAGAAACAGAAGCCATAGAAGAAGCCATGGTAGAAGTCGATGAAAGAAAAAATCGAAGAAAGAAAAAATCGAAGAAACAGAAGCCATAGAAGAAGCCATGGTAGAAGTCGATGAAATAAAAAATAGGAGAAAGAAAAAATCGAAGTAACAGAAGCCATAGAAGAAGTCAAGGTAGAAGTCGATGAAAGAAAAAATCGAAGTAACAGAAGCCATAGAAGAAGTCAAGGTAGAAGTTGATGAAAGAAAAAATCGAAGAAAGAAAAAATCGAAGAAACAGAAGCCATAGAAGAAGCCATGGAAGAAGTCGATGAAAGAAAAAATCGAAGTAACTGAAGCCACAGAAGAAGTCAAAGGTAGAAGTCGATGAAAGAAAAAATCGAAAAAACAGAAGCCATAGAGGAAGTCAAGGTAGAAGTCGATGAAAGAAAAAATCGAAGTAACTGAATCCATAGAAGAAGTCAAGATAAAAGTCGAAAAAAAAAAAAAAAAAAAAAACTCGAAGTAACAGAAGCCATAGAAGAAGTCAAGGTAGAAGTCGATGAAAGAAAAAATCGAAGTAACAGAAGCCATAGAAGAAGTCAAGGTAGAAGTAGATAAAAAAAGAAAAAAAAAAAAAAAACTTGAAGTAACTGAAGCCATAGAAGAAGTCAAGGTAGAAGTGGATAAAAAAAAAAAAAAAAAAACTCGAAGTAACAGAAGCCATAGAAGAAGCCATGATAGAAGTCGATGAAAGAAAAAATCGATGTAACTGAAACCATAGAAGAAGTCAAGATAAAAGTCGATAAAAAAAAAAAAAAAAAAAAACTCGAAGTAACAGAAGCCATAGAAGAAGTCAAGGTAGAAGTCGATGAAAGAAAAAATCGAAATAAAAGAAGCCATAGAAGAAGTCAAGGTAGAAGTCGATGAAAGAAAAAATCGAAGTAACAGAAGCCATAGAAGAAGTCAAGGTAGAAGTCGATGAAAGAAAAAATCGAAGAAACAGAAGCCATAGAAGAAGCCATGATAGAAGTCGAAGAAAGAAAAAATCGAAGAAACAGAAGCCATAGAAGAAGCCATGGTAGAAGTCCATGAAAGAAAAAATCGAAGAAAGAAAAAATCAAAGAAACAGAAGCCATAGAAGAAGCCATGGTAGAAGTCGATGAAAGAAAAAATAGAAGAAAGAAAAAATCGAAGTAACAGAAGCCATAGAAGAAGTCAAGGTAGAAGTCGATGAAAGAAAAAATCGAAGTAACAGAAGCCATAGAAGAAGTCAAGGTAGAAGTCGATGAAAGAAAAAATCGAAGAAAGAAAAAATCGAAGAAACAGAAGCCATAGAAGAAGTCAAGGTAGAAGTCGATGAAAGAAAAAATCGAAAAAACAGAAGCCATAGAGGAAGTCAAGGTAGAAGTCGATGAAAGAAAAAATCGAAGTAACTGAATCCATAGAAGTCAAGATAAAAGTCGAAAAAAAAAAAAAAACTCGAAGTAACTGAAGCCATAGAAGAAGTCAAGGTAGAAGTCGATGAAAGAAAAAATCGAAGTAACAGAAGCCATAGAAGAAGTCAAGGTAGAAGTCGATTAAAAAAAAAAAAAAAAACTCGAAGTAACAGAAGCCATAGAAGAAGCCATGATAGAAGTTGATGAAAGAAAAAATCAAAATAACAGAAGCCATAGAGGAAGTCAAGGTAGAAGTCGATGAAAGAAAAAATCGAAGTAACAGAAGCCATAGAAGAAGTCAAGGTAGAAGGCGATGAAAGAAAAAATCGAAGTAACAGAAGCCATAGAAGAAGCCATGGTAGAAGTCGAAGAAAGAAAAAATTGAAGAAACAGAAGCCATAGAAGAAGCCATGGTAGAAGTCGATGAAAGAAAAAATTGAAGAAAGAAAAAATCGTAGAAACAGAAGTCATAGAAGAAGTCAAAGGTAGAAGTCGATAAAAAAAGAAAAAAAAAAAAAAAAACTCGAAGTAACTGAAGCCATAGAAGAAGTCAAGGTAGAAGTCGATAAAAGAAAAAATCGAAGTAACAGAAGCCATAGAAGAAGTCAAGGTGGAAGTCGATGAAAGAAAAAATCGAAGTAACTGAAACCATAGAAGAAGTCAAGGTAGAAGCCGATAAAAAAAGAAAAAAAAAAAAAAAAACTCGAAGTAACTGAAGCCATAGAAGAAGTCAAGGTAGAAGTCGATGAAAGAAAAAATCGAAGTAACAGAAGCCATAGAAGAAGTCAAGGTAGAAGTGGATGAAAGAAAAAATCGAAGTAACAGAAGCCATAGAAGAAGTCAAGGTAGAAGTCGATGAAAGAAAAAATCGAAGTAACAGAAGACATAGAAGAAGTCAAGGTAGAAGTCGATGAAAGAAAAAATCGAAGTAACAGAAGCCATAGAAGAAGCCATGGTAGAAGTCGATGAAAGAAAAAATCGAAGAAAGAAAAAATCGATGAAACAGAAGCCATAGAAGAAGCCATGGAAGAAGTCGATGAAAGAAAAAATCGAAGTAACTGAAGCCATAGAAGAAGTCAAGGTAGAAGTCGATAAAAAAAATCGAAATAACAGAATCCATAGAAGAAGTCAAGGTAGAAGTCGTTGAAAGAAAAAATCGAAGTAACAGAAGCCATAGAAGAAGTCAAGGTAGAAGTCGATGAAAGAAAAAATTGAAGTAGCAGAAGCCAGAGAAGAAGTCAAGGTAGAAGTCGATGAAATAAAAAATCGATGTAGCTGAAGCCATAGAAGAAGTCAAGGTAGAAGTCGATAAAAAAAATCGAAGTAACTGAAACCATAGAAGAAGTCAAGATAAAAGTCGATGAAAGAAAAAATCGAAGTAACAGAAGCCAAAGAAGAAGTCAAGGTAGAAGTCGATAAAAGAAAGAAAAAATCGAAGTAACAGAAGCCATAGAAGAAGTCATAGTAGAAGTCATTAAAAGAAAGAAAAAATCGAAGTAACAGAAGCCATATAAGAAGTCAAGGTAGAAGGCGATAAAAGAAAGCAAAAAAAAAAGTCGAAGTAACAGAAGCCATAGAAGAAGTCAAGGTAGAAGTCTATAAAAAAAATCGAAATAACAGAATCCATAGAAGAAGTCAAGGTAGAAGTCGATGAAAGAAAAAATCGAAGAAAGAAAAAATCGATGAAACAGAAGCCATAGAAGAAGCCATGGTAGAAATCGATGAAAGAAAAAATCGAAGAAAGAAAAAATCGATGAAACAGAAGCCATAGAAGAAGCCATGGAAGAAGTCGATGAAAGAAAAAATCGAAGTAACTGAAGCCACAGAAGAAGTCAAAGGTAGAAGTCGATAAAAAAAGAAAAAAAAAAAAAAACTCGAAGTAACAGAAGCCATATAAGAAGTCAAGGTAGAAGTCGATGAAATAAAAAATCAAAGTAACAGAAGCCATAGAAGAAGTCAAGGTAGAAGTCGATAAAAAAAAAAAAAAAAAAAAAATCGAAGTAACTGAAGCCATAGAAGAAGTCAAGGTAGAAGTCGATGAAAGAAAAAATCGAAGTAACAGAAGCCATAGAAGAATTCAAAGATAGAAGTCGAAAGAAAAAATCGAAGTAACTGAAACCATAGAAGAAGTCAAGGTAGAAGTCGATGAAAGAAAAAATCGAAGTAACAGAAGCCATAGAAGAAGTCAAGGTAGAAGTCGATGAAAGAAAAAATCGAAGTAACAGAGGCCATAGAAGAAGCCATGGTAGAAGTCGATGAAAGAAAAAATCGAAGAAAGAAAAAATCGATGAAACAGAAGCCATAGAAGAAGCCATGGTAGAAATCGAAGAAAGAAAAAATCGAAGAAAGAAAAAATCGATGAAACAGAAGCCATAGAAGAAGCCATGGAAGAAGTCGATGAAAGAAAAAATCGAAGTAACTGAAGCCACAGAAGAAGTCAAAGGTAGAAGTCGATGAAAAAAAAAAAAAAAACTCGAAGTAACAGAAGCCATAGAAGAAGCCATGATAGAAGTCGATGAAAGAAAAAATCGAAATAACAGAAGCCATAGAGGAAGTCAAGGTAGAAGTCGATGAAAGAAAAAATCGAAGTAACAGAAGCCATAGAAGAAGTCAAGGTAGAAGTCGATAAAAAAAAATAAAAAAAACTCGAAGTAACAGAAGCCATAGAAGAAGCCATGATAGAAGTCGATGAAAGAAAAAATCAAAATAACAGAAGCCATAGAGGAAGTCAAGGTAGAAGTCGATGAAAGAAAAAATCGAAGTAACTGAAACCATAGAAGAAGTCAAGATAAAAGTCGATAAAAAAAAAAAAAAAAAAACTCGAAGTAACAGAAGCCATAGAAGAAGTCAAGGTAGAAGTCGATGAAAGAAAAAATCGAAATAACAGAAGCCATAGAAGAAGTCAAGGTAGAAATCGATGAAAGAAAATATCGAAGTAACAGAAGCCATAGAAGAAGTCAAGGTAGAAGTCGATGAAAGAAAAAAGCGAAGAAACAGAAGCCATAGAAGAAGCCATGGTAGAAGTCGAAGAAAGAAAAAATTGAAGAAACAGAAGCCATAGAAGAAGCCATGGTAGAAGTCGATGAAAGAAAAAATCGAAGAAAGAAAAAATCGAAGAAACAGAAGCCATAGAAGAAGCCATGGTAGAAGTCGATGAAATAAAAAATAGAAGAAAGAAAAAATCGAAGTAACAGAAGCCATAGAAGAAGTCAAGGTAGAAGTCGATGAAAGAAAAAATCGAAGTAACAGAAGCCATAGAAGAAGTCAAGGTAGAAGTCGATGAAAGAAAAAATCGAAGAAAGAAAAAATCGAAGAAACAGAAGCCATAGAAGAAGTCAAAGGTAGAAGTCGATGAAAGAAAAAATCGAAAAAACAGAAGCCATAGAGGAAGTCAAGGTAGAAGTCGATGAAAGAAAAAATCGAAGTAACTGAATCCATAGAAGAAGTCAAGATAAAATTCGAAAAAAAAAAAAAAAAAAAAAACTCGAAGTAACAGAAGCCATAGAAGAAGTCAAGGTAGAAGTCGATGAAAGAAAAAATCGAAGTAACAGAAGCCATAGAAGAAGTCAAGGTAGAAGTCGATAAAAAAAAAAAAACTCGAAGTAACTGAAGCCATAGAAGAAGTCAAGGTAGAAGTCGATGAAAGAAAAAATCGAAGTAACAGAAGCCATAGAAGAAGTCAAGGTAGAAGTAGATAAAAAAAGAAAAAAAAAAAAAAAAACTTGAAGTAACTGAAGCCATAGAAGAAGTCAAGGTAGAAGTCGATGAAAGAAAAAATCGAAGTAACAGAAGCCATAGAAGAAGTCAAGGTAGAAGTGGATAAAAAAAAAAAAAAAAAAAACTCGAAGTAACAGAAGCCATAGAAGAAGCTATGGTAGAAGTCGATGAAAGAAAAAATCGAAATAACAGAAGCCATAGAAGAAGCCATGGTAGAAGTCGATGAAAGAAAAAATCGAAGTAACAGAAGCCATAGAAGAAGTCAAGGTAGAAGTCGATGAAAGAAAAAATCGAAGTAACAGAAGCCATAGAAGATGTCAAGGTAGAAGTCGATGAAAGAAAAAATCGAAGTAACAGAAGCCATAGAAGAAGTCAAGGTAGAAGTCGATGAAAGAAAAAATCGAAGTAACAGAAGCCATAGAAGAAGTCAAGGTAGAAGTCGATGAAAGAAAAAATCGAAGTAACAGAAGCCATAGAAGAAGTCAAGGTAGAAGTCGATGAAAGAAAAAATCGAAGTAACAGAGGCCATAGAAGAAGCCATGGTAGAAGTCGATGAAAGAAAAAATCGAAGAAAGAAAAAATCGATGAAACAGAAGCCATAGAAGAAGCCATGGTTGAAATCGATGAAAGAAAAAATCGAAGAAAGAAAAAATCGATGAAACAGAAGCCATAGAAGAAGCCATGGAAGAAGTCGATGAAATAAAAAATCGAAGTAACAGAAGCCATAGAAGAAGTCAAGGTAGAAGTCGATAAAAAAAAAAAAAAAAAAAAAAATCGAAGTAACTGAAGCCATAGAAGAAGTCAAGGTAGAAGTCGATGAAAGAAAAAATCGAAGTAACAGAGGCCATAGAAGAAGCCATGGTAGAAGTCGATGAAAGAAAAAATCGAAGAAAGAAAAAATCGATGAAACAGAAGCCATAGAAGAAGCCATGGTAGAAATCGATGAAAGAAAAAATCGAAGAAAGAAAAAATCGATGAAACAGAAGCCATAGAAGAAGCCATGGAAGAAGTCGATGAAAGAAAAAATCGAAGTAACTGAAGCCACAGAAGAAGTCAAAGGTAGAAGTCGATGAAAAAAAAAAAAAAAACTCGAAGTAACAGAAGCCATAGAAGAAGCCATGATAGAAGTCGATGAAAGAAAAAATCGAAATAACAGAAGCCATAGAGGAAGTCAAGGTAGAAGTCGATGAAAGAAAAAAGCGAAGAAACAGAAGCCATAGAAGAAGCCATGGTAGAAGTCGAAGAAAGAAAAAATTGAAGAAACAGAAGCCATAGAAGAAGCCATGGTAGAAGTCGATGAAAGAAAAAATCGAAGAAAGAAAAAATCGAAGAAACAGAAGCCATAGAAGAAGCCATGGTAGAAGTCGATGAAATAAAAAATAGAAGAAAGAAAAAATCGAAGTAACAGAAGCCATAGAAGAAGTCAAGGTAGAAGTCGATGAAAGAAAAAATCGAAGTAACAGAAGCCATAGAAGAAGTCAAGGTAGAAGTCGATGAAAGAAAAAATCGAAGAAAGAAAAAATCGAAGAAACAGAAGCCATAGAAGAAGTCAAAGGTAGAAGTCGATGAAAGAAAAAATCGAAAAAACAGAAGCCATAGAGGAAGTCAAGGTAGAAGTCGATGAAAGAAAAAATCGAAGTAACTGAATCCATAGAAGAAGTCAAGATAAAATTCGAAAAAAAAAAAAAAAAAAAAAAACTCGAAGTAACAGAAGCCATAGAAGAAGTCAAGGTAGAAGTCGATGAAAGAAAAAATCGAAGTAACAGAAGCCATAGAAGAAGTCAAGGTAGAAGTCGATAAAAAAAAAAAAACTCGAAGTAACTGAAGCCATAGAAGAAGTCAAGGTAGAAGTCGATGAAAGAAAAAATCGAAGTAACAGAAGCCATAGAAGAAGTCAAGGTAGAAGTAGATAAATAAATAAAAAAAAAAAAAAAAACTTGAAGTAACTGAAGCCATAGAAGAAGTCAAGGTAGAAGTCGATGAAAGAAAAAATCGAAGTAACAGAAGCCATAGAAGAAGTCAAGGTAGAAGTGGATAAAAAAAAAAAAAAAAAAAAACTCGAAGTAACAGAAGCCATAGAAGAAGCCATGATAGAAGTCGATGAAAGAAAAAATCAAAATAACAGAAGCCATAGAGGAAGTCAAGGTAGAAGTCGATGAAAGAAAAAATCGATGTAACTGAAACCATAGAAGAAGTCAAGGTAGAAGTCGATGAAAGAAAAAATCGAAGTAACAGAAGCCATAGAAGAAGCCATGGTAGAAGTCGAAGAAAGAAAAAATTGAAGAAACAGAAGCCATAGAAGAAGCCATGGTAGAAGTCGATGAAAGAAAAAATCGAAGAAAGAAAAAATCGTAGAAACAGAAGCCATAGAAGAAGTCAAAGGTAGAAGTCGATAAAAAAATAAAAAAATAAAAAAAAACTCGAAGTAACTGAAGCCATAGAAGAAGTCAAGGTAGAAGTCGATGAAAGAAAAAATCGAAGTAACAGAAGCCATAGAAGAAGTCAAGGTAGAAGTCGATGAAAAAAAAACTCGAAGTAACAGAAGCCATAGAAGAAGCTATGGTAGAAGTCGATGAAAGAAAAAATCGAAATAACAGAAGCCATAGAAGAAGCCATAGTAGAAGTCGATGAAAGAAAAAATCGAAATAACAGAAGCCATAGAGGAAGTCAAGGTAGAAGTCGATGAAAGAAAAAATCGAAGTAACTGAAACCATAGAAGAAGTCAAGGTAGAAGTCGATAAAAAAAGAGAAAAAAAAAAAAAAACTCGAAGTAACTGAAGCCATAGAAGAAGTCAAGGTAGAAGTCGATAAAAGAAAAAATCGAAGTAACAGAAGCCATAGAAGAAGTCAAGGTGGAAGTCGATGAAAGAAAAAATCGAAGTAACTGAAACCATAGAAGAAGTCAAGGTAGAAGCCGATAAAAAAAGAAAAAAAAAAAAAAAAAACTCGAAGTAACTGAAGCCATAGAAGAAGTCAAGGTAGAAGTCGATGAAAGAAAAAATCGAAGTAACAGAAGCCATAGAAGAAGTCAAGGTAGAAGTCGATGAAAGAAAAAATCGAAGTAACAGAAGTCATAGAAGAAGCTATGGTAGAAGTCGATGAAAGAAAAAATCGAAGTAACAGAAGCCATAGAAGAAGTCAAGGTAGAAGTCGATAAAAAAAAAAGTCGAAGTAACAGAAGCCATAGAAGGCAAGATAGAAGTCGATAAAAAATAAAAAAAAAGTCGAAGTAACTGAAGCCATAGAAGAAGTCAAGGTAGAAGTCGATGAAAGAAAAAATCGAAGTAACAGAAGCCATAGAAGAAGTCAAGGTAGAAGTCGATGAAAGAAAAAATCGAAGTAACAGAAGACATAGAAGAAGTCAAGGTAGAAGTCGATGAAAGAAAAAATCGAAGAAAGAAAAAATCGATGAAACAGAAGCCATAGAAGAAGCCATGGAAGAAGTCGATGAAAGAAAAAATCGAAGTAACTGAAGCCATAGAAGAAGTCAAAGGTAGAAGTCGATAAAAAAAGAAAAAAAAAAAAAAAACTCGAAGTAACAGAAGCCATATAAGAAGTCAAAGATAGAAGTCGAAAGAAAAAATCAAAGTAACTGAAACCATAGAAGAAGTCAAGGTAGAAGTCGATGAAAGAAAAAATCGAAGTAACAGAAGCCATAGAAGAAGTCAAGGTAGAAGTCGATAAAAAAAAAAAAAAAAAAACTCGAAGTAACAGAAGCCATAGAAGAAGCCATGATAGAAGTTGATGAAAGAAAAAATCAAAATAACAGAAGCCATAGAGGAAGTCAAGGTAGAAGTCGATGAAAGAAAAAATCGAAGTAACAGAAGCCATAGAAGAAGTCAAGGTAGAAGTCGATGAAAGAAAAAATCGAAGTAACAGAAGCCATAGAAGAAGCCATGGTAGAAGTCGAAGAAAGAAAAAATTGAAGAAACAGAAGCCATAGAAGAAGCCATGGTAGAAGTCGATGAAAGAAAAAATCGAAGAAAGAAAAAATCGTAGAAACAGAAGCCATAGAAGAAGTCAAAGGTAGAAGTCGATAAAAAAATAAAAAAATAAAAAAAAACTCGAAGTAACTGAAGCCATAGAAGAAGTCAAGGTAGAAGTCGATGAAAGAAAAAATCGAAGTCACAGAAGCCATAGAAGAAGTCAAGGTAGAAGTCGATGAAAAAAAAACTCGAAGTAACAGAAGCCATAGAAGAAGCTATGGTAGAAGTCGATGAAAGAAAAAATCGAAATAACAGAAGCCATAGAAGAAGCCATAGTAGAAGTCGATGAAAGAAAAAATCGAAATAACAGAAGCCATAGAGGAAGTCAAGGTAGAAGTCGATGAAAGAAAAAATCGAAGTAACTGAAACCATAGAAGAAGTCAAGGTAGAAGTCGATAAAAAAAGAGAAAAAAAAAAAAAAACTAGAAGTAACTGAAGCCATAGAAGAAGTCAAGGTAGAAGTCGATAAAAGAAAAAATCGAAGTAACAGAAGCCATAGAAGAAGTCAAGGTGGAAGTCGATGAAAGAAAAAATCGAAGTAACTGAAACCATAGAAGAAGTCAAGGTAGAAGCCGATAAAAAAAGAAAAAAAAAAAAAAAAAACTCGAAGTAACTGAAGCCATAGAAGAAGTCAAGGTAGAAGTCGATGAAAGAAAAAATCGAAGTAACAGAAGCCATAGAAGAAGTCAAGGTAGAAGTCGATGAAAGAAAAAATCGAAGTAACAGAAGTCATAGAAGAAGCTATGGTAGAAGTCGATGAAAGAAAAAATCGAAGTAACAGAAGCCATAGAAGAAGTCAAGGTAGAAGTCGATAAAAAAAAAAGTCGAAGTAACAGAAGCCATAGAAGGCAAGGTAGAAGTCGATAAAAAATAAAAAAAAAGTCGAAGTAACTGAAGCCATAGAAGAAGTCAAGGTAGAAGTCGATGAAAAAAAAACTCGAAGTAACAGAAGCCATAGAAGAAGCTATGGTAGAAGTCGATGAAAGAAAAAATCGAAATAACAGAAGCCATAGAAGAAGCCATAGTAGAAGTCGATGAAAGAAAAAATCGAAATAACAGAAGCCATAGAGGAAGTCAAGGTAGAAGTCGATGAAAGAAAAAATCGAAGTAACAGAAGCCATAGAAGAAGTCAAGGTAGAAGTCGATAAAAAAAAAAAATCGAAGTAACTGAAACCATAGAAGAAGTCAAGGTAGAAGTCGATAAAAAAAAAAAAAAAAAAACTCGAAGTAACTGAAGCCATAGAAGAAGTCAAGGTAGAAGTCGATGAAAGAAAAAATCGAAGTAACAGAAGCCATAGAAGAAGTCAAGGTAGAAGTCGATGAAAAAAAAACTCGAAGTAACAGAAGCCATAGAAGAAGCTATGGTAGAAGTCGATGAAAGAAAAAATCGAAATAACAGAAGCCATAGAAGAAGCCATAGTAGAAGTCGATGAAAGAAAAAATCGAAATAACAGAAGCCATAGAGGAAGTCAAGGTAGAAGTCGATGAAAGAAAAAATCGAAGTAACTGAAACCATAGAAGAAGTCAAGGTAGAAGTCGATAAAAAAAGAGAAAAAAAAAAAAAAACTCGAAGTAACTGAAGCCATAGAAGAAGTCAAGGTAGAAGTCGATAAAAGAAAAAATCGAAGTAACAGAAGCCATAGAAGAAGTCAAGGTGGAAGTCGATGAAAGAAAAAATCGAAGTAACTGAAACCATAGAAGAAGTCAAGGTAGAAGCCGATAAAAAAAGAAAAAAAAAAAAAAAAAACTCGAAGTAACTGAAGCCATAGAAGAAGTCAAGGTAGAAGTCGATGAAAGAAAAAATCGAAGTAACAGAAGCCATAGAAGAAGTCAAGGTAGAAGTCGATGAAAGAAAAAATCGAAGTAACAGAAGTCATAGAAGAAGCTATGGTAGAAGTCGATGAAAGAAAAAATCGAAGTAACAGAAGCCATAGAAGAAGTCAAGGTAGAAGTCGATAAAAAAAAAAGTCGAAGTAACAGAAGCCATAGAAGGCAAGGTAGAAGTCGATAAAAAATAAAAAAAAAGTCGAAGTAACTGAAGCCATAGAAGAAGTCAAGGTAGAAGTCGATGAAAAAAAAACTCGAAGTAACAGAAGCCATAGAAGAAGCTATGGTAGAAGTCGATGAAAGAAAAAATCGAAATAACAGAAGCCATAGAAGAAGCCATAGTAGAAGTCGATGAAAGAAAAAATCAAAATAACAGAAGCCATAGTGGAAGTCAAGGTAGAAGTCGATGAAAGAAAAAATCGAAGTAACAGAAGCCATAGAAGAAGTCAAGGTAGAAGTCGATAAAAAAAAAAATCGAAGTAACTGAAACCATAGAAGAAGTCAAGGTAGAAGTCGATAAAAAAAAAAAAAAAAAAACTCGAAGTAACTGAAGCCATAGAAGAAGTCAAGGTAGAAGTCGATGAAAGAAAAAATCGAAGTAACAGAAGCCATAGAAGAAGTCAAGGTAGAAGTCGATGAAAAAAAAACTCGAAGTAACAGAAGCCATAGAAGAAGCTATGGTAGAAGTCGATGAAAGAAAAAATCGAAATAACAGAAGCCATAGAAGAAGCCATGGTAGAAGTCGATGAAAGAAAAAATCGAAGTAACAGAAGCCATAGAAGAAGTCAAGGTAGAAGTCGATGAAAGAAAAAATCGAAGTAACAGAAGCCATAGAAGATGTCAAGGTAGAAGTCGATGAAAGAAAAAATCGAAGTAACAGAAGCCATAGAAGAAGTCAAGGTAGAAGTCGATGAAAGAAAAAATCGAAGTAACAGAAGCCATAGAAGAAGTCAAGGTAGAAGTCGATGAAAGAAAAAATCGAAGTAACAGAAGCCATAGAAGAAGTCAAGGTAGAAGTCGATGAAAGAAAAAATCGAAGTAACAGAAGCCATAGAAAAAGTCAAGGTAGAAGTCGATGAAAGAAAAAATCGAAGTAACAGAGGCCATAGAAGAAGCCATGGTAGAAGTCGATGAAAGAAAAAATCGAAGAAAGAAAAAATCGATGAAACAGAAGCCATAGAAGAAGCCATGGAAGAAGTCGATGAAAGAAAAAATCGAAGTAACTGAAGCCACAGAAGAAGTCAAAGGTAGAAGTCGATAAAAAAAGAAAAAAAAAAAAAAACTCGAAGTAACAGAAGCCATATAAGAAGTCAAGGTAGAAGTCGATGAAATAAAAAATCGAAGTAACAGAAGCCATAGAAGAAGTCAAGGTAGAAGTCGATAAAAAAAAAAAAAAAAAAAAACTCGAAGTAACTGAAGCCATAGAAGAAGTCAAGGTAGAAGTCGATGAAAGAAAAAATCGAAGTAACAGAAGCCATAGAAGAATTCAAAGATAGAAGTCGAAAGAAAAAATCGGAGTAACTGAAACCATAGAAGAAGTCAAGGTAGAAGTCGATGAAAGAAAAAATCGAAGTAACAGAAGCCATAGAAGAAGTTAAGGTAGAAGTCGATGAAAGAAAAAATCGAAGTAACAGAGGCCATAGAAGAAGCCATGGTAGAAGTCGATGAAAGAAAAAATCGAAGAAAGAAAAAATCGATGAAACAGAAGCCATACAAGAAGCCATGGAAGAAGTCGATGAAAGAAAAAAAAAAACTCGAAGTAACAGAAGCCATAGAAGAAGCCATGATAGAAGTCGATGAAAGAAAAAATCGAAATAACAGAAGCCATAGAGGAAGTCAAGGTAGAAGTCGATGAAAGAAAAAATCGAAGTAACAGAAGCCATAGAAGAAGTCAAGGTAGAAGTCGATAAAAAAAAAAAAAAAAAACTCGAAGTAACAGAAGCCATAGAAGAAGCCATGATAGAAGTCGATGAAAGAAAAAATCAAAATAACAGAAGCCATAGAGGAAGTCAAGGTAGAAGTCGATGAAAGAAAAAATCGAAGTAACTGAAACCATAGAAGAAGTCAAGGTAGAAGTCGATAAAAAAAGAGAAAAAAAAAAAAAAACTCGAAGTAACTGAAGCCATAGAAGAAGTCAAGGTAGAAGTCGATAAAAGAAAAAATCGAAGTAACAGAAGCCATAGAAGAAGTCAAGGTGGAAGTCGATGAAAGAAAAAATCGAAGTAACTGAAACCATAGAAGAAGTCAAGGTAGAAGCCGATAAAAAAAGAAAAAAAAAAAAAAAAAACTCGAAGTAACTGAAGCCATAGAAGACGTCAAGGTAGAAGTCGATGAAAGAAAAAATCGAAGTAACAGAAGCCATAGAAGAAGTCAAGGTAGAAGTCGATGAAAGAAAAAATCGAAGTAACAGAAGTCATAGAAGAAGCTATGGTAGAAGTCGATGAAAGAAAAAATCGAAGTAACAGAAGCCATAGAAGAAGTCAAGGTAGAAGTCGATAAAAAAAAAAGTCGAAGTAACAGAAGCCATAGAAGGCAAGGTAGAAGTCGATAAAAAATAAAAAAAAAGTCGAAGTAACTGAAGCCATAGAAGAAGTCAAGGTAGAAGTCGATGAAAGAAAAAATCGAAGTAACAGAAGCCATAGAAGAAGTCAAGGTAGAAGTCGATGAAAGAAAAAATCGAAGTAACAGAAGACATAGAAGAAGTCAAGGTAGAAGTCGATGAAAGAAAAAATCGAAGAAAGAAAAAATCGATGAAACAGAAGCCATAGAAGAAGCCATGGAAGAAGTCGATGAAAGAAAAAATCGAAGTAACTGAAGCCATAGAAGAAGTCAAAGGTAGAAGTCGATAAAAAAAAAAAAAAAAAAAAAAAACTCGAAGTAACAGAAGCCATATAAGAAGTCAAAGATAGAAGTCGAAAGAAAAAATCAAAGTAACTGAAACCATAGAAGAAGTCAAGGCAGAAGTCGATGAAAGAAAAAATCGAAGTAACAGAAGCCATAGAAGAAGTCAAGGTAGAAGTCGATAAAAAAAAAAAAAAAAAAACTCGAAGTAACAGAAGCCATAGAAGAAGCCATGATAGAAGTTGATGAAAGAAAAAATCTAAATAACAGAAGCCATAGAGGAAGTCAAGGTAGAAGTCGATGAAAGAAAAAATCGAAGTAACAGAAGCCATAGAAGAAGTCAAGGTAGAAGTCGATGAAAGAAAAAATCGAAGTAACAGAAGCCATAGAAGAAGCCATGGTAGAAGTCGAAGAAAGAAAAAATTGAAGAAACAGAAGCCATAGAAGAAGCCATGGTAGAAGTCGATGAAAGAAAAAATCGAAGAAAGAAAAAATCGTAGAAACAGAAGCCATAGAAGAAGTCAAAGGTAGAAGTCGATAAAAAAAGAAAAAAAAAAAAAAAAACTCGAAGTAACTGAAGCCATAGAAGAAGTCAAGGTAGAAGTCGATGAAAGAAAAAATCGAAGTAACAGAAGCCATAGAAGAAGTCAAGGTAGAAGTCGATGAAAAAAAAACTCGAAGTAACAGAAGCCATAGAAGAAGCTATGGTAGAAGTCGATGAAAGAAAAAATCGAAATAACAGAAGCCATAGAAGAAGCCATAGTAGAAGTCGATGAAAGAAAAAATCGAAATAACAGAAGCCATAGAGGAAGTCAAGGTAGAAGTCGATGAAAGAAAAAATCGAAGTAACTGAAACCATAGAAGAAGTCAAGGTAGAAGTCGATAAAAAAAGAGAAAAAAAAAAAAAAACTCGAAGTAACTGAAGCCATAGAAGAAGTCAAGGTAGAAGTCGATAAAAGAAAAAATCGAAGTAACAGAAGCCATAGAAGAAGTCAAGGTGGAAGTCGATGAAAGAAAAAATCGAAGTAACTGAAACCATAGAAGAAGTCAAGGTAGAAGCCGATAAAAAAAGAAAAAAAAAAAAAAAAACTCGAAGTAACTGAAGCCATAGAAGAAGTCAAGGTAGAAGTCGATGAAAGAAAAAATCGAAGTAACAGAAGCCATAGAAGAAGTCAAGGTAGAAGTCGATGAAAGAAAAAATCGAAGTAACAGAAGTCATAGAAGAAGCTATGGTAGAAGTCGATGAAAGAAAAAATCGAAGTAACAGAAGCCATAGAAGAAGTCAAGGTAGAAGTTGCTAAAAAAAAAAGTCGAAGTAACAGAAGCCATAGAAGGCAAGGTAGAAGTCGATAAAAAATAAAAAAAAAGTCGAAGTAACAGAAGCCATAGAAGAAGTCAAGGTAGAAGTCGATGAAAGAAAAAATCGAAGTAACAGAAGACATAGAAGAAGTCAAGGTAGAAGTCGATGAAAGAAAAAATCGAAGAAAGAAAAAATCGATGAAACAGAAGCCATAGAAGAAGCCATGGAAGAAGTCGATGAAAGAAAAAATCGAAGTAACTGAAGCCATAGAAGAAGTCAAGGTAGAAGTCGATAAAAAAAAAAAAAAAAAACTCGAAGTAACAGAAGCCATAGAAGAAGCCATGATAGAAGTTGATGAAAGAAAAAATCAAAATAACAGAAGCCATAGAGGAAGTCAAGATAGAAGTCGATGAAAGAAAAAATCGAAGTAACAGAAGCCATAGAAGAAGTCAAGGTAGAAGTCGATGAAAGAAAAAATCGAAGTAACAGAAGCCATAGAAGAAGCCATGGTAGAAGTCGAAGAAAGAAAAAATTGAAGAAACAGAAGCCATAGAAGAAGCCATGGTAGAAGTCGATGAAAGAAAAAATCGAAGAAAGAAAAAATCGTAGAAACAGAAGCCATAGAAGAAGTCAAAGGTAGAAGTCGATAAAAAAAGAAAAAAAAAAAAAAAAACTCGAAGTAACTGAAGCCATAGAAGAAGTCAAGGTAGAAGTCGATGAAAGAAAAAATCGAAGTAACAGAAGCCATAGAAGAAGTCAAGGTAGAAGTCGATGAAAAAAAAACTCGAAGTAACAGAAGCCATAGAAGAAGCTATGGTAGAAGTCGATGAAAGAAAAAATCGAAATAACAGAAGCCATAGAAGAAGCCATAGTAGAAGTCGATGAAAGAAAAAATCGAAATAACAGAAGCCATAGAGGAAGTCAAGGTAGAAGTCGATGAAAGAAAAAATCGAAGTAACTGAAACCATAGAAGAAGTCAAGGTAGAAGTCGATAAAAAAAGAGAAAAAAAAAAAAAAACTCGAAGTAACTGAAGCCATAGAAGAAGTCAAGGTAGAAGTCGATAAAAGAAAAAATCGAAGTAACAGAAGCCATAGAAGAAGTCAAGGTGGAAGTCGATGAAAGAAAAAATCGAAGTAACTGAAACCATAGAAGAAGTCAAGGTAGAAGCCGATAAAAAAAGAAAAAAAAAAAAAAAAAACTCGAAGTAACTGAAGCCATAGAAGAAGTCAAGGTAGAAGTCGATGAAAGAAAAAATCGAAGTAACAGAAGACATAGAAGAAGTCAAGGTAGAAGTCGATGAAAGAAAAAATCGAAGTAACAGAAGCCATAGAAGAAGTCAAGGTAGAAGTCGATGAAAGAAAAAATCGAAGTAACAGAAGTCATAGAAGAAGCTATGGTAGAAGTCGATGAAAGAAAAAATCGAAGTAACAGAAGCCATAGAAGAAGTCAAGGTAGAAGTCGATAAAAAAAAAAGTCGAAGTAACAGAAGCCATAGAAGGCAAGGTAGAAGTCGATAAAAAATAAAAAAAAAGTCGAAGTAACTGAAGCCATAGAAGAAGTCAAGGTAGAAGTCGATGAAAGAAAAAATCGAAGTAACAGAAGCCATAGAAGAAGTCAAGGTAGAAGTCGATAAAAAAAAAAATCGAAGTAACTGAAACCATAGAAGAAGTCAAGGTAGAAGTCGATAAAAAAGAAAAAAAAAAAAAAAAACTCGAAGTAACTGAAGCCATAGAAGAAGTCAAGGTAGAAGTCGATGAAAGAAAAAATCGAAGTAACAGAAGCCATAGAAGAAGTCAAGGTAGAAGTCGATGAAAAAAAAACTCGAAGTAACAGAAGCCATAGAAGAAGCTATGGTAGAAGTCGATGAAAGAAAAAATCGAAATAACAGAAGCCATAGAAGAAGCCATGGTAGAAGTCGATGAAAGAAAAAATCGAAGTAACAGAAGCCATAGAAGAAGTCAAGGTAGAAGTCGATGAAAGAAAAAATCGAAGTAACAGAAGCCATAGAAGATGTCAAGGTAGAAGTCGATGAAAGAAAAAATCGAAGTAACAGAAGCCATAGAAGAAGTCAAGGTAGAAGTCGATGAAAGAAAAAATCGAAGTAACAGAAGCCATAGAAGAAGTCAAGGTAGAAGTCGATGAAAGAAAAAATCGAAGTAACAGAATCCATAGAAGAAGTCAAGGTAGAAGTCGATGAAAGAAAAAATCGAAGTAACAGAAGCCATAGAAGAAGTCAAGGTAGAAGTCGATGAAAGAAAAAATCGAAGTAACAGAAGCCATAGAAGAAGTCAAGGTAGAAGTCGATGAAAGAAAAAATCGAAGTAACAGAGGCCATAGAAGAAGCCATGGTAGAAGTCGATGAAAGAAAAAATCGAAGAAAGAAAAAATCGATGAAACAGAAGCCATAGAAGAAGCCATGGTAGAAATCGATGAAAGAAAAAATCGAAGAAAGAAAAAATCGATGAAACAGAAGCCATAGAAGAAGCCATGGAAGAAGTCGATGAAAGAAAAAATCGAAGTAACTGAAGCCACAGAAGAAGTCAAAGGTAGAAGTCGATAAAAAAAGAAAAAAAAAAAAAAACTCGAAGTAACAGAAGCCATATAAGAAGTCAAGGTAGAAGTCGATGAAATAAAAAATCGAAGTAACAGAAGCCATAGAAGAAGTCAAGGTAGAAGTCGATAAAAAAAAAAAAAAAAAAAAACTCGAAGTAACTGAAGCCATAGAAGAAGTCAAGGTAGAAGTCGATGAAAGAAAAAATCGAAGTAACAGAAGCCATAGAAGAATTCAAAGATAGAAGTCGAAAGAAAAAATCGAAGTAACTGAAACCATAGAAGAAGTCAAGGTAGAAGTCGATGAAAGAAAAAATCGAAGTAACAGAAGCCATAGAAGAAGTTAAGGTAGAAGTCGATGAAAGAAAAAATCGAAGTAACAGAGGCCATAGAAGAAGCCATGGTAGAAGTCGATGAAAGAAAAAATCGAAGAAAGAAAAAATCGATGAAACAGAAGCCATAGAAGAAGCCATGGTAGAAATCGATGAAAGAAAAAATCGAAGAAAGAAAAAATCGATGAAACAGAAGCCATAGAAGAAGCCATGGAAGAAGTCGATGAAAGAAAAAATCGAAGTAACTGAAGCCACAGAAGAAGTCAAAGGTAGAAGTCGATGAAAAAAAAAAAAAAAACTCGAAGTAACAGAAGCCATAGAAGAAGCCATGATAGAAGTCGATGAAAGAAAAAATCGAAATAACAGAAGCCATAGAGGAAGTCAAGGTAGAAGTCGATGAAAGAAAAAATCGAAGTAACAGAAGCCATAGAAGAAGTCAAGGTAGAAGTCGATAAAAAAAAAAAAAAAAAACTCGAAGTAACAGAAGCCATAGAAGAAGCCATGATAGAAGTCGATGAAAGAAAAAATCAAAATAACAGAAGCCATAGAGGAAGTCAAGGTAGAAGTCGATGAAAGAAAAAATCGAAGTAACTGAAACCATAGAAGAAGTCAAGATAAAAGTCGATAAAAAAAAAAAAAAAAAAACTCGAAGTAACAGAAGCCATAGAAGAAGTCAAGGTAGAAGTCGATGAAAGAAAAAATCGAAATAACAGAAGCCATAGAAGAAGTCAAGGTAGAAATCGATGAAAGAAAAAATCGAAGTAACAGAAGCCATAGAAGAAGTCAAGGTAGAAGTCGAAGAAAGAAAAAATCGATGAAACAGAAGCCATAGAAGAAGCCATGGAAGAAGTCGATGAAAGAAAAAATCGAAGTAACTGAAGCCACAGAAGAAGTCAAAGGTAGAAGTCGATGAAAAAAAAAAAAAAAACTCGAAGTAACAGAAGCCATAGAAGAAGCCATGATAGAAGTCGATGAAAGAAAAAATCGAAATAACAGAAGCCATAGAGGAAGTCAAGGTAGAAGTCGATGAAAGAAAAAATCGAAGTAACAGAAGCCATAGAAGAAGTCAAGGTAGAAGTCGATAAAAAAAAAAAAAAAAAAACTCGAAGTAACAGAAGCCATAGAAGAAGCCATGATAGAAGTCGATGAAAGAAAAAATCAAAATAACAGAAGCCATAGAGGAAGTCAAGGTAGAAGTCGATGAAAGAAAAAATCGAAGTAACTGAAACCTTAGAAGAAGTCAAGATAAAAGTCGATAAAAAAAAATAAAAAAAAACTCGAAGTAACAGAAGCCATAGAAGAAGTCAAGGTAGAAGTCGATGAAAGAAAAAATCGAAATAACAGAAGCCATAGAAGAAGTCAAGGTAGAAATCGATGAAAGAAAAAATCGAAGTAACAGAAGCCATAGAAGAAGTCAAGGTAGAAGTTGATGAAAGAAAAAAGCGAAGAAACAGAAGCCATAGAAGAAGCCATGGTAGAAGTCGAAGAAAGAAAAAATTGAAGAAACAGAAGCCATAGAAGAAGCCATGGTAGAAGTCGATGAAAGAAAAAATCGAAGAAAGAAAAAATCGAAGAAACAGAAGCCACAGAAGAAGCCATGGTAGAAGTCGATGAAATAAAAAATAGAAGAAAGAAAAAATCGAAGTAACAGAAGCCATAGAAGAAGTCAAGGTAGAAGTCGATGAAAGAAAAAATCGAAGTAACAGAAGCCATAGAAGAAGTCAAGGTAGAAGTCGATGAAAGAAAAAATCGAAGAAAGAAAAAATCGAAGAAACAGAAGCCATAGAAGAAGTCAAAGGTAGAAGTCGATGAAAGAAAAAATCGAAAAAACAGAAGCCATAGAGGAAGTCAAGGTAGAAGTCGATGAAAGAAAAAATCGAAGTAACTGAATCCATAGAAGAAGTCAAGATAAAATTCGAAAAAAAAAAAAAAAAAAAAAAACTCGAAGTAACAGAAGCCATAGAAGAAGTCAAGGTAGAAGTCGATGAAAGAAAAAATCGAAGTAACAGAAGCCATAGAGGAAGTCAAGGTAGAAGTCGATAAAAAAAAAAAAACTCGAAGTAACTGAAGCCATAGAAGAAGTCAAGGTAGAAGTCGATGAAAGAAAAAATCGAAGTAACAGAAGCCATAGAAGAAGTCAAGGTAGAAGTAGATAAAAAAAGAAAAAAAAAAAAAAAAACTTGAAGTAACTGAAGCCATAGAAGAAGTCAAGGTAGAAGTCGATGAAAGAAAAAATCGAAGTAACAGAAGCCATAGAAGAAGTCAAGGTAGAAGTGGATAAAAAAAAAAAAAAAAAAACTCGAAGTAACAGAAGCCATAGAAGAAGCTATGGTAGAAGTCGATGAAAGAAAAAATCGAAATAACAGAAGCCATAGAAGAAGCCATGGTAGAAGTCGATGAAAGAAAAAATCGAAGTAACAGAAGCCATAGAAGATGTCAAGGTAGAAGTCGATGAAAGAAAAAATCGAAGTAACAGAAGCCATAGAAGAAGTCAAGGTAGAAGTCGATGAAAGAAAAAATCGAAGTAACAGAGGCCATAGAAGAAGCCATGGTAGAAGTCGATGAAAGAAAAAATCGAAGAAAGAAAAAATCGATAAAAAAAAAAAAAAAAAAAAAATCGAAGTAACTGAAGCCATAGAAGAAGTCAAGGTAGAAGTCGATGAAAGAAAAAATCGAAGTAACAGAAGCCATAGAAGAATTCAAAGATAGAAGTCGAAAGAAAAAATCGAAGTAACTGAAACCATAGAAGAAGTCAAGGTAGAAGTCGATGAAAGAAAAAATCGAAGTAACAGAAGCCATAGAAGAAGTCAAGGTAGAAGTCGATGAAAGAAAAAATCGAAGTAACAGAGGCCATAGAAGAAGCCATGGTAGAAGTCGAAGAAAGATTCTTTCTTCTTTCTTCGAAAAAATCGAAGAAAGAAAAAATCGATGAAACAGAAGCCATAGAAGAAGCCATGGTAGAAATCGATGAAAGAAAAAATCGAAGAAAGAAAAAATCGATGAAACAGAAGCCATAGAAGAAGCCATGGAAGAAGTCGATGAAAGAAAAAATCGAAGTAACTGAAGCCACAGAAGAAGTCAAAGGTAGAAGTCGATGAAAGAAAAAATCGAAGAAACAGAAGCCATAGAAGAAGTCAAGGTAGAAGTCGATGAAAGTAAAAATCGAAGAAACAGAAGCCATAGAGGAAGTCAAAGTAGAAGTCGATAAAAAAAAAAAAGCGAAGTAACTGAAACCATAGAAGAAGTCAAGGTAGAAGTCGATTAAAAAAAAAAAGCGAAGTAACTGAAACCATAGAAGAAGTCAAGGTAGAAGTCGATGAAAAAAAATCTCGAAGTAACTGAAGCCATAGAAGTCGTCAAGGTAGAAGTCGATGAAAGAAAAAATCGAAGTAACTGAAACCATAGAAGAAGTCAAGGTAGAAGTCGATGAAAGAAAAAATCGAAGTAACAGAAGCCATAGAAGAAGTTAAGGTAGAAGTCGATGAAAGAAAAAATCGAAGTAACAGAGGCCATAGAAGAAGCCATGGTAGAAGTCGATGAAAGAAAAAATCGAAGAAAGAAAAAATCGATGAAACAGAAGCCATAGAAGAAGCCATGGTAGAAATCGATGAAAGAAAAAATCGAAGAAAGAAAAAATCGATGAAACAGAAGCCATAGAAGAAGCCATGGAAGAAGTCGATGAAAGAAAAAATCGAAGTAACTGAAGCCACAGAAGAAGTCAAAGGTAGAAGTCGATGAAAAAAAAAAAAAAACTCGAAGTAACAGAAGCCATAGAAGAAGCCATGATAGAAGTCGATGAAAGAAAAAATCGAAATAACAGAAGCCATAGAGGAAGTCAAGGTAGAAGTCGATGAAAGAAAAAATCGAAGTAACAGAAGCCATAGAAGAAGTCAAGGTAGAAGTAGATAAAAAAAGAAAAAAAAAACTCGAAGTAACAGAAGCCATAGAAGAAGCCATGATAGAAGTCGATAAAAAAAAAAAAAAACTCGAAGTAACTAATGCCATAGAAGAAGTCAATGTAGAAGTCGATTAAAAAAAAAAAGCGAAGTAACTGAAACCATAGAAGAAGTCAAGGTAGAAGTCGATGAAAAAAAATCTCGAAGTAACTGAAGCCATAGAAGTCGTCAAGGTAGAAGTCGATGAAAGAAAAAATCGAACTGAAACCATAGAAGAAGTCAAGGTAGAAGTCGATGAAAGAAAAAATCGAAGTAACAGAAGCCATAGAAGAAGTTAAGGTAGAAGTCGATGAAAGAAAAAATCGAAGTAACAGAGGCCATAGAAGAAGCCATGGTAGAAGTCGATGAAAGAAAAAATCGAAGAAAGAAAAAATCGATGAAACAGAAGCCATAGAAGAAGCCATGGTAGAAATCGATGAAAGAAGAAAACGAAGAAAGAAAAAATCGATGAAACAGAAGCCATAGAAGAAGCCATGGAAGAAGTCGATGAAAGAAAAAATCGAAGTAACTGAAGCCACAGAAGAAGTCAAAGGTAGAAGTCGATGAAAAAAAAAAAAAAAACTCGAAGTAACAGAAGCCATAGAAGAAGCCATGATAGAAGTCGATGAAAGAAAAAATCGAAATAACAGAAGCCATAGAGGAAGTCAAGGTAGAAGTCGATGAAAGAAAAAATCGAAGTAACAGAAGCCATAGAAGAAGTCAAGGTAGAAGTCGATAAAAAAAAAAAAAAAAAACTCGAAGTAACAGAAGCCATAGAAGAAGCCATGATAGAAGTCGATGAAAGAAAAAATCGAAGAAAGAAAAAATCGATGAAACAGAAGCCATAGAAGAAGCCATGGTAGAAATCGATGAAAGAAAAAATCGAAGAAAGAAAAAATCGATGAAACAGAAGCCATAGAAGAAGCCATGGAAGAAGTCGATGAAAGAACAAATCGAAGTAACTGAAGCCACAGAAGAAGTCAAAGGTAGAAGTCGACGAAAGAAAAAACTCGAAGTAACTGAAGCCATAGAAGAAGTCAAGGTAGAAGTCGATGGAAGAAAAAAAACGAAATAACAGAAGCCATAGAAGAAGTCAAGGTAGAAGTCGATGAAAGAAAAAATCGAAGAAACAGAAGCCATAGAAGAAGTCAAGGTAGAAGTCGATGAAAGTAAAAATCGAAGAAACAGAAGCCATAGAGGAAGTCAAAGTAGAAGTCGATAAAAAAAAAAAAAAACTCGAAGTAACTAAAGCCATAGAAGAAGTCAATGTAGAAGTCGATTAAAAAAAAAAAGCGAAGTAACTGAAACCATAGAAGAAGTCAAGGTAGAAGTCGATGAAAAAAAATCTCGAAGTAACTGAAGCCATAGAAGTCGTCAAGGTAGAAGTCGATGAAAGAAAAAATCGAAGTAACTGAAACCATAGAAGAAGTCAAGGTAGAAGTCGATGAAAGAAAAAATCGAAGTAACAGAAGCCATAGAAGAAGTTAAGGTAGAAGTCGATGAAAGAAAAAATCGAAGTAACAGAGGCCATAGAAGAAGCCATGGTAGAAGTCGATGAAAGAAAAAATCGAAGAAAGAAAAAATCGATGAAACAGAAGCCATAGAAGAAGCCATGGTAGAAATCGATGAAAGAAAAAATCGAAGAAAGAAAAAATCGATGAAACAGAAGCCATAGAAGAAGCCATGGAAGAAGTCGATGAAAGAAAAAATCGAAGTAACTGAAGCCACAGAAGAAGTCAAAGGTAGAAGTCGATGAAAAAAAAAAAAAACTCGAAGTAACAGAAGCCATAGAAGAAGCCATGATAGAAGTCGATGAAAGAAAAAATCGAAATAACAGAAGCCATAGAGGAAGTCAAGGTAGAAGTCGATGAAAGAAAAAATCGAAGTAACAGAAGCCATAGAAGAAGTCAAGGTAGAAGTCGATAAAAAAAAAAAAAAAAAACTCGAAGTAACAGAAGCCATAGAAGAAGCCATGATAGAAGTCGATAAAAAAAAAAAAAAACTCGAAGTAACTAAAGCCATAGAAGAAGTCAATGTAGAAGTCGATTAAAAAAAAAAAGCGAAGTAACTGAAACCATAGAAGAAGTCAAGGTAGAAGTCGATGAAAAAAAATCTCGAAGTAACTGAAGCCATAGAAGTCGTCAAGGTAGAAGTCGATGAAAGAAAAAATCGAAGTAACAGAGGCCATAGAAGAAGCCATGGTAGAAGTCGATGAAAGAAAAAATCGAAGTAACAGAAGCCATAGAAGAAGTTAAGGTAGAAGTCGATGAAAGAAAAAATCGAAGTAACAGAGGCCATAGAAGAAGCCATGGTAGAAGTCGATGAAAGAAAAAATCGAAGAAAGAAAAAATCGATGAAACAGAAGCCATAGAAGAAGCCATGGTAGAAATCGATGAAAGAAAAAAACGAAGAAAGAAAAAATCGATGAAACAGAAGCCATAGAAGAAGCCATGGAAGAAGTCGATGAAAGAAAAAATCGAAGTAACTGAAGCCACAGAAGAAGTCAAAGGTAGAAGTCGATGAAAAAAAAAAAAAAAACTCGAAGTAACAGAAGCCATAGAAGAAGCCATGATAGAAGTCGATGAAAGAAAAAATCGAAATAACAGAAGCCATAGAGGAAGTCAAGGTAGAAGTCGATGAAAGAAAAAATCGAAGTAACAGAAGCCATAGAAGAAGTCAAGGTAGAAGTCGATAAAAAAAAAAAAAAAAAACTCGAAGTAACAGAAGCCATAGAAGAAGCCATGATAGAAGTCGATGAAAGAAAAAATCAAAATAACAGAAGCCATAGAGGAAGTCAAGGTAGAAGTCGATGAAAGAAAAAATCGAAGTAACTGAAACCATAGAAGAAGTCAAGATAAAAGTCGATAAAAAAAAATAAAAAAAAACTCGAAGTAACAGAAGCCATAGAAGGAGTCAAGGTAGAAGTCGATGAAAGAAAAAATCGAAATAACAGAAGCCATAGAAGAAGTCAAGGTAGAAATCGATGAAAGAAAAAATCGAAGTAACAGAAGCCATAGAAGAAGTCAAGGTAGAAGTCGAAGAAAGAAAAAATCGATGAAACAGAAGCCATAGAAGAAGCCATGGAAGAAGTCGATGAAAGAAAAAATCGAAGTAACTGAAGCCACAGAAGAAGTCAAAGGTAGAAGTCGATGAAAAAAAAAATAAAAACTCGAAGTAACAGAAGCCATAGAAGAAGCCATGATAGAAGTCGATGAAAGAAAAAATCGAAATAACAGAAGCCATAGAGGAAGTCAAGGTAGAAGTCGATGAAAGAAAAAATCGAAGTAACAGAAGCCATAGAAGAAGTCAAGGTAGAAGTCGATAAAAAAAAAAAAAAAAAAATTCGAAGTAACAGAAGCCATAGAAGAAGCCATGATAGAAGTCGATGAAAGAAAAAATCAAAATAACAGAAGCCATAGAGGAAGTCAAGGTAGAAGTCGATGAAAGAAAAAATCGAAGTAACTGAAACCTTAGAAGAAGTCAAGATAAAAGTCGATAAAAAAAAATAAAAAAAAACTCGAAGTAACAGAAGCCATAGAAGAAGTCAAGGTAGAAGTCGATGAAAGAAAAAATCGAAATAACAGAAGCCATAGAAGAAGTCAAGGTAGAAATCGATGAAAGAAAAAATCGAAGTAACAGAAGCCATAGAAGAAGTCAAGGTAGAAGTTGATGAAAGAAAAAAGCGAAGAAACAGAAGCCATAGAAGAAGCCATGGTAGAAGTCGAAGAAAGAAAAAATTGAAGAAACAGAAGCCATAGAAGAAGCCATGGTAGAAGTCGATGAAAGAAAAAATCGAAGAAAGAAAAAATCGAAGAAACAGAAGCCATAGAAGAAGCCATGGTAGAAGTCGATGAAATAAAAAATAGAAGAAAGAAAAAATCGAAGTAACAGAAGCCATAGAAGAAGTCAAGGTAGAAGTCGATGAAAGAAAAAATCGAAGTAACAGAAGCCATAGAAGAAGTCAAGGTAGAAGTCGATGAAAGAAAAAATCGAAGAAAGAAAAAATCGAAGAAACAGAAGCCATAGAAGAAGTCAAAGGTAGAAGTCGATGAAAGAAAAAATCGAAGTAACTGAATCCATAGAAGAAGTCAAGATAAAATTCGAAAAAAAAAAAAAAAAAAAAAAAATCGAAGTAACAGAAGCCATAGAAGAAGTCAAGGTAGAAGTCGATGAAAGAAAAAATCGAAGAAAGAAAAAATCGAAGAAACAGAAGCCATAGAAGAAGTCAAGGTAGAAGTCGATGAAAGAAAAAATCGAAGTAACAGAAGCCATAGAGGAAGTCAAGGTAGAAGTCGATAAAAAAAAAAAAACTCGAAGTAACTGAAGCCATAGAAGAAGTCAAGGTAGAAGTCGATGAAAGAAAAAATCGAAGTAACAGAAGCCATAGAAGAAGTCAAGGTAGAAGTAGATAAAAAAAGAAAAAAAGAAAAAAAAACTTGAAGTAACTGAAGCCATAGAAGAAGTCAAGGTAGAAGTCGATGAAAGAAAAAATCGAAGTAACAGAAGCCATAGAAGAAGTCAAGGTAGAAGTGGATAAAAAAAAAAAAAAAAAAAACTCGAAGTAACAGAAGCCATAGAAGAAGCTATGGTAGAAGTCGATGAAAGAAAAAATCGAAATAACAGAAGCCATAGAAGAAGCCATGGTAGAAGTCGATGAAAGAAAAAATCGAAGTAACAGAAGCCATAGAAGAAGTCAAGGTAGAAGTCGATGAAAGAAAAAATCGAAGTAACAGAAGCCATAGAAGATGTCAAGGTAGAAGTCGATGAAAGAAAAAATCGAAGTAACAGAGGCCATAGAAGAAGCCATGGTAGAAGTCGATGAAAGAAAAAATCGAAGAAAGAAAAAATCGATGAAACAGAAGCCATAGAAGAAGCCATGGTAGAAATCGATGAAAGAAAAAATCGAAGAAAGAAAAAATCGATGAAACAGAAGCCATAGAAGAAGCCATGGAAGAAGTCGATGAAAGAAAAAATCGAAGTAACTGAAGCCACAGAAGAAGTCAAAGGTAGAAGTCGATAAAAAAAGAAAAAAAAAAAAAAACTCGAAGTAACAGAAGCCATATAAGAAGTCAAGGTAGAAGTCGATGAAATAAAAAATCGAAGTAACAGAAGCCATAGAAGAAGTCAAGGTAGAAGTCGATAAAAAAAAAAAAAAAAAAAAAATCGAAGTAACTGAAGCCATAGAAGAAGTCAAGGTAGAAGTCGATGAAAGAAAAAATCGAAGTAACAGAAGCCATAGAAGAATTCAAAGATAGAAGTCGAAAGAAAAAATCGAAGTAACTGAAACCATAGAAGAAGTCAAGGTAGAAGTCGATAAAAGAAAAAATCGAAGTAACAGAAGCCATAGAAGAAGTCAAGGTAGAAGTCGATGAAAGAAAAAATCGAAGTAACAGAAGCCATAGAAGAAGTCAAGGTAGAAGTCGATAAAAAAAAAAAAAAAAAACTCGAAGTAACAGAAGCCATAGAAGAAGCCATGATAGAAGTCGATGAAAGAAAAAATCGAAGAAAGAAAAAATCGATGAAACAGAAGCCATAGAAGAAGCCATGGTAGAAATCGATGAAAGAAAAAATCGAAGAAAGAAAAAATCGATGAAACAGAAGCCATAGAAGAAGCCATGGAAGAAGTCGATGAAAGAACAAATCGAAGTAACTGAAGCCACAGAAGAAGTCAAAGGTAGAAGTCGACGAAAGAAAAAACTCGAAGTAACTGAAGCCATAGAAGAAGTCAAGGTAGAAGTCGATGGAAGAAAAAAAACGAAATAACAGAAGCCATAGAAGAAGTCAAGGTAGAAGTCGATGAAAGAAAAAATCGAAGAAACAGAAGCCATAGAAGAAGTCAAGGTAGAAGTCGATGAAAGTAAAAATCGAAGAAACAGAAGCCATAGAGGAAGTCAAAGTAGAAGTCGATAAAAAAAAAAAAAAACTCGAAGTAACTAAAGCCATAGAAGAAGTCAATGTAGAAGTCGATTAAAAAAAAAAAGCGAAGTAACTGAAACCATAGAAGAAGTCAAGGTAGAAGTCGATGAAAAAAAATCTCGAAGTAACTGAAGCCATAGAAGTCGTCAAGGTAGAAGTCGATGAAAGAAAAAATCGAAGTAACTGAAACCATAGAAGAAGTCAAGGTAGAAGTCGATGAAAGAAAAAATCGAAGTAACAGAAGCCATAGAAGAAGTTAAGGTAGAAGTCGATGAAAGAAAAAATCGAAGTAACAGAGGCCATAGAAGAAGCCATGGTAGAAGTCGATGAAAGAAAAAATCGAAGAAAGAAAAAATCGATGAAACAGAAGCCATAGAAGAAGCCATGGTAGAAATCGATGAAAGAAAAAATCGAAGAAAGAAAAAATCGATGAAACAGAAGCCATAGAAGAAGCCATGGAAGAAGTCGATGAAAGAAAAAATCGAAGTAACTGAAGCCACAGAAGAAGTCAAAGGTAGAAGTCGATGAAAAAAAAAAAAAACTCGAAGTAACAGAAGCCATAGAAGAAGCCATGATAGAAGTCGATGAAAGAAAAAATCGAAATAACAGAAGCCATAGAGGAAGTCAAGGTAGAAGTCGATGAAAGAAAAAATCGAAGTAACAGAAGCCATAGAAGAAGTCAAGGTAGAAGTCGATAAAAAAAAAAAAAAAAAACTCGAAGTAACAGAAGCCATAGAAGAAGCCATGATAGAAGTCGATAAAAAAAAAAAAAAACTCGAAGTAACTAAAGCCATAGAAGAAGTCAATGTAGAAGTCGATTAAAAAAAAAAAGCGAAGTAACTGAAACCATAGAAGAAGTCAAGGTAGAAGTCGATGAAAAAAAATCTCGAAGTAACTGAAGCCATAGAAGTCGTCAAGGTAGAAGTCGATGAAAGAAAAAATCGAAGTAACAGAGGCCATAGAAGAAGCCATGGTAGAAGTCGATGAAAGAAAAAATCGAAGTAACAGAAGCCATAGAAGAAGTTAAGGTAGAAGTCGATGAAAGAAAAAATCGAAGTAACAGAGGCCATAGAAGAAGCCATGGTAGAAGTCGATGAAAGAAAAAATCGAAGAAAGAAAAAATCGATGAAACAGAAGCCATAGAAGAAGCCATGGTAGAAATCGATGAAAGAAAAAAACGAAGAAAGAAAAAATCGATGAAACAGAAGCCATAGAAGAAGCCATGGAAGAAGTCGATGAAAGAAAAAATCGAAGTAACTGAAGCCACAGAAGAAGTCAAAGGTAGAAGTCGATGAAAAAAAAAAAAAAAACTCGAAGTAACAGAAGCCATAGAAGAAGCCATGATAGAAGTCGATGAAAGAAAAAATCGAAATAACAGAAGCCATAGAGGAAGTCAAGGTAGAAGTCGATGAAAGAAAAAATCGAAGTAACAGAAGCCATAGAAGAAGTCAAGGTAGAAGTCGATAAAAAAAAAAAAAAAAAACTCGAAGTAACAGAAGCCATAGAAGAAGCCATGATAGAAGTCGATGAAAGAAAAAATCAAAATAACAGAAGCCATAGAGGAAGTCAAGGTAGAAGTCGATGAAAGAAAAAATCGAAGTAACTGAAACCATAGAAGAAGTCAAGATAAAAGTCGATAAAAAAAAATAAAAAAAAACTCGAAGTAACAGAAGCCATAGAAGGAGTCAAGGTAGAAGTCGATGAAAGAAAAAATCGAAATAACAGAAGCCATAGAAGAAGTCAAGGTAGAAATCGATGAAAGAAAAAATCGAAGTAACAGAAGCCATAGAAGAAGTCAAGGTAGAAGTCGAAGAAAGAAAAAATCGATGAAACAGAAGCCATAGAAGAAGCCATGGAAGAAGTCGATGAAAGAAAAAATCGAAGTAACTGAAGCCACAGAAGAAGTCAAAGGTAGAAGTCGATGAAAAAAAAAATAAAAACTCGAAGTAACAGAAGCCATAGAAGAAGCCATGATAGAAGTCGATGAAAGAAAAAATCGAAATAACAGAAGCCATAGAGGAAGTCAAGGTAGAAGTCGATGAAAGAAAAAATCGAAGTAACAGAAGCCATAGAAGAAGTCAAGGTAGAAGTCGATAAAAAAAAAAAAAAAAAAATTCGAAGTAACAGAAGCCATAGAAGAAGCCATGATAGAAGTCGATGAAAGAAAAAATCAAAATAACAGAAGCCATAGAGGAAGTCAAGGTAGAAGTCGATGAAAGAAAAAATCGAAGTAACTGAAACCTTAGAAGAAGTCAAGATAAAAGTCGATAAAAAAAAATAAAAAAAAACTCGAAGTAACAGAAGCCATAGAAGAAGTCAAGGTAGAAGTCGATGAAAGAAAAAATCGAAATAACAGAAGCCATAGAAGAAGTCAAGGTAGAAATCGATGAAAGAAAAAATCGAAGTAACAGAAGCCATAGAAGAAGTCAAGGTAGAAGTTGATGAAAGAAAAAAGCGAAGAAACAGAAGCCATAGAAGAAGCCATGGTAGAAGTCGAAGAAAGAAAAAATTGAAGAAACAGAAGCCATAGAAGAAGCCATGGTAGAAGTCGATGAAAGAAAAAATCGAAGAAAGAAAAAATCGAAGAAACAGAAGCCATAGAAGAAGCCATGGTAGAAGTCGATGAAATAAAAAATAGAAGAAAGAAAAAATCGAAGTAACAGAAGCCATAGAAGAAGTCAAGGTAGAAGTCGATGAAAGAAAAAATCGAAGTAACAGAAGCCATAGAAGAAGTCAAGGTAGAAGTCGATGAAAGAAAAAATCGAAGAAAGAAAAAATCGAAGAAACAGAAGCCATAGAAGAAGTCAAAGGTAGAAGTCGATGAAAGAAAAAATCGAAGTAACTGAATCCATAGAAGAAGTCAAGATAAAATTCGAAAAAAAAAAAAAAAAAAAAAAATCGAAGTAACAGAAGCCATAGAAGAAGTCAAGGTAGAAGTCGATGAAAGAAAAAATCGAAGAAAGAAAAAATCGAAGAAACAGAAGCCATAGAAGAAGTCAAGGTAGAAGTCGATGAAAGAAAAAATCGAAGTAACAGAAGCCATAGAGGAAGTCAAGGTAGAAGTCGATAAAAAAAAAAAAACTCGAAGTAACTGAAGCCATAGAAGAAGTCAAGGTAGAAGTCGATGAAAGAAAAAATCGAAGTAACAGAAGCCATAGAAGAAGTCAAGGTAGAAGTAGATAAAAAAAGAAAAAAAGAAAAAAAAACTTGAAGTAACTGAAGCCATAGAAGAAGTCAAGGTAGAAGTCGATGAAAGAAAAAATCGAAGTAACAGAAGCCATAGAAGAAGTCAAGGTAGAAGTGGATAAAAAAAAAAAAAAAAAAAACTCGAAGTAACAGAAGCCATAGAAGAAGCTATGGTAGAAGTCGATGAAAGAAAAAATCGAAATAACAGAAGCCATAGAAGAAGCCATGGTAGAAGTCGATGAAAGAAAAAATCGAAGTAACAGAAGCCATAGAAGAAGTCAAGGTAGAAGTCGATGAAAGAAAAAATCGAAGTAACAGAAGCCATAGAAGATGTCAAGGTAGAAGTCGATGAAAGAAAAAATCGAAGTAACAGAGGCCATAGAAGAAGCCATGGTAGAAGTCGATGAAAGAAAAAATCGAAGAAAGAAAAAATCGATGAAACAGAAGCCATAGAAGAAGCCATGGTAGAAATCGATGAAAGAAAAAATCGAAGAAAGAAAAAATCGATGAAACAGAAGCCATAGAAGAAGCCATGGAAGAAGTCGATGAAAGAAAAAATCGAAGTAACTGAAGCCACAGAAGAAGTCAAAGGTAGAAGTCGATAAAAAAAGAAAAAAAAAAAAAAACTCGAAGTAACAGAAGCCATATAAGAAGTCAAGGTAGAAGTCGATGAAATAAAAAATCGAAGTAACAGAAGCCATAGAAGAAGTCAAGGTAGAAGTCGATAAAAAAAAAAAAAAAAAAAAAATCGAAGTAACTGAAGCCATAGAAGAAGTCAAGGTAGAAGTCGATGAAAGAAAAAATCGAAGTAACAGAAGCCATAGAAGAATTCAAAGATAGAAGTCGAAAGAAAAAATCGAAGTAACTGAAACCATAGAAGAAGTCAAGGTAGAAGTCGATAAAAGAAAAAATCGAAGTAACAGAAGCCATAGAAGAAGTCAAGGTAGAAGTCGATGAAAGAAAAAATCGAAGTAACAGAGGCCATAGAAGAAGCCATGGTAGAAGTCGATGAAAGAAAAAATCGAAGAAAGAAAAAATCGATGAAACAGAAGCCATAGAAGAAGCCATGGTAGAAATCGATGAAAGAAAAAATCGAAGAAAGAAAAAATCGATGAAACAGAAGCCATAGAAGAAGCCATGGAAGAAGTCGATGAAAGAAAAAATCGAAGTAACTGAAGCCACAGAAGAAGTCAAAGGTAGAAGTCGACGAAAGAAAAAACTCGAAGTAACTGAAGCCATAGAAGAAGTCAAGGTAGAAGTCAATGGAAGAAAAAAAACGAAATAACAGAAGCCATAGAAGAAGTCAAGGTAGAAGTCGATGAAAGAAAAAATCGAAGAAACAGAAGCCATAGAGGAAGTCAAAGTAGAAGTCGATAAAAAAAAAAAAAAACTCGAAGTAACTAAAGCCATAGAAGAAGTCAATGTAGAAGTCGATTAAAAAAAAAAAGCGAAGTAACTGAAACCATAGAAGAAGTCAAGGTAGAAGTCGATGAAAAAAAATCTCGAAGTAACTGAAGCCATAGAAGTCGTCAAGGTAGAAGTCGATGAAAGAAAAAATCGAAGTAACTGAAACCATAGAAGAAGTCAAGGTAGAAGTCGATGAAAGAAAAAATCGAAGAAACAGAAGCCATAGAAGAAGTCAAGGTAGAAGTCGATGAAAGTAAAAATCGAAGAAACAGAAGCCATAGAGGAAGTCAAAGTAGAAGTCGATAAAAAAAAAAAAAAACTCGAAGTAACTAAAGCCATAGAAGAAGTCAATGTAGAAGTCGATTAAAAAAAAAAAGCGAAGTAACTGAAACCATAGAAGAAGTCAAGGTAGAAGTCGATGAAAAAAAATCTCGAAGTAACTGAAGCCAAAGAAGAAGTCAAGGTAGAAGTCGATAAAAGAAAGAAAAAATCGAAGTAACAGAAGCCATAGAAGAAGTCATAGTAGAAGTCGATAAAAGAAAGAAAAAATCGAAGTAACAGAAGCCATATAAGAAGTCAAGGTAGAAGGCGATAAAAGAAAGCAAAAAAAAAGTCGAAGTAACAGAAGCCATAGAAGAAGTCAAGGTAGAAGTCGATAAAAAAAATGGAAATAACAGAATCCATAGAAGAAGTCAAGGTAGAAGTCGTTGAAAGAAAAAATCGAAGTAACAGAAGCCATAGAAGAAGTCAAGGTAGAAGTCGATGAAATAAAAAATCGATTTAGCTGAAGCCATAGAAGAAGTCAAGGTAGAAGTCGTTGAAAGAAAAAATCGAAGTAACAGAAGCCATAGAAGAAGTCAAGGTAGAAGTCGATGAAAGAAAAAATTGAAGTAGCAGAAGCCAGAGAAGAAGTCAAGGTAGAAGTCGATGAAAGAAAAAATTGAAGTAGCAGAAGCCAGAGAAGAAGTCAAGGTAGAAGTCGATGAAATAAAAAATCGATTTAGCTGAAGCCATAGAAGAAGTCAAGGTAGAAGTCGTTGAAAGAAAAAATCGAAGTAACAGAAGCCATAGAAGAAGTCAAGGTAGAAGTCGATGAAAGAAAAAATTGAAGTAGCAGAAGCCAGAGAAGAAGTCAAGGTAGAAGTCGATGAAATAAAAAATCGATGTAGCTGAAGCCATAGAAGAAGTCAAGGTAGAAGTCGATAAAAAAAAACGAAGTAACAGAAGCCATAGAAGAAGCCAAGGTAGAAATCGATGAAAGAAAAAATCGAAGTAACAGAAGCCAAAGAAGAAGTCAAGGTAGAAGTCGATAAAAGAAAGAAAAAATCGAAGTAACAGAAGCCATAGAAGAAGTCATAGTAGAAGTCGATAAAAGAAAGAAAAAATCGAAGTAAAAGAAGCCATATAAGAAGTCAAGGTAGAAGGCGATAAAAGAAAGCAAAAAAAAAAGTCGAAGTAACAGAAGCCATAGAAGAAGTCAAGGTAGAAGTCGATAAAAAAAATCGAAATAACAGAATCCATAGAAGAAGTCAAGGTAGAAGTCGTTGAAAGAAAAAATCGAAGTAACAGAAGCCATAGAAGAAGTCAAGGTAGAAGTCGATGAAAGAAAAAATTGAAGTAGCAGAAGCCAGAGAAGAAGTCAAGGTAGAAGTCGATGAAATAAAAAATCGATGTAGCTGAAGCCATAGAAGAAGTCAAGGTAGAAGTCGATAAAAAAAATCGAAGTAACAGAAGCCATAGAAGAAGCCAAGGTAGAAATCGATGAAAGAAAAAATCGAAGTAACAGAAGCCATAGAAGAAGTCAAGGTAGAAGTCGATAAAAAAAAAAAAAAAATTGAAATAACAGAAGCCATAGAAGAAGTCAAGGTAGAAATCAATGAAAGAAAAAATTGAAGTAACAGAAGCCATAGAAGAAGTCAAGGTAGAAGTCGATAAAAAAAATCGAAATAACAGAAGCCATTGAAGAAGTCAAGCTAGAAGTCGATAAAAGAAAGAAAAAATCGAAGTAGCAGAAGCCATAGAAGAAGCCAAGGTACAAGTCGATAAAAAAAAAAAAAAAAAAAAGTCGAAGTAACAGAAGCCATAGAAGAAGTCAAGGTAGAAGTCGATGAAATAAAAAATCGAAGAAACAGAAGCCATAGAAGAAGTCAAGGTAGAAGTCGATCAAAGAAAAAATCGAAGTAACAGAAGCCATAGAAGAAGTCAAGGTAGAAGTCGATAAAAAAAAAAAAAAAATTGAAATAACAGAAGCCATAGAAGAAGTCAAGGTAGAAATCAATGAAAGAAAAAATTGAAGTAACAGAAGCCATAGAAGAAGTCAAGGTAGAAGTCGATAAAAAAAATTGAAATAACAGAAGCCATTGAAGAAGTCAAGCTAGAAGTCGATAAAAGAAAGAAAAAATCGAAGTAGCAGAAGCCATAGAAGAAGCCAAGGTACAAGTCGATAAAAAAAAAAAAAAAAAAAAAGTCGAAGTAACAGAAGCCATAGAAGAAGTCAAGGTAGAAGTCGATGAAATAAAAAATCGAAGAAACAGAAGCCATAGAAGAAGTCAAGGTAGAAGTCGATCAAAGAAAAAATCGAAATAACAGAAGCCATAGAAGAAGTCAAGTTAGAAGTCGATAAAAAAAAATCGAAATAACAGAAACCATAGAAGTCAAGGTAGAAGTCGATAAAAGAAAAAATCGAAGTAACAGAAGCCATAGAAGAAGTCAATGTAGCAGTCGATAAAATAAAGAAAAATCGAAGTAACAGAAGTCATAGAAGCAGTCAAGGTAGAAGTCGATGAAAGAAAAAATCGAAGTAACAGAAGCCATAGAAGAAGCCAAGGTAGAAGTCGATTAAAAAAAAAAAAAAAGTCGAAGTAACAGACGCCATAGAAGAAGTCTGAAGCCATAGAAGAAGTCAATGTAGAAGTCGATTTAAAAAAAAAAAGCGAAGTAACTGAAACCATAGAAGAAGTCAAGGTAGAAGTCGATGAAAAAAAATCTCGAAGTAACTGAAGCCATAGAAGAAGTCAAGGTAGAAGTCGACAAAAGAAAGAAAAAATCGAAGTAACAGAAACCAAAGAAGAAGTCAAGGTAGAAGTCGATAAAAGAAAGAAAAAATCGAAGTAACAGAAGCCATAGAAGAAGTCATAGTAGAAGTCGATAAAAGAAAGAAAAAATCGAAGTAACAGAAGCCATATAAGAAGTCAAGGTAGAAGGCGATAAAAGAAAGCAAAAAAAAAAGTCGAAGTTACAGAAGCCATAGAAGAAGTCAAGGTAGAAGTCGATAAAAAAAATCGAAATAACAGAATCCAAAGAAGAAGTCAAGGTAGAAGTCGTTGAAAGAAAAAATTGAAGTAGCAGAAGCCAGAGAAGAAGTCAAGGTAGAAGTCGATGAAATAAAAAATCGATGTAGCTGAAGCCATAGAAGAAGTCAAGGTAGAAATCGATGAAAGAAAAAATCGAAGTAACAGAAGCCATAGAAGAAGTCAAGGTAGAAGTCGATAAAAAAAAAAAAAAATTGAAATAACAGAAGCCATAGAAGAAGTCAAGGTAGAAGACGATAAAAAAAAAATCGAAATAACAGAAGCCATAGAAGAAGTCAAGCTAGAAGTCGATAAAAGAAAGAAAAAATCGACGTAACAGAAGCCATAGAAGAAGTCAAGGTAGAAGTCGATAAAAGAAAGAAAAAATCAAAGTAACAGAAGCCATAGAAGAAGTCAAGGTAGAAGTCGATAAAAAAAAAAAAAAATTGAAATAACAGAAGCCATAGAAGAAGTCAAGGTAGAAATCAATGAAAGAAAAAATTGAAGTAACAGAAGCCATAGAAGAAGTCAAGGTAGAAGTCGATAAAAAAAATCGAAATAACAGAAGCCATTGAAGAAGTCAAGCTAGAAGTCGATAAAAGAAAGAAAAAATCGAAGTAGCAGAAGCCATAGAAGAAGCCAAGGTACAAGTCGATAAAAAAAAAAAAAAAAAAAAATTCGAAGTAACAGAAGCCATAGAAGAAGTCAAGGTAGAAGTCGATGAAATAAAAAATCGAAGAAACAGAAGCCATAGAAGAAGTCAAGGTAGAAGTCGATCAAAGAAAAAATCGAAATAACAGAAGCCATAGAAGAAGTCAGTTAGAAGTCGATAAAAAAAAATCGAAATAACAGAAACCATAGAAGTCAAGGTAGAAGTCGATAAAAGAAAAAATCGAAGTAACAGAAGCCATAGAAGAAGTCAATGTAGCAGTCGATAAAATAAAGAAAAATCGAAGTAACAGAAGTCATAGAAGCAGTCAAGGTAGAAGTCGATGAAAGAAAAAATCGAAATAACAGAAGCCATAGAAGAAGTCAAGTTAGAAGTCGATAAAAAAAAATCGAAATAACAGAAACCATAGAAGTCAAGGTAGAAATCGATAAAAAAAAAAAAAAACGAAATAACAGAAGCCATAGAAGAAGTCAAGGTAGCAGTCGATAAAAAAAATAGAAATAACAGAAGCCATAGAAGAAGTCAAGATAGAAGTCGATAAAAGAAAAAATCGAAGTAACAGAAGCCATAGAAGAAGTCAAGGTAGAAGTCGATGAAAGAAAAAATCGAAGTAACAGAAGCCATAGAAGAAGTCAAGGTAGCAGTCGATAAAAAAAATCGAAATAACAGAAGCCATAGAAGAAGTCAAGAAAGAAGTCGATAAAAGAAAAAATCGAAGTAACAGAAGTCATAGAAGAAGTCAAGGTGGAAGTCGATGAAAGAAAAAATCGAAATAACAGAAGCCATAGAAGAAGCCAAGGTAGAAGTCGATAAAATAAAGAAAAATCGAAGTAACAGAAGTCATAGAAGAAGTCAAGGTGGAAGTCGATGAAAGAAAAAATCGAAGTAACAGAAGCCATAGAAGAAGCCAAGGTAGAAGTCGATTAAAAAAAAAAAAAAAGTCGAAGTAACAGAAGCCATAGAAGAAGTTAAGGTAGAAGTCTATATAAGAATGGAAAAATCTAAGTAACAGAAGACATAGAAGAAGTCAAGGTGGAAGTCGATAAAAGAAAGAAAAAATCGAAGTAACAGAAGCCATAGAAGAAGTCAAGGTAGAAGTCGATAAAAAAAAAAAAAAATTGAAATAACAGAAGCCATAGAAGAAGTCAAGGTAGAAATCAATGAAAGAAAAAATTGAAGTAACAGAAGCCATAGAAGAAGTCAAGGTAGAAGTCGATAAAAAAAATCGAAATAACAGAAGCCATTGAAGAAGTCAAGCTAGAAGTCGATAAAAGAAAGAAAAAATCGAAGTAGCAGAAGCCATAGAAGAAGCCAAGGTACAAGTCGATAAAAAAAAAAAAAAAAAAAATTCGAAGTAACAGAAGCCATAGAAGAAGTCAAGGTAGAAGTCGATGAAATAAAAAATCGAAGAAACAGAAGCCATAGAAGAAGTCAAGGTAGAAGTCGATGAAAGAAAAAATCGAAGTAACAGAAGCCATAGAAGAAGTCAAGGTAGCAGTCGATAAAAAAAATAGAAATAACAGAAGCCATAGAAGAAGTCAAGGTAGCAGTCGATAAAAAAAATCGAAATAACAGAAGCCATAGAAGAAGTCAAGGTAGAAGTCGATGAAAGAAAAAATCGAAGTAACAGAAGCGATAGAAAAAGTCAAGGTAGAAGTCGATAAAAAAAAAAAAAGTTGAAGTAACAGAAGCCATAGAAGAAGTCAAGGTAGAAGTCGATAAAAAAAAATCGAAGTAACAGAAGCCATAGAAGAAGTCAAGGTAGAAGTCGATGAAAGAAAAAATTGAAGTAGCAGAAGCCAGAGAAGAAGTCAAGGTAGAAGTCGTTGAAAGAAAAAATTGAAGTAGCAGAAGCCAGAGAAGAAGTCAAGGTAGAAGTCGATGAAATAAAAAATCGATGTAGCTGAAGCCATAGAAGAAGTCAAGGTAGAAGTCGATAAAAAAAATCGAAGTAACAGAAGCCATAGAAGAAGCCAAGGTAGAAATCGATGAAAGAAAAAATCGAAGTAACAGAAGCCATAGAAGAAGTCAAGGTAGAAGTCGATAAAAAAAAAAAAAAATTGAAATAACAGAAGCCATAGAAGAAGTCAAGGTAGAAGTCGATAAAAAAAAAATCGAAATAACAGAAGCCATAGAAGAAGTCAAGCTAGAAGTCGATAAAAGAAAGAAAAAATCGAAGTAACAGAAGCCATAGAAGAAGTCAAGGTAGAAGTCGATAAAAGAAAGAAAAAATCGAAGTAACAGAAGCCATAGAAGAAGTCAAGGTAGAAGTCGATAAAAAAAAAAATAAATTGAAATAACAGAAGCCATAGAAGAAGTCAAGGTAGAAATCAATGAAAGAAAAAATTGAAGTAACAGAAGCCATAGAAGAAGTCAAGGTAGAAGTCGATAAAAAAAATCGAAATAACAGAAGCCATTGAAGAAGTCAAGCTAGAAGTCGATAAAAGAAAGAAAAAATCGAAGTAGCAGAAGCCATAGAAGAAGCCAAGGTACAAGTCGATAAAAAAAAAAAAAAAAAAAAGTCGAAGTAACAGAAGCCATAGAAGAAGTCAAGGTAGAAGTCGATGAAATAAAAAATCGAAGAAACAGAAGCCATAGAAGAAGTCAAGGTAGAAGTCGATCAAAGAAAAAATCGAAATAACAGAAGCCATAGAAGAAGTCAAGTTAGAAGTCGATAAAAAAAAATCGAAATAACAGAAACCATAGAAGTCAAGGTAGAAGTCGATAAAAGAAAAAATCGAAGTAACAGAAGCCATAGAAGAAGTCAATGTAGCAGTCGATAAAATAAAGAAAAATCGAAGTAACAGAAGTCATAGAAGCAGTCAAGGTAGAAGTCGATGAAAGAAAAAATCGAAATAACAGAAGCCATAGAAGAAGTCAAGTTAGAAGTCGATAAAAAAAAATCGAAATAACAGAAACCATAGAAGTCAAGGTAGAAATCGATAAAAAAAAAAAAAAAACGAAATAACAGAAGCCATAGAAGAAGTCAAGGTAGCAGTCGATAAAAAAAATAGAAATAACAGAAGCCATAGAAGAAGTCAAGGTAGAAGTCGATGAAAGAAAAAATCGAAGTAACAGAAGCCATAGAAGAAGTCAAGGTAGCAGTCGATAAAAAAAATCGAAATAACAGAAGCCATAGAAGAAGTCAAGAAAGAAGTCGATAAAAGAAAAAATCGAAGTAACAGAAGTCATAGAAGAAGTCAAGGTGGAAGTCGATGAAAGAAAAAATCGAAATAACAGAAGCCATAGAAGAAGTCAAGGTAGAAGTCGATAAAAAAAATCGAAATAACAGAATCCAAAGAAGAAGTCAAGGTAGAAGTCGTTGAAAGAAAAAATTGAAGTAGCAGAAGCCAGAGAAGAAGTCAAGGTAGAAGTCGATGAAATAAAAAATCGATGTAGCTGAAGCCATAGAAGAAGTCAAGGTAGAAGTCGATAAAAAAAATCGAAGTAACAGAAGCCATAGAAGAAGCCAAGGTAGAAATCGATGAAAGTAAAAATCGAAGAAACAGAAGCCATAGAAGAAGTCAAAGTAGAATGCAATAAACGAAAGAAAAAAAAAGTCGAAGTAACAGAAGTCATAGAAGAAGTCAAGGTAGAAGTCGATGAAAGAAAAAATCGAAATAACAGAAGCCATAGAAGAAGACAAGGTAGAAGTCAATGAAAGAAAAAACCGAAGAAACAGAAGCCATAGAAGAAGTCAAGGTAGCAGTCGACGAAAGAAAAAACTCGAAGTAACTGAAGCCATAGAAGAAGTCAAGGTAGAAGTCGATGGAAGAAAAAAAACGAAATAAGAGAAGCCATAGAAGAAGTCAAGGTAGAAGTCGATGAAAGAAAAAATCGAAGAAACAGAAGCCATAGAAGAAGTCAAGGTAGAAGTCGATGAAAGTAAAAGTCGAAGTAACAGAAGCCATAGAAGTCACGGTAGAAGTCAATAAAAAAAAAAAAAAAAGTTGAAGTAACTGAAGCCATAGAAGAAGTCAAGGTAGAAGGAGATAAAAGAAAGAAAAAAAATTTGAAGTAACAGAAGTCATAGAAGAAGTCAAGGTAGAAGTCGATGAAAGAAAAAATCGAAATAACAGAAGCCATAGAAGAAGACAAGGTAGAAGTCAATGAAAGAAAAAACCGAAGAAACAGAAGTCATAGAAGAAGTCAAGGTAGAAGTCGACGAAAGAAAAAACTCGAAGTAACTGAAGCCATAGAAGAAGACAAGGTAGAAGTCAATGAAAGAAAAAACCGAAGAAACAGAAGCCATAGAAGAAGACAAGGTAGAAGTCGACGAAAGAAAAAACTCGAAGTAACTGAAGCCATAGAAGAAGTCAAGGTAGAAGTCGATGGAAGAAAAAAAACGAAATAACAGAAGCCATAGAAGAAGTCAAGGTAGAAGTCGATGAAAGAAAAAATCGAAGAAACAGAAGCCATAGAAGAAGTCAAGGTAGAAGTCGATGAAAGTAAAAATCGAAGAAACAGAAGCCATAGAGGAAGTCAAAGTAGAAGTCGATAAAAAAAAAAAAAAACTCGAAGTAACTGAAGCCATAGAAGAAGTCAATGTAGAAGTCGATGAAAAAAAAAAAAGCGAAGTAACTGAAACCATAGAAGAAGTCAAGGTAGAAGTCGATGAAAAAAAATCTCGAAGTAACTGAAGCCATAGAAGTCGTCAAGGTAGAAGTCGATGAAAGAAAAAATCGAAGTAACTGAAACCATAGAAGAAGTCAAGATAAAAGTCGATGAAAGAAAAAATCGAAGTAACAGAAGCCAAAGAAGAAGTCAAGGTAGAAGTCGATAAAAGAAAGAAAAAATCGAAGTAACAGAAGCCATAGAAGAAGTCAAGGTAGAAGTCGATGAAAGAAAAAATTGAAGTAGCAGAAGCCAGAGAAGAAGTCAAGGTAGAAGTCGATGAAATAAAAAATCGATGTAGCTGAAGCCATAGAAGAAGTCAAGGTAGAAGTCGATAAAAAAAATCGAAGTAACTGAAACCATAGAAGAAGTCAAGATAAAAGTCGATGAAAGAAAAAATCGAAGTAACAGAAGCCAAAGAAGAAGTCAAGGTAGAAGTCGATAAAAGAAAGAAAAAATCGAAGTAACAGAAGCCATAGAAGAAGTCATAGTAGAAGTCGATAAAAGAAAGAAAAAATCGAAGTAACAGAAGCCATATAAGAAGTCAAGGTAGAAGGCGATAAAAGAAAGCAAAAAAAAAAGTCGAAGTAACAGAAGCCATAGAAGAAGTCAAGGTAGAAGTCGATAAAAAAAATCGAAATAACAGAATCCATAGAAGAAGTCAAGGTAGAAGTCGTTGAAAGAAAAAATCGAAGTAACAGAAGCCATAGAAGAAGTCAAGGTAGAAGTCGATGAAAGAAAAAATTGAAGTAGCAGAAGCCATAGAAGAAGCCATGGTAGAGGTCGATGAAAGAAAAAATCGAAGTAACTGAAGCCATAGAAGAAGTCAAGATAGAGGTCGATGAAAGAAAAAATCGAAGTAACTGAAGCCTTAGAAGAAGTCAAGGTAGAAGGTGATAAAAGAAAGAAAAAAAAAAGTCGAAGTAACAGAAGCCATAGAAGAAGCCATGGTAGAAGTCGATGAAATAAAAAATCGAAGTAACAGATGCCATAGAAGAAGTCAAGGTAGAAGCCGATGAAAAAAAAATCGAAGTAACAGAAGCCATAGAAGAAATCAAGGTAGAAGTAGATAAATAAAAAAAAAAAAAAAAAACTTGAAGTAACTGAAGCCATGGAAGAAGTCAAGGTAGAAGTCGATGAAAGAAAAAATCGAAGTAACAGAAGCCATAGAAGTCAAGGTAGAAGTCGATTAAAAAAAAAAAAAAAAGTTGAAGTAACTGAAGCCATAGAAGAAGTCAAGGTAGAAGGAGATAAAAGAAAGAAAAAAAATTCGAAGTAACAGAAGTCATAGAAGAAGTCAAGGTAGAAGTCGATGAAAGAAAAAATCGAAATAACAGAAGCCATAGAAAAAGACAAGGTAGAAGTCAATGAAAGAAAAAACCGAAGAAACAGAAGCCATAGAAGAAGTCAAGGTAGCAGTCGACGAAAGAAAAAACTCGAAGTAACTGAAGCCATAGAAGAAGTCAAGGTAGAAGTCGATGGAAGAAAAAAAACGAAATAAGAGAAGCCATAGAAGAAGTCAAGGTAGAAGTCGATGAAAGAAAAAATCGAAGAAACAGAAGCCATAGAAGAAGTCAAGGTAGAAGTCGATGAAAGTAAAAGTCGAAGTAACAGAAGCCATAGAAGTCACGGTAGAAGTCAATAAAAAAAAAAAAAAAAGTTGAAGTAACTGAAGCCATAGAAGAAGTCAAGGTAGAAGGAGATAAAAGAAAGAAAAAAAAATTTGAAGTAACAGAAGTCATAGAAGAAGTCAAGGTAGAAGTCGATGAAAGAAAAAATCGAAATAACAGAAGCCATAGAAGAAGACAAGGTAGAAGTCAATGAAAGAAAAAACCGAAGAAACAGAAGTCATAGAAGAAGTCAAGGTAGAAGTCGACGAAAGAAAAAACTCGAAGTAACTGAAGCCATAGAAGAAGACAAGGTAGAAGTCAATGAAAGAAAAAACCGAAGAAACAGAAGCCATAGAAGAAGACAAGGTAGAAGTCGACGAAAGAAAAAACTCGAAGTAACTGAAGCCATAGAAGAAGTCAAGGTAGAAGTCGATGGAAGAAAAAAAACGAAATAACAGAAGCCATAGAAGAAGTCAAGGTAGAAGTCGATGAAAGAAAAAATCGAAGAAACAGAAGCCATAGAAGAAGTCAAGGTAGAAGTCGATGAAAGTAAAAATCGAAGAAACAGAAGCCATAGAGGAAGTCAAAGTAGAAGTCGATAAAAAAAAAAAAAAAACTCGAAGTAACTAAAGCCATAGAAGAAGTCAATGTAGAAGTCGATTAAAAAAAAAAAAGCGAAGTAACTGAAACCATAGAAGAAGTCAAGGTAGAAGTCGATGAAAAAAAATCTCGAAGTAACTGAAGCCATAGAAGTCGTCAAGGTAGAAGTCGATGAAAGAAAAAATCGAAGTAACTGAAACCATAGAAGAAGTCAAGGTAGAAGTCGATAAAAGAAAGAAAAAATCGAAGTAACAGAAGCCATAGAAGAAGTCAAGATAAAAGTCGATGAAAGAAAAAATCGAAGTAACAGAAGCCAAAGAAGAAGTCAAGGTAGAAGTCGATAAAAGAAAGAAAAAATCGAAGTAACAGAAGCCATAGAAGAAGTCATAGTAGAAGTCGATAAAAGAAAGAAAAAATCGAAGTAACAGAAGCCATAGAAGAAGTCAAGGTAGAAGTCGATAAAAAAAATCGAAATAACAGAATCCATAGAAGAAGTCAAGGTAGAAGTCGTTGAAGGAAAAAATCGAAGTAACAGAAGCCATAGAAGAAGTCAAGGTAGAAGTCGATGAAAGAAAAAATTGAAGTAGCAGAAGCCAGAGAAGAAGTCAAGGTAGAAGTCGATGAAATAAAAAATCGATGTAGCTGAAGCCATAGAAGAAGTCAAGGTAGAAGTCGATAAAAAAAATCGAAGTAACTGAAACCATAGAAGAAGTCAAGATAAAAGTCGATGAAAGAAAAAATCGAAGTAACAGAAGCCAAAGAAGAAGTCAAGGTAGAAGTCGATAAAAGAAAGAAAAAATCGAAGTAACAGAAGCCATAGAAGAAGTCAAGGTAGAAGTCGATAAAAAAAAAAAAAAAATTGAAATAACAGAAGCCATAGAAAAAGTCAAGGTAGAAATCAATGAAAGAAAAAATTGAAGTAACAGAAGCCATAGAAGAAGTCAAGGTAGAAGTCGATAAAAAAAATCGAAGTAACAGAAGCCATAGAAGAAATCAAGGTAGAAGTAGATAAATAAAAAAAAAAAAAAAAAACTTGAAGTAACTGAAGCCATGGAAGAAGTCAAGGTAGAAGTCGATGAAAGAAAAAATCGAAGTAACAGAAGCCATAGAAGTCAAGGTAGAAGTCGATTAAAAAAAAAAAAAAAAGTTGAAGTAACTGAAGCCATAGAAGAAGTCAAGGTAGAAGGAGATAAAAGAAAGAAAAAAAATTCGAAGTAACAGAAGTCATAGAAGAAGTCAAGGTAGAAGTCGATGAAAGAAAAAATCGAAATAACAGAAGCCATAGAAAAAGACAAGGTAGAAGTCAATGAAAGAAAAAACCGAAGAAACAGAAGCCATAGAAGAAGTCAAGGTAGCAGTCGACGAAAGAAAAAACTCGAAGTAACTGAAGCCATAGAAGAAGTCAAGGTAGAAGTCGATGGAAGAAAAAAAACGAAATAAGAGAAGCCATAGAAGAAGTCAAGGTAGAAGTCGATGAAAGAAAAAATCGAAGAAACAGAAGCCATAGAAGAAGTCAAGGTAGAAGTCGATGAAAGTAAAAGTCGAAGTAACAGAAGCCATAGAAGTCACGGTAGAAGTCAATAAAAAAAAAAAAAAAAGTTGAAGTAACTGAAGCCATAGAAGAAGTCAAGGTAGAAGGAGATAAAAGAAAGAAAAAAAAATTTGAAGTAACAGAAGTCATAGAAGAAGTCAAGGTAGAAGTCGATGAAAGAAAAAATCGAAATAACAGAAGCCATAGAAGAAGACAAGGTAGAAGTCAATGAAAGAAAAAACCGAAGAAACAGAAGTCATAGAAGAAGTCAAGGTAGAAGTCGACGAAAGAAAAAACTCGAAGTAACTGAAGCCATAGAAGAAGACAAGGTAGAAGTCAATGAAAGAAAAAACCGAAGAAACAGAAGCCATAGAAGAAGACAAGGTAGAAGTCGACGAAAGAAAAAACTCGAAGTAACTGAAGCCATAGAAGAAGTCAAGGTAGAAGTCGATGGAAGAAAAAAAACGAAATAACAGAAGCCATAGAAGAAGTCAAGGTAGAAGTCGATGAAAGAAAAAATCGAAGAAACAGAAGCCATAGAAGAAGTCAAGGTAGAAGTCGATGAAAGTAAAAATCGAAGAAACAGAAGCCATAGAGGAAGTCAAAGTAGAAGTCGATAAAAAAAAAAAAAAAACTCGAAGTAACTAAAGCCATAGAAGAAGTCAATGTAGAAGTCGATTAAAAAAAAAAAAGCGAAGTAACTGAAACCATAGAAGAAGTCAAGGTAGAAGTCGATGAAAAAAAATCTCGAAGTAACTGAAGCCATAGAAGTCGTCAAGGTAGAAGTCGATGAAAGAAAAAATCGAAGTAACTGAAACCATAGAAGAAGTCAAGGTAGAAGTCGATAAAAGAAAGAAAAAATCGAAGTAACAGAAGCCATAGAAGAAGTCAAGATAAAAGTCGATGAAAGAAAAAATCGAAGTAACAGAAGCCAAAGAAGAAGTCAAGGTAGAAGTCGATAAAAGAAAGAAAAAATCGAAGTAACAGAAGCCATAGAAGAAGTCATAGTAGAAGTCGATAAAAGAAAGAAAAAATCGAAGTAACAGAAGCCATAGAAGAAGTCAAGGTAGAAGTCAATAAAAAAAATCGAAATAACAGAATCCATAGAAGAAGTCAAGGTAGAAGTCGTTGAAGGAAAAAATCGAAGTAACAGAAGCCATAGAAGAAGTCAAGGTAGAAGTCGATGAAAGAAAAAATTGAAGTAGCAGAAGCCAGAGAAGAAGTCAAGGTAGAAGTCGATGAAATAAAAAATCGATGTAGCTGAAGCCATAGAAGAAGTCAAGGTAGAAGTCGATAAAAAAAATCGAAGTAACTGAAACCATAGAAGAAGTCAAGATAAAAGTCGATGAAAGAAAAAATCGAAGTAACAGAAGCCAAAGAAGAAGTCAAGGTAGAAGTCGATAAAAGAAAGAAAAAATCGAAGTAACAGAAGCCATAGAAGAAGTCAAGGTAGAAGTCGATAAAAAAAAAAAAAAAATTGAAATAACAGAAGCCATAGAAAAAGTCAAGGTAGAAATCAATGAAAGAAAAAATTGAAGTAACAGAAGCCATAGAAGAAGTCAAGGTAGAAGTCGATAAAAAAAAATCGAAATAACAGAAGCCATTGAAGAAGTCAAGCTAGAAGTCGATAAAAGAAAGAAAAAATCGAAGTAGCAGAAGCCATAGAAGAAGCCAAGGTACAAGTCGATAAAAAAAAAAAAAAAAAAAGGTCGAAGTAACAGAAGCCATAGAAGAAGTCAAGGTAGAAGTCGATGAAATAAAAAATCGAAGAAACAGAAGCCATAGAAGAAGTCAAGGTAGAAGTCGATCAAAGAAAAAATCGAAATAACAGAAGCCATAGAAGAAGTCAAGTTAGAAGTCGATAAAAAAAAATCGAAATAACAGAAACCATAGAAGTCAAGGTAGAAGTCGATAAAAGAAAAAATCGAAGTAACAGAAGCCATAGAAGAAGTCAAGGTAGCAGTCGATAAAATAAAGAAAAATCGAAGTAACAGAAGTCATAGAAGCAGTCAAGGTAGAAGTCGATGAAAGAAAAAATCGAAGTAACAGAAGCCATAGAAGAAGCCAAGGTAGAAGTCGATTAAAAAAAAAAAAAAGTCGAAGTAACAGAAGCCATAGAAGAAGTCTGAAGCCATAGAAGAAGTCAATGTAGAAGTCGATTAAAAAAAAAAAAGCGAAGTAACTGAAACCATAGAAGAAGTCAAGGTAGAAGTCGATGAAAAAAAATCTCGAAGTAACTGAAGCCATAGAAGAAGTCAAGGTAGAAGTCGATGAAAGAAAAAATCGAAGTAACTGAAACCATAGAAGAAGTCAAGGTAGAAGTCGATAAAAGAAAGAAAAAATCGAAGTAACAGAAGCCATAGAAGAAGTCATAGTAGAAGTCGATAAAAGAAAGAAAAAATCGAAGTAACAGAAGCCATATAAGAAGTCAAGGTAGAAGGCGATAAAAAAAAAAAAAAAAAAAGTCGAAGTAACAGAAGCCATAAAAGAAGTCAAGGTAGAAGTCGATGAAATAAAAAATCGAAGAAACAGAAGCCATAGAAGAAGTCAAGGTAGAAGTCGATGAAAGAAAAAATCGAAATAATAGAAGCCATAGAAGAAGTCAAGTTAGAAGTCTATAAAAAAAAATCGAAATAACAGAAGCCATAGAAGAAGTCAAGATAGAAGTCGATAAAAGAAAAAAGTCGAAGTAACAGAAGCCATAGAAGAAGTCAAGGTAGAAGTCGATGAAAGAAAAAATCGAAGTAACAGAAGCCATAGAAGAAGTCAAGGTAGCAGTCGATAAAAAAAATCGAAATAACAGAAGCCATAGAAGAAGTCAAGATAGAAGTCGATAAAAGAAAAAATCGAAGTAACAGAAGCCATAGAAGAAGTCAAGGTAGAAGTCGATAAAATAAAGAAAAATCGAAGTAACAGAAGTCATAGAAGAAGTCAAGGTAGAAGTCGATGAAAGAAAAAATCGAAGTAACAGAAGCCATAGAAGAAGCCAAGGTAGAAGTCTATATAAGAATGGAAAAATCTAAGTAACAGAAGACATAGAAGAAGTCAAGGTAGCAGTCGATAAAAAAAATCAAAATAACAGAAGCCATAGAAGAAGTCAAGGTAGAAGTCGATGAAAGAAAAAATCGAAGTAACAGAAGCCATAGAAAAAGTCAAGGTAGAAGTCGATAAAAAAAAAAAAAGTTGAAGTAACAGAAGCCATAGAAGAAGTCAAGGTAGAAGTCGATAAAAAAAAATCGAAGTAACAGAAGCCATAGAAGAAGTCAATGTAGAAGTCGATAAAAGAAAGAAAAAATCGAAGTAACAGAAGCCATAGAAGAAGTCATGGTAGAAGTCGATAAAAGAAAGAAAAAATCGAAGTAACAGAAGCCATATAAGAAGTCAAGGTAGAAGGCGATAAAAGAAAGCAAAAAAAAAAAGTCGAAGTAACAGAAGCCATAGAAGAAGTCAAGGTAGAAGTCGATGAAAGAAAAAATTGAAGTAGCAGAAGCCAGAGAAGAAGTCAAGGTAGAAGTCGATGAAATAAAAAATCGATGTAGCTGAAGCCATAGAAGAAGTCAACGTAGAAGTCGATAAAAAAATCGAAGTAACAGAAGCCATAGAAGAAGTCATGGTAGAAGTCGATAAAAGAAAGAAAAAATCGAAGTAACAGAAGCCATATAAGAAGTCAAGGTAGAAGGCGATAAAAGAAAGCAAAAAAAAAAAATCGAAGTAACAGAAGCCATAGAAGAAGTCAATGTAGAAGTCGATAAAAGAAAGAAAAAATCGAAGTAACAGAAGCCATAGAAGAAGTCATGGTAGAAGTCGATAAAAGAAAGAAAAAATCGAAGTAACAGAAGCCATATAAGAAGTCAAGGTAGAAGGCGATAAAAGAAAGCAAAAAAAAAAAATCGAAGTAACAGAAGCCATAGAAGAAGTCAAGGTAGAAGTCGATGAAAGAAAAAATTGAAGTAGCAGAAGCCAGAGAAGAAGTCAAGGTAGAAGTCGATGAAATAAAAAATCGATGTAGCTGAAGCCATAGAAGAAGTCAACGTAGAAGTCGATAAAAAAATCGAAGTAACAGAAGCCATAGAAGAAGTCAAGGTAGAAATCAATGAAAGAAAAAATTGAAGTAACAGAAGCCATACAAGAAGTCAAGGTAGAAGTCGATAAAAAAAAAAATCGAAATAACAGAAGCCATAGAAGTAGCCAAGGTACAAGTCGATAAAAAAAAAAAAAAAAAAAAGTCGAAGTAACAGAAGCCATAGAAGAAGTCAAGCTAGAAGTCGATAAAAGAAAGAAAAAATCGAAGTAACAGAAGCCATAGAAGAAGTCAAGGTAGAAGTTGATGAAAGAAAAAATCGAAGTAGCAGAAGCCATAGAAGAAGCCAAGGTACAAGTCGATAAAAAAAAAAAAAAAAAGTCGAAGTAACAGAAGCCATAGAAGAAGTCAAGGTAGAAGTCGATGAAATAAAAAATCGAAGAAACAGAAGCCATAGAAGAAGTCAAGGTAGAAGTCGATGAAAGAAAAAATCGAAGAAACAGAAGCCATAGAAGAAGTCATGGTAGAAGTCGATAAAAGAAAGAAAAAATCGAAGTAACAGAAGCCATATAAGAAGTCAAGGTAGAAGGCGATAAAAGAAAGCAAAAAAAAAAAGCCGAAGTAACAGAAGCCATAGAAGAAGTCAAGGTAGAAGTCGATAAAAAAAATCAAAATAACAGAATCCATAGAAGTCAAGGTAGAAGTCGATGAAAGAAAAAATCGAAGTAACAGAAGCCATAGAAGAAGTCAAGGTAGAAGTCGATGAAATAAAAAATCGATGTAGCTGAAGCCATAGAAGAAGTCAACGTAGAAGTCGATAAAAAAATCGAAGTAACAGAAGCCATAGAAGAAGTCAAGGTAGAAATCGATGAATGAAAAAATCGAAGTAACAGAAGCCATAGAAGAAGTCAAGGTAGAAGTCGATAAAAAAAAAAAAAAAATCGAAATAACAGAAGCCATAGAAGAAGTCAAGGTAGAAATCAATGAAAGAAAAAATTGAAGTAACAGAAGCCATACAAGAAGTCAAGGTAGAAGTCGATAAAAAAAAAAATCGAAATAACAGAAGCCGTAGAAGAAGTCAAGCTAGAAGTTGATAAAAGAAAGAAAAAATCGAAGTAACAGAAGCCATAGAAGAAGTCAAGGTAGAAGTCGTTGAAAGAAAAAATCGAAGTAACAGAAGCCATAGAAGAAGTCAAGGTAGAAGTCGATGAAAGAAAAAATTGAAGTAGCAGAAGCCAGAGAAGAAGTCAAGGTAGAAGTCGATGAAATAAAAAATCGATGTAGCTGAAGCCATAGAAGAAGTCAAGGTAGAAGTCGATAAAAAAAATCGAAGTAACAGAAGCCATAGAAGAAGCCAAGGTAGAAATCGATGAAAGAAAAAATCGAAGTAACAGAAGCCATAGAAGAAGTCAAGGTAGAAGTCGATAAAAAAAAAAATAAATTGAAATAACAGAAGCCATAGAAGAAGTCAAGGTAGAAATCAATGAAAGAAAAAATTGAAGTAACAGAAGCCATAGAAGAAGTCAAGGTAGAAGTCGATAAAAAAAAAATCGAAATAACAGAAGCCATGGAAGAAGTCAAGCTAGAAGTCGATAAAAGAAAGAAAAAATCGAAGTAGCAGAAGCCATAGAAGAAGCCAAGGTACAAGTCGATAAAAAAAAAAAAAAAAAAAAAAGTCGAAGTAACAGAAGCCATAGAAGAAGTCAAGGTAGAAGTCGATGAAATAAAAAATCGAAGAAACAGAAGCCATAGAAGAAGTCAAGGTAGAAGTCGATCAAAGAAAAAATCGAAATAACAGAAGCCATAGAAGAAGTCAAGTTAGAAGTCGATAAAAAAAAATCGAAATAACAGAAACCATAGAAGTCAAGGTAGAAGTCGATAAAAGAAAAAATCGAAGTAACAGAAGCCATAGAAGAAGTCAAGGTAGCAGTCGATAAAATAAAGAAAAATCGAAGTAACAGAAGTCATAGAAGCAGTCAAGGTAGAAGTCGATGAAAGAAAAAATCGAAGTAACAGAAGCCATAGAAGAAGCCAAAGTAGAAGTCGATTAAAAAAAAAAAAAAGTCGAAGTAACAGAAGCCATAGAAGAAGTCTGAAGCCATAGAAGAAGTCAATGTAGAAGTCGATTAAAAAAAAAAAAGCGAAGTAACTGAAACCATAGAAGAAGTCAAGGTAGAAGTCGATGAAAAAAAATCTCGAAGTAACTGAAGCCATAGAAGAAGTCAAGGTAGAAGTCGATGAAAGAAAAAATCGAAGTAACTGAAACCATAGAAGAAGTCAAGGTAGAAGTCGATAAAAGAAAGAAAAAATCGAAGTAACAGAAGCCATAGAAGAAGTCATAGTAGAAGTCGATAAAAGAAAGAAAAAATCGAAGTAACAGAAGCCATATAAGAAGTCAAGGTAGAAGGCGATAAAAAAAAAAAAAAAAAGTCGAAGTAACAGAAGCCATAAAAGAAGTCAAGGTAGAAGTCGATGAAATAAAAAATCGAAGAAACAGAAGCCATAGAAGAAGTCAAGGTAGAAGTCGATGAAAGAAAAAATCGAAATAATAGAAGCCATAGAAGAAGTCAAGTTAGAAGTCTATAAAAAAAAATCGAAATAACAGAAACCATAGAAGTCAAGGTAGAAATCGATAAAAAAAAAAAAAAAAAACGAAATAACAGAAGCCATAGAAGAAGTCAAGGTAGCAGTCGATAAAAAAAATAGAAATAACAGAAGCCATAGAAGAAGTCAAGATAGAAGTCGATAAAAGAAAAAATCGAAGTAACAGAAGCCATAGAAGAAGTCAAGGTAGAAGTCGATGAAAGAAAAAATCGAAGTAACAGAAGCCATAGAAGAAGTCAAGGTAGCAGTCGATAAAAAAAATCGAAATAACAGAAGCCATAGAAGAAGTCAAGATAGAAGTCGATAAAAGAAAAAATCGAAGTAACAGAAGCCATAGAAGAAGTCAAGGTAGAAGTCGATAAAATAAAGAAAAATCGAAGTAACAGAAGTCATAGAAGAAGTCAAGGTAGAAGTCGATGAAAGAAAAAATCGAAGTAACAGAAGCCATAGAAGAAGCCAAGGTAGAAGTCGATTAAAAAAAAAAAAATGTCGAAGTAACAGAAGCCATAGAAGAAGTCAAGGTAGAAGTCTATATAAGAATGGAAAAATCTAAGTAACAGAAGACATAGAAGAAGTCAAGGTAGCAGTCGATAAAAAAAATCGAAATAACAGAAGCCATAGAAGAAGTCAAGGTAGAAGTCGATGAAAGAAAAAATCGAAGTAACAGAAGCGATAGAAAAAGTCAAGGTAGAAGTCGATAAAAAAAAAAAAAGTTGAAGTAACAGAAGCCATAGAAGAAGTCAAGGTAGAAGTCGATAAAAAAAAATCGAAGTAACAGAAGCCATAGAAGAAGTCAATGTAGAAGTCGATAAAAGAAAGAAAAAATCGAAGTAACAGAAGCCATAGAAGAAGTCATGGTAGAAGTCGATAAAAGAAAGAAAAAATCGAAGTAACAGAAGCCATATAAGAAGTCAAGGTAGAAGGCGATAAAAGAAAGCAAAAAAAAAAAGTCGAAGTAACAGAAGCCATAGAAGAAGTCAAGGTAGAAGTCGATGAAAGAAAAAATTGAAGTAGCAGAAGCCAGAGAAGAAGTCAAGGTAGAAGTCGATGAAATAAAAAATCGATGTAGCTGAAGCCATAGAAGAAGTCAACGTAGAAGTCGATAAAAAAATCGAAGTAACAGAAGCCATAGAAGAAGTCATGGTAGAAGTCGATAAAAGAAAGAAAAAATCGAAGTAACAGAAGCCATATAAGAAGTCAAGGTAGAAGGCGATAAAAGAAAGCAAAAAAAAAAAATCGAAGTAACAGAAGCCATAGAAGAAGTCAATGTAGAAGTCGATAAAAGAAAGAAAAAATCGAAGTAACAGAAGCCATAGAAGAAGTCATGGTAGAAGTCGATAAAAGAAAGAAAAAATCGAAGTAACAGAAGCCATATAAGAAGTCAAGGTAGAAGGCGATAAAAGAAAGCAAAAAAAAAAAATCGAAGTAACAGAAGCCATAGAAGAAGTCAAGGTAGAAGTCGATGAAAGAAAAAATTGAAGTAGCAGAAGCCAGAGAAGAAGTCAAGGTAGAAGTCGATGAAATAAAAAATCGATGTAGCTGAAGCCATAGAAGAAGTCAACGTAGAAGTCGATAAAAAAATCGAAGTAACAGAAGCCATAGAAGAAGTCAAGGTAGAAATCGATGAATGAAAAAATCGAAGTAACAGAAGCCATAGAAGAAGTCAAGGTAGAAGTCGATAAAAAAAAAAATCGAAATAACAGAAGCCATAGAAGTAGCCAAGGTACAAGTCGATAAAAAAAAAAAAAAAAAAAAGTCGAAGTAACAGAAGCCATAGAAGAAGTCAAGCTAGAAGTCGATAAAAGAAAGAAAAAATCGAAGTAACAGAAGCCATAGAAGAAGTCAAGGTAGAAGTTGATGAAAGAAAAAATCGAAGTAGCAGAAGCCATAGAAGAAGCCAAGGTACAAGTCGATAAAAAAAAAAAAAAAAAAAAGTCGAAGTAACAGAAGCCATAGAAGAAGTCAAGGTAGAAGTCGATGAAATAAAAAATCGAAGAAACAGAAGCCATAGAAGAAGTCAAGGTAGAAGTCGATGAAAGAAAAAATCGAAGAAACAGAAGCCATAGAAGAAGCCAAGGTAGAAGTCGATTAAAAAAAAAAAAAAGTCGAAGTAACAGAAGCCATAGAAGAAGTCTGAAGCCATAGAAGAAGTCAATGTAGAAGTCGATTAAAAAAAAAAAAGCGAAGTAACTGAAACCATAGAAGAAGTCAAGGTAGAAGTCGATGAAAAAAAATCTCGAAGTAACTGAAGCCATAGAAGAAGTCAAGGTAGAAGTCGATGAAAGAAAAAATCGAAGTAACTGAAACCATAGAAGAAGTCAAGGTAGAAGTCGATAAAAGAAAGAAAAAATCGAAGTAACAGAAGCCATAGAAGAAGTCATAGTAGAAGTCGATAAAAGAAAGAAAAAATCGAAGTAACAGAAGCCATATAAGAAGTCAAGGTAGAAGGCGATAAAAAAAAAAAAAAAAAAGTCGAAGTAACAGAAGCCATAAAAGAAGTCAAGGTAGAAGTCGATGAAATAAAAAATCGAAGAAACAGAAGCCATAGAAGAAGTCAAGGTAGAAGTCGATGAAAGAAAAAATCGAAATAATAGAAGCCATAGAAGAAGTCAAGTTAGAAGTCTATAAAAAAAATTCGAAATAACAGAAACCATAGAAGTCAAGGTAGAAATCGATAAAAAAAAAAAAAAAAAAAACGAAATAACAGAAGCCATAGAAGAAGTCAAGGTAGCAGTCGATAAAAAAAATAGAAATAACAGAAGCCATAGAAGAAGTCAAGATAGAAGTCGATAAAAGAAAAAATCGAAGTAACAGAAGCCATAGAAGAAGTCAAGGTAGAAGTCGATGAAAGAAAAAATCGAAGTAACAGAAGCCATAGAAGAAGTCAAGGTAGCAGTCGATAAAAAAAATCGAAATAACAGAAGCCATAGAAGAAGTCAAGATAGAAGTCGATAAAAGAAAAAATCGAAGTAACAGAAGCCATAGAAGAAGTCAAGGTAGAAGTCGATAAAATAAAGAAAAATCGAAGTAACAGAAGTCATAGAAGAAGTCAAGGTAGAAGTCGATGAAAGAAAAAATCGAAGTAACAGAAGCCATAGAAGAAGCCAAGGTAGAAGTCGATTAAAAAAAAAAAAATGTCGAAGTAACAGAAGCCATAGAAGAAGTCAAGGTAGAAGTCTATATAAGAATGGAAAAATCTAAGTAACAGAAGACATAGAAGAAGTCAAGGTAGCAGTCGATAAAAAAAATCGAAATAACAGAAGCCATAGAAGAAGTCAAGGTAGAAGTCGATGAAAGAAAAAATCGAAGTAACAGAAGCGATAGAAAAAGTCAAGGTAGAAGTCGATAAAAAAAAAAAAAGTTGAAGTAACAGAAGCCATAGAAGAAGTCAAGGTAGAAGTCGATAAAAAAAAATCGAAGTAACAGAAGCCATAGAAGAAGTCAATGTAGAAGTCGATAAAAGAAAGAAAAAATCGAAGTAACAGAAGCCATAGAAGAAGTCATGGTAGAAGTCGATAAAAGAAAGAAAAAATCGAAGTAACAGAAGCCATATAAGAAGTCAAGGTAGAAGGCGATAAAAGAAAGCAAAAAAAAAAAGTCGAAGTAACAGAAGCCATAGAAGAAGTCAAGGTAGAAGTCGATGAAAGAAAAAATTGAAGTAGCAGAAGCCAGAGAAGAAGTCAAGGTAGAAGTCGATGAAATAAAAAATCGATGTAGCTGAAGCCATAGAAGAAGTCAACGTAGAAGTCGATAAAAAAATCGAAGTAACAGAAGCCATAGAAGAAGTCATGGTAGAAGTCGATAAAAGAAAGAAAAAATCGAAGTAACAGAAGCCATATAAGAAGTCAAGGTAGAAGGCGATAAAAGAAAGCAAAAAAAAAAAATCGAAGTAACAGAAGCCATAGAAGAAGTCAATGTAGAAGTCGATAAAAGAAAGAAAAAATCGAAGTAACAGAAGCCATAGAAGAAGTCATGGTAGAAGTCGATAAAAGAAAGAAAAAATCGAAGTAACAGAAGCCATATAAGAAGTCAAGGTAGAAGGCGATAAAAGAAAGCAAAAAAAAAAAATCGAAGTAACAGAAGCCATAGAAGAAGTCAAGGTAGAAGTCGATGAAATAAAAAATCGATGTAGCTGAAGCCATAGAAGAAGTCAACGTAGAAGTCGATAAAAAAATCGAAGTAACAGAAGCCATAGAAGAAGTCAAGGTAGAAATCGATGAATGAAAAAATCGAAGTAACAGAAGCCATAGAAGAAGTCAAGGTAGAAGTCGATAAAAAAAAAAAAAAAAATCGAAATAACAGAAGCCATAGAAGAAGTCAAGGTAGAAATCAATGAAAGAAAAAATTGAAGTAACAGAAGCCATACAAGAAGTCAAGGTAGAAGTCGATAAAAAAAAAAATCGAAATAACAGAAGCCATAGAAGTAGCCAAGGTACAAGTCGATAAAAAAAAAAAAAAAAAAAAAGTCGAAGTAACAGAAGCCATAGAAGAAGTCAAGCTAGAAGTCGATAAAAGAAAGAAAAAATCGAAGTAACAGAAGCCATAGAAGAAGTCAAGGTAGAAGTTGATGAAAGAAAAAATCGAAGTAGCAGAAGCCATAGAAGAAGCCAAGGTACAAGTCGATAAAAAAAAAAAAAAAAAAAAGTCGAAGTAACAGAAGCCATAGAAGAAGTCAAGGTAGAAGTCGATGAAATAAAAAATCGAAGAAACAGAAGCCATAGAAGAAGTCAAGGTAGAAGTCGATGAAAGAAAAAATCGAAGAAACAGAAGCCATAGAAGAAGTCATGGTAGAAGTCGATAAAAGAAAGAAAAAATCGAAGTAACAGAAGCCATATAAGAAGTCAAGGTAGAAGGCGATAAAAGAAAGCAAAAAAAAAAAGCCGAAGTAACAGAAGCCATAGAAGAAGTCAAGGTAGAAGTCGATAAAAAAAATCAAAATAACAGAATCCATAGAAGTCAAGGTAGAAGTCGATGAAAGAAAAAATCGAAGTAACAGAAGCCATAGAAGAAGTCAAGGTAGAAGTCGATGAAATAAAAATTCGATGTAGCTGAAGCCATAGAAGAAGTCAACGTAGAAGTCGATAAAAAAATCGAAGTAACAGAAGCCATAGAAGAAGTCAAGGTAGAAATCGATGAATGAAAAAATCGAAGTAACAGAAGCCATAGAAGAAGTCAAGGTAGAAGTCGATAAAAAAAAAAAAAAAAATCGAAATAACAGAAGCCATAGAAGAAGTCAAGGTAGAAATCAATGAAAGAAAAAATTGAAGTAACAGAAGCCATATAAGAAGTCAAGGTAGAAGTCGATAAAAAAAAAAATCGAAATAACAGAAGCCGTAGAAGAAGTCAAGCTAGAAGTTGATAAAAGAAAGAAAAAATCGAAGTAACAGAAGCCATAGAAGAAGTCAAGGTAGAAGTTGATGAAAGAAAAAATCGAAGTAGCAGAAGCCATAGAAGAAGCCAAGGTACAAGTCGATAAAAAAAAAAAAAAAAAAAGTCGAAGTAACAGAAGCCATAGAAGAAGTCAAGGTAGAAGTTGATGAAATAAAAAATCGAAGAAACAGAAGCCATAGAAGAAGTCAAGGTAGAAGTCGATGAAATAAAAAATCGAAGAAACAGAAGCCATAGAAGAAGTCATAGTAGAAGTCGATAAAAGAAAGAAAAAATCGAAGTAACAGAAGCCATATAAGAAGTCAAGGTAGAAGGCGATAAAAGAAAGCAAAAAAAAAAGTCGAAATAACAGAAGCCATAGAAGAAGTCAAGGTAGAAGTCAATAAAAAAAATCGAAATAACAGAATCCAAAGAAGAAGTCAAGGTAGAAGTTGTTGAAAGAAAAAATTGAAGTAGCAGAAGCCAGAGAAGAAGTCAAGGTAGAAGTCGATGAAATAAAAAATCGATGTAGCTGAAGCCATAGAAGAAGTCAAGGTAGAAGTCGATAAAAAAAATCGAAGTAACAGAAGCCATAGAAGAAGCCAAGGTAGAAATCGATGAAAGAAAAAATCGAAGTAACAGAAGCCATAGAAGAAGTCAAGGTAGAAGTCGATAAAAAAAAAAAAAAAATTGAAATAACAGAAGCCATAGAAGAAGTCAAGGTAGAAGTCGATAAAAAAAAAATCGAAATAACAGAAGCCATAGAAGAAGTCAAGCTAGAAGTCGATAAAAGAAAGAAAAAATCGAAGTAACAGAAGCCATAGAAGAAGTCAAGGTAGAAGTCGATAAAAGAAAGAAAAAATCGAAGTAGCAGAAGCCATAGAAGAAGCCAAGGTACAAGTGGATAAAAAAAAAAAAAAAAAAAGTCGAAGTAACAGAAGCCATAAAAGAAGTCAAGGTAGAAGTCGATGAAATAAAAAATCAAAGAAACAGAAGCCATAGAAGAAGTCAAGGTAGAAGTCGATGAAAGAAAAAATCGAAATAACAGAAGCCATAGAAGAAGTCAAGTTAGAAGTCGATAAAAAAAAATCGAAATAACAGAAACCATAGAAGTCAAGGTAGAAATCGATAAAAAAAAAAAAAAAACGAAATAACAGAAGCCATAGAAGAAGTCAAGGTAGCAGTCGATAAAAAAAATAGAAATAACAGAAGCCATAGAAGAAGTCAAGATAGAAGTCGATAAAATAAAGAAAAATCGAAGTAACAGAAGTCATAGAAGAAGTCAAGGTAGAAGTCGATGAAAGAAAAAATCGAAGTAACAGAAGCCATAGAAGAAGCCAAGGTAGAAGTCGATTAAAAAAAAAAAAAAATCGAAGTAACAGAAGCCATAGAAGAAGTCAAGGTAGAAGTCTATATAAGAATGGAAAAATCTAAGTAACAGAAGACATAGAAGAAGTCAAGGTAGCAGTCGATAAAAAAAATCGAAATAACAGAAGCCATAGAAGAAGTCAAGGTAGAAGTCGATGAAAGAAAAAATCGAAGTAACAGAAGCGATAGAAAAAGTCAAGGTAGAAGTCGATAAAAAAAAAAAAAGTTGAAGTAACAGAAGCCATAGAAGAAGTCAAGGTAGAAGTCGATAAAAAAAAATCGAAGTAACAGAAGCCATAGAAGAAGTCAATGTAGAAGTCGATAAAAGAAAGAAAAAATCGAAGTAACTGAAGCAATAGAAGTCAATGTAGAAGTCGATTAAAAAAAAAAAAGCGAAGTAACTAAAACCATAGAAGAAGTCAAGGTAGAAGTCGATGAAAAAAAATCTCGAAGTAACTGAAGCCATAGAAGTCGTCAAGGTAGAAGTCGATGAAAGAAAAAATCGAAGTAACTGAAACCATAGAAGAAGTCAAGATAAAAGTCGATGAAAGAAAAAATCGAAGTAACAGAAGCCAAAGAAGAAGTCAAGGTAGAAGTCGATAAAAGAAAGAAAAAATCGAAGTAACAGAAGCCATAGAAGAAGTCATAGTAGAAGTCGATAAAAGAAAGAAAAAATCGAAATTAACAGAAGCCATATAAGAAGTCAAGGTAGAAGGCGATAAAAGAAAGCAAAAAAAAAAGTCGAAGTAACAGAAGCCATAGAAGAAGTCAAGGTAGAAGTCGATAAAAAAAATCGAAATAACAGAATCCATAGAAGAAGTCAAGGTAGAAGTCGTTGAAAGAAAAAATCGAAGTAACAGAAGCCATAGAAGAAGTCAAGGTAGAAGTCGATGAAAGAAAAAATCGATGTAGCTGAAGCCATAGAAGAAGTCAAGGTAGAAGTCGATAAAAAAAATCGAAGTAACAGAAGCCATAGAAGAAGCCAAGGTAGAAATCGATGAAAGAAAAAATCGAAGTAACAGAAGCCATAGAAGAAGTCAAGGTAGAAGTCGATAAAAAAAAAAAAAAATTGAAATAACAGAAGCCATAGAAGAAGTCAAGGTAGAAATCAATGAAAGAAAAAATTGAAGTAACAGAAGCCATAGAAGAAGTCAAGGTAGAAGTCGATAAAAAAAAAATCGAAATAACAGAAGCCATTGAAGAAGTCAAGCTAGAAGTCGATAAAAGAAAGAAAAAATCGAAGTAGCAGAAGCCATAGAAGAAGCCAAGGTACAAGTCGATAAAAAAAAAAAAAAAAAAAAAGTCGAAGTAACAGAAGCCATAGAAGAAGTCAAGGTAGAAGTCGATGAAATAAAAAATCGAAGAAACAGAAGCCATAGAAGAAGTCAAGGTAGAAGTCGATCAAAGAAAAAATCGAAATAACAGAAGCCATAGAAGAAGTCAAGTTAGAAGTCGATAAAAAAAATCGAAATAACAGAAACCATAGAAGTCAAGGTAGAAGTCGATAAAAGAAAAAATCGAAGTAACAGAAGCCATAGAAGAAGTCAAGGTAGCAGTCGATAAAATAAAGAATAATCGAAGTAACAGAAGTCATAGAAGCAGTCAAGGTAGAAGTCGATGAAAGAAAAAATCGATGTAACAGAAGCCATAGAAGAAGCCAAGGTAGAAGTCGATTAAAAAAAAAAAAAAGTCGAAGTAACAGAAGCCATAGAAGAAGTCTGAAGCCATAGAAGAAGTCAATGTAGAAGTCGATTAAAAAAAAAAAAGCGAAGTAACTGAAACCATAGAAGAAGTCAAGGTAGAAGTCGATGAAAAAAAATCTCGAAGTAACTGAAGCCATAGAAGAAGTCAAGGTAGAAGTCGATGAAAGAAAAAATCGAAGTAACTGAAACCATAGAAGAAGTCAAGGTAGAAGTCGATAAAAGAAAGAAAAAATCGAAGTAACAGAAGCCATATAAGAAGTCAAGGTAGAAGGCGATAAAAAAAAAAAAAAAAAAAGTCGAAGTAACAGAAGCCATAAAAGAAGTCAAGGTAGAAGTCGATGAAATAAAAAATCGAAGAAACAGAAGCCATAGAAGAAGTCAAGGTAGAAGTCGATGAAAGAAAAAATCGAAATAATAGAAGCCATAGAAGAAGTCAAGTTAGAAGTCTATAAAAAAAAATCGAAATAACAGAAACCATAGAAGTCAAGGTAGAAATCGATAAAAAAAAAAAAAAAAAAACGAAATAACAGAAGCCATAGAAGAAGTCAAGGTAGCAGTCGATAAAAAAAATAGAAATAACAGAAGCCATAGAAGAAGTCAAGATAGAAGTCGATAAAAGAAAAAATCGAAGTAACAGAAGCCATAGAAGAAGTCAAGGTAGAAGTCGATGAAAGAAAAAATCGAAGTAACAGAAGCCATAGAAGAAGTCAAGGTAGCAGTCGATAAAAAAAATCGAAATAACAGAAGCCATAGAAGAAGTCAAGATAGAAGTCGATAAAAGAAAAAATCGAAGTAACAGAAGCCATAGAAGAAGTCAAGGTAGAAGTCGATAAAATAAAGAAAAATCGAAGTAACAGAAGTCATAGAAGAAGTCAAGGTAGAAGTCGATGAAAGAAAAAATCGAAGTAACAGAAGCCATAGAAGAAGCCAAGGTAGAAGTCTATATAAGAATGGAAAAATCTAAGTAACAGAAGACATAGAAGAAGTCAAGGTAGCAGTCGATAAAAAAAATCGAAATAACAGAAGCCATAGAAGAAGTCAAGGTAGAAGTCGATGAAAGAAAAAATCGAAGTAACAGAAGCGATAGAAAAAGTCAAGGTAGAAGTCGATAAAAAAAAAAAAGTTGAAGTAACAGAAGCCATAGAAGAAGTCAAGGTAGAAGTCGATAAAAAAAAATCGAAGTAACAGAAGCCATAGAAGAAGTCAATGTAGAAGTCGATAAAAGAAAGAAAAAATCGAAGTAACAGAAGCCATAGAAGAAGTCATGGTAGAAGTCGATAAAAGAAAGAAAAAATCGAAGTAACAGAAGCCATATAAGAAGTCAAGGTAGAAGGCGATAAAAGAAAGCAAAAAAAAAAAGTCGAAGTAACAGAAGCCATAGAAGAAGTCAAGGTAGAAGTCGATGAAAGAAAAAATTGAAGTAGCAGAAGCCAGAGAAGAAGTCAAGGTAGAAGTCGATGAAATAAAAAATCGATGTAGCTGAAGCCATAGAAGAAGTCAACGTAGAAGTCGATAAAAAAATCGAAGTAACAGAAGCCATAGAAGAAGTCATGGTAGAAGTCGATAAAAGAAAGAAAAAATCGAAGTAACAGAAGCCATATAAGAAGTCAAGGTAGAAGGCGATAAAAGAAAGCAAAAAAAAAAAATCGAAGTAACAGAAGCCATAGAAGAAGTCAATGTAGAAGTCGATAAAAGAAAGAAAAAATCGAAGTAACAGAAGCCATAGAAGAAGTCATGGTAGAAGTCGATAAAAGAAAGAAAAAATCGAAGTAACAGAAGCCATATAAGAAGTCAAGGTAGAAGGCGATAAAAGAAAGCAAAAAAAAAAAATCGAAGTAACAGAAGCCATAGAAGAAGTCAAGGTAGAAGTCGATGAAAGAAAAAATTGAAGTAGCAGAAGCCAGAGAAGAAGTCAAGGTAGAAGTCGATGAAATAAAAAATCGATGTAGCTGAAGCCATAGAAGAAGTAAACTTAGAAGTCGATAAAAAAATCGAAGTAACAGAAGCCATAGAAGAAGTCAAGGTAGAAATCGATGAATGAAAAAATCGAAGTAACAGAAGCCATAGAAGAAGTCAAGGTAGAAGTCGATAAAAAAAAAAAAAAAAATCTAAATAACAGAAGCCATAGAAGAAGTCAAGGTAGAAATCAATGAAAGAAAAAATTGAAGTAACAGAAGCCATACAAGAAGTCAAGGTAGAAGTCGATAAAAAAAAAAATCGAAATAACAGAAGCCATAGAAGTAGCCAAGGTACAAGTCGATAAAAAAAAAAAAAAAAAAAAGTCGAAGTAACAGAAGCCATAGAAGAAGTCAAGCTAGAAGTCGATAAAAGAAAGAAAAAATCGAAGTAACAGAAGCCATAGAAGAAGTCAAGGTAGAAGTTGATGAAAGAAAAAATCGAAGTAGCAGAAGCCATAGAAGAAGCCAAGGTACAAGTCGATAAAAAAAAAAAAAAAAAAAAGTCGAAGTAACAGAAGCCATAGAAGAAGTCAAGGTAGAAGTCGATGAAATAAAAAATCGAAGAAACAGAAGCCATAGAAGAAGTCAAGGTAGAAGTCGATGAAAGAAAAAATCGAAGAAACAGAAGCCATATAAGAAGTCAAGGTAGAAGGCGATAAAAGAAAGCAAAAAAAAAAAGCCGAAGTAACAGAAGCCATAGAAGAAGTCAAGGTAGAAGTCGATAAAAAAAATCAAAATAACAGAATCCATAGAAGTCAAGGTAGAAGTCGATGAAAGAAAAAATCGAAGTAACAGAAGCCATAGAAGAAGTCAAGGTAGAAGTCGATGAAATAAAAAATCGATGTAGCTGAAGCCATAGAAGAAGTCAACGTAGAAGTCGATAAAAAAATCGAAGTAACAGAAGCCATAGAAGAAGTCAAGGTAGAAATCGATGAATGAAAAAATCGAAGTAACAGAAGCCATAGAAGAAGTCAAGGTAGAAGTCGATAAAAAAAAAAAAAAAATCGAAATAACAGAAGCCATAGAAGAAGTCAAGGTAGAAATCAATGAAAGAAAAAATTGAAGTAACAGAAGCCATACAAGAAGTCAAGGTAGAAGTCGATAAAAAAAAAAATCGAAATAACAGAAGCCGTAGAAGAAGTCAAGCTAGAAGTTGATAAAAGAAAGAAAAAATCGAAGTAACAGAAGCCATAGAAGAAGTCAAGGTAGAAGTCGTTGAAAGAAAAAATCGAAGTAACAGAAGCCATAGAAGAAGTCAAGGTAGAAGTCGATGAAAGAAAAAATTGAAGTAGCAGAAGCCAGAGAAGAAGTCAAGGTAGAAGTCGATGAAATAAAAAATCGATGTAGCTGAAGCCATAGAAGAAGTCAAGGTAGAAGTCGATAAAAAAAATCGAAGTAACAGAAGCCATAGAAGAAGCCAAGGTAGAAATCGATGAAAGAAAAAATCGAAGTAACAGAAGCCATAGAAGAAGTCAAGGTAGAAGTCGATAAAAAAAAAAAAAAATTGAAATAACAGAAGCCATAGAAGAAGTCAAGGTAGAAATCAATGAAAGAAAAAATTGAAGTAACAGAAGCCATAGAAGAAGTCAAGGTAGAAGTCGATAAAAAAAAAATCGAAATAACAGAAGCCATTGAAGAAGTCAAGCTAGAAGTCGATAAAAGAAAGAAAAAATCGAAGTAGCAGAAGCCATAGAAGAAGCCAAGGTACAAGTCGATAAAAAAAAAAAAAAAAAAAAAGTCGAAGTAACAGAAGCCATAGAAGAAGTCAAGGTAGAAGTCGATGAAATAAAAAATCGAAGAAACAGAAGCCATAGAAGAAGTCAAGGTAGAAGTCGATCAAAGAAAAAATCGAAATAACAGAAGCCATAGAAGAAGTCAAGTTAGAAGTCGATAAAAAAAAATCGAAATAACAGAAACCATAGAAGTCAAGGTAGAAGTCGATAAAAGAAAAAATCGAAGTAACAGAAGCCATAGAAGAAGTCAAGGTAGCAGTCGATAAAATAAAGAAAAATCGAAGTAACAGAAGTCATAGAAGCAGTCAAGGTAGAAGTCGATGAAAGAAAAAATCGAAGTAACAGAAGCCATAGAAGAAGCCAAGGTAGAAGTCGATTAAAAAAAAAAAAAAGTCGAAGTAACAGAAGCCATAGAAGAAGTCTGAAGCCATAGAAGAAGTCAATGTAGAAGTCGATTAAAAAAAAAAAAGCGAAGTAACTGAAACCATAGAAGAAGTCAAGGTAGAAGTCGATGAAAAAAAATCTCGAAGTAACTGAAGCCATAGAAGAAGTCAAGGTAGAAGTCGATGAAAGAAAAAATCGAAGTAACTGAAACCATAGAAGAAGTCAAGGTAGAAGTCGATAAAAGAAAGAAAAAATCGAAGTAACAGAAGCCATAGAAGAAGTCATAGTAGAAGTCGATAAAAGAAAGAAAAAATCGAAGTAACAGAAGCCATATAAGAAGTCAAGGTAGAAGGCGATAAAAAAAAAAAAAAAAAAAGTCGAAGTAACAGAAGCCATAAAAGAAGTCAAGGTAGAAGTCGATGAAATAAAAAATCGAAGAAACAGAAGCCATAGAAGAAGTCAAGGTAGAAGTCTATATAAGAATGGAAAAATCTAAGTAACAGAAGACATAGAAGAAGTCAAGGTAGCAGTCGATAAAAAAAATCGAAATAACAGAAGCCATAGAAGAAGTCAAGGTAGAAGTCGATGAAAGAAAAAATCGAAGTAACAGAAGCGATAGAAAAAGTCAAGGTAGAAGTCGATAAAAAAAAAAAAAGTTGAAGTAACAGAAGCCATAGAAGAAGTCAAGGTAGAAGTCGATAAAAAAAAATCGAAGTAACAGAAGCCATAGAAGAAGTCAATGTAGAAGTCGATAAAAGAAAGAAAAAATCGAAGTAACAGAAGCCATAGAAGAAGTCATGGTAGAAGTCGATAAAAGAAAGAAAAAATCGAAGTAACAGAAGCCATATAAGAAGTCAAGGTAGAAGGCGATAAAAGAAAGCAAAAAAAAAAAGTCGAAGTAACAGAAGCCATAGAAGAAGTCAAGGTAGAAGTCGATGAAAGAAAAAATTGAAGTAGCAGAAGCCAGAGAAGAAGTCAAGGTAGAAGTCGATGAAATAAAAAATCGATGTAGCTGAAGCCATAGAAGAAGTCAACGTAGAAGTCGATAAAAAAATCGAAGTAACAGAAGCCATAGAAGAAGTCATGGTAGAAGTCGATAAAAGAAAGAAAAAATCGAAGTAACAGAAGCCATATAAGAAGTCAAGGTAGAAGGCGATAAAAGAAAGCAAAAAAAAAAAATCGAAGTAACAGAAGCCATAGAAGAAGTCAATGTAGAAGTCGATAAAAGAAAGAAAAAATCGAAGTAACAGAAGCCATAGAAGAAGTCATGGTAGAAGTCGATAAAAGAAAGAAAAAATCGAAGTAACAGAAGCCATATAAGAAGTCAAGGTAGAAGGCGATAAAAGAAAGCAAAAAAAAAAAATCGAAGTAACAGAAGCCATAGAAGAAGTCAAGGTAGAAGTCGATGAAAGAAAAAATTGAAGTAGCAGAAGCCAGAGAAGAAGTCAAGGTAGAAGTCGATGAAATAAAAAATCGATGTAGCTGAAGCCATAGAAGAAGTCAACGTAGAAGTCGATAAAAAAATCGAAGTAACAGAAGCCATAGAAGAAGTCAAGGTAGAAATCGATGAATGAAAAAATCGAAGTAACAGAAGCCATAGAAGAAGTCAAGGTAGAAGTCGATAAAAAAAAAAAAAAAATCGAAATAACAGAAGCCATAGAAGAAGTCAAGGTAGAAATCAATGAAAGAAAAAATTGAAGTAACAGAAGCCATACAAGAAGTCAAGGTAGAAGTCGATAAAAAAAAAAATCGAAATAACAGAAGCCATAGAAGTAGCCAAGGTACAAGTCGATAAAAAAAAAAAAAAAAAAAAGTCGAAGTAACAGAAGCCATAGAAGAAGTCAAGCTAGAAGTCGATAAAAGAAAGAAAAAATCGAAGTAACAGAAGCCATAGAAGAAGTCAAGGTAGAAGTTGATGAAAGAAAAAATCGAAGTAGCAGAAGCCATAGAAGAAGCCAAGGTACAAGTCGATAAAAAAAAAAAAAAAAAAAAAGTCGAAGTAACAGAAGCCATAGAAGAAGTCAAGGTAGAAGTCGATGAAATAAAAAATCGAAGAAACAGAAGCCATAGAAGAAGTCAAGGTAGAAGTCGATGAAAGAAAAAATCGAAGAAACAGAAGCCATAGAAGAAGTCATGGTAGAAGTCGATAAAAGAAAGAAAAAATCGAAGTAACAGAAGCCATATAAGAAGTCAAGGTAGAAGGCAATAAAAGAAAGCAAAAAAAAAAAGCCGAAGTAACAGAAGCCATAGAAGAAGTCAAGGTAGAAGTCGATAAAAAAAATCAAAATAACAGAATCCATAGAAGTCAAGGTAGAAGTCGATGAAAGAAAAAATCGAAGTAACAGAAGCCATAGAAGAAGTCAAGGTAGAAGTCGATGAAATAAAAAATCGATGTAGCTGAAGCCATAGAAGAAGTCAACGTAGAAGTCGATAAAAAAATCGAAGTAACAGAAGCCATAGAAGAAGTCAAGGTAGAAATCGATGAATGAAAAAATCGAAGTAACAGAAGCCATAGAAGAAGTCAAGGTAGAAGTCGATAAAAAAAAAAAAAAAAATCGAAATAACAGAAGCCATAGAAGAAGTCAAGGTAGAAATCAATGAAAGAAAAAATTGAAGTAACAGAAGCCATACAAGAAGTCAAGGTAGAAGTCGATAAAAAAAAAAATCGAAATAACAGAAGCCGTAGAAGAAGTCAAGCTAGAAGTTGATAAAAGAAAGAAAAAATCGAAGTAACAGAAGCCATAGAAGAAGTCAAGGTAGAAGTTGATGAAAGAAAAAATCGAAGTAGCAGAAGCCATAGAAGAAGCCAAGGTATAAGTCGATAAAAAAAAAAAAAAAAAAAGTCGAAGTAACAGAAGCCATAGAAGAAGTCAAGGTAGAAGTTGATGAAATAAAAAATCGAAGAAACAGAAGCCATAGAAGAAGTCAAGGTAGAAGTCGATGAAATAAAAAATCGAAGAAACAGAAGCCATAGAAGAAGTCAAGGTAGAAGTCGATATAAAAAAAAAAAATAATAAAAATCGAAGTAACAGAAGCCATAGAAGAAGTCAAGGTAGAAATCAATGAAAAAAAAAAAAAAAAAAAAAAGTTGAAGTAACAGAAGCCATAGAAGAAATCAAGGTAGAAGTCGATGAAAGAAAAAAAAATGCAGAAACAGAAGCCATAGAAAAAGTCAAGGAAGAAATCGATGAAAGAAAAAATCGAAGTAGCAGAGTCAATAGAATTCAAGGTAGAAGTCGATAAAAAAAATCGAAAAAACAGAAGCCATAGAAGAAGTCAAGGTAGAATTCGATGAAAGAAAAAATCGAAGTAACAGAAGCCATAGAAGAAATCAAGGTAGAAGTCGATGAAAGAGAAAAAAACGAAGAAACAGAAGCCATAGAAGAAGTCAAGGTAGAAGTCGATGACAAAACAAAAAAGTCGAAGTAACAGAAACCACAGAAAAATTCAAGGTAGAAGTCGATTAAAAAATAGTCATAGAAACAGAAGCCATAGAAGAAGTCAATGTAGACTTCGATGAAAAAAAAAACAAAAGTCAATGAAGCAGAAGCTATAGAAGTCAAAGAAGTAGAAGTCAAAGAAAAAAATTTAAGTAGCAGAAGCCATTGAAGAAGTCAAAGAAGTAGAAGTTGAAGAAGCAGAAACTATAGAAGAAGTCAAAGAATTAGAAGCCGACGAAAAAAAAATTGAAGTAACAGAAGCCATAGAAGAAGTCAAGGTAGAAGTCGATGAAAGAAAAAATTGAAGTAGCAGAAGCCAGAGAAGAAGTCAAGGTAGAAGTCGATGAAATAAAAAATCGATGTAGCTGAAGCCATAGAAGAAGTCAAGGTAGAAGTCGATAAAAAAAATCGAAGTAACAGAAGCCATAGAAGAAGCCAAGGTAGAAATCGATGAAAGAAAAAATCGAAGTAACAGAAGCCATAGAAGAAGTCAAGGTAGAAGTCGATAAAAAAAAAAAAAAATTGAAATAACAGAAGCCATAGAAGAAGTCAAGGTAGAAGTCGATAAAAAAAAAAATCGAAATAACAGAAGCCATATAAGTCAAGCTAGAAGTCGATAAAAGAAAGAAAAAATCGAAGTAACAGAAGCCATAGAAGAAGTCAAGGTAGAAGTCGATAAAAGAAAAAAAAAAAAAAAGTCGAAGTAACAGAAACCATAAAAGAAGTCAAGGTAGAAGTCGATGAAATAAAAAATCGAAGAAACAGAAGCCATAGAAGAAGTCAAGGTAGAAGTCGATGAAAGAAAAAATCGAAATAACAGAAGCCATAGAAGAAGTCAAGTTAGAAGTCGATAAAAAAAAATCAAAATAACAGAAACCATAGAAGTCAAGGTAGAAATCGATAAAAAAAAAAAAAAAAACGAAATAACAGAAGCCATAGAAGAAGTCAAGGTAGCAGTCGATAAAAAAAATCGAAATAACAGAAGCCATAGAAGAAGTCAAGATAGAAGTCGATAAAAGAAAAAATCGAAGTAACAGAAGCCATAGAAGAAGTCAAGGTAGAAGTCGATGAAAGAAAAAATCGAAGTAACAGAAGCCATAGAAGAAGTCAAGGTAGCAGTCGATAAAAAAAATCGAAATAACAGAAGCCATAGAAGAAGTCAAGATAGAAGTCGATAAAAGAAAAACTCGAAGTAACAGAAGCCATAGAAGAAGTCAAGGTAGAAGTCGATAAAAAAAAAAAAAAAAAAAGTCGAAGTAACAGAAGCCATAGAAGAAGTCAAGGTAGAAGTCGATGAAATAAAAAATCGAAGAAACAGAAGCCATAGAAGAAGTCAAGGTAGAAGTCGATGAAAGAAAAAATCGAAGAAACAGAAGCCATAGAAGAAGTCAAGGTAGAAGTCGATGAAAGAAAAAATCGAAGTAACAGAAGCCATAGAAGAAGCCAAGGTAGAAGTCGATTAAAAAAAAAAAAAAAGTCGAAGTAACAGAAGCCTTAGAAGAAGTCAAGGAAGAAATCGATGAAAGAAAAAATCGAAGTAGCAGAGTCAATAGAATTCAAGGTAGAAGTCGATAAAAAAAATCGAAAAAACAGAAGCCATAGAAGAAGTCAAGGTAGAATTCGATGAAAGAAAAAATCGAAGAAACAGAAGCCATAGAAGAAGTCAAGGTCGAAGTCGATATAAAAAAAAAATAAAAAATCGAAGTAACAGAAGCCATAGAAGAAATCAAGGTAGAAGTCGATGAAAGAGAAAAAAACTAAGAAACAGAAGCCATAGAAGAAGTCAAGGTAGAAGTCGATGAAAGAAAAAAAAACGCAGAAACAGAAGCCATAGAAGAAGTCATGGAAGAAGTCGATATAAAAAAAAAATAAAAAAAAATCGAAGTAACAAAAGCCATAGAAGAAGTCAAGGTAGAAATCAATGAAAAAAAAAGAAAAAAAAAAGTTGAAGTAACATAAGCCATAGAAGAAATCAAGGTAGAAGTCGATGAAAGAAAAAAAAAGCGCAGAAACAGAAGCCATAGAAGAAGTCAAGGAAGAAATCGATGAAAGAAAAAATCGAAGTAGCAGAGGCAATAGAATTCAAGGTAGAAGTCGATAAAAAAAATTGAAAAAACAGAAGCCATAGAAGAAGTCAAGGTAGAAGTCGATGAAAGAAAAAATCGAAGTAACAGTAAAAAAAATAAAAAACAATAAAAAAAAAAAAAATAAAAAATAAAAAGTCGAAGTAACAGAAGCCATAGAAGAAGTCAAGGTAGAAGTCAATGAAATAAAAAAAAATCTAAGTAACAGAAGCCATAGAAGAATTCAACGTAGAAGTCAATGAAAGAAAAAAAAAATCGAAGTAACAGAAGCCATAGAAGAAGTCAAGGTAGAAGTCGATTAAAAAAAAAAAGTCGAAGAAACAGAAGCCATATAAAAAGTCTAGGTAGAAGTCGATGAAAGAAAAAAAAAATCAAAGTAACAGAAGCCATAGAAGAAGTCAAGGTAGAAGTCTATGAAAAAAAAAAAAAAAAAAACAAGTAACAGAAGCCATAGAAGAAGTCAAGGTAGAAGTCGATGACAAAACAAAAAAGTCGAAGTAACAGAAACCACAGAAAAATTCAAGGTAGAAGTCGATTAAAAAATAGTCATAGAAACAGAAGCCATAGAAGAAGTCAATGTAGACTTCGATGAAAAAAAAAACAAAAGTCAATGAAGCAGAAGCTATAGAAGTCAAAGAAGTAGAAGTCAAAGAAAAAAATTTAAGTAGCAGAAGCCATTGAAGAAGTCAAAGAAGTAAAAGTTGAAGAAGCAGAAACTATAGAAGAAGTCAAAGAATTAGAAGCCGACGAAAAAAAAATCGAAGTAACAGAAGCCATAGAAGAAGTCAAAGAAGTAGAAGTCGATGAAAAAAAAAAGTTGAAGTAGCAGAAGCCATAGAAGAAGTCAGAGTAGAAGTCAATGAAAAAAAAAAAACATCAAAGTAAGAGAAGCCATAGAAGAAGTCAAGGTAGAAGTCAATGAATAAAAAAAACAGTTGAAGTAACAGAAGCCATAGAAGAAGTTAAAGAAATAGAAGTCGATGAAAAAAAAGTTGAAGTAGCAGAAGCCATAGAAGAAGTCAAAGTAGAAGTCAATGAAAAAAAAACAAAACATCAAAGTAACAGAAGCCATAGTAGAAGTCAAAGAAATAGAAGTTGATGAAAAAAAAGTCAAAGTAGCAGAAGACAGAAGAACTCAAGGTAGAAGTCGATGAAAAAAAATGTCGAAGTAACAGAAGCGATAGAAGTAGTCAAAGAAGTAGAAGTCGATGAAAAAAGTCGAAGTAGCAGAAGCCATAGAAGTCAAAGAAGTAGAAGTCTAAGAAAAAGTTTAAAGAAGCAGAAGCCATAGAAGAAATCGAAGAAGTAGAAATCTAAAAAAAAAGTTGAAGAAGCAGAATTGGCAGAAGTCAAGTCGAAGGAAAAAAATTGAAGTAGCAGAAGCCATAGAAGAAGTTCAAGAAGTAGAAGTCGAATAAAAAATCGGAAGAAGCACAGGCTATAGAAGTCAAAGAACTAGAAGTCGAAGGAAAAAAAATCGAAGTAGCAGAAGCCATAGAAGCCAAAGAAATAGAAGTTGAAGAAAAATCGAAGAAGCAGATGTCATAGAAGTCAAAGAAGTAGAAGTCAAAGAAAAAAAAACCAAGTTGCAGAAGCCATTGAAGAAGTCAAAGAAGTAGAAGTTGCAGAAGCAGAAGCCATAGAAGTCAAAGAATTAGATGTCGAAGAAGCAGAAACCATAGAAGAAGTCAAAGAAGTAGAAGCCGAAGAAAAAAAAATCGAAGTAGCAGAAGCCATGGAAGAAGTCAAGGCAGAAGTCGATGGCAGTGTCCAATCTGCCCCAAACTTAACATGTAACATGCTACAAACATAGTAAAGCATGCTAGCAAAACTTAGCTAAGTGCTAAAGCATGCTATTATTATAGTCATAGCGCCACTGCTGGCAACAAGTAGTAACATGTTTAACACTGTTATAGTTTTCTAGCAACATATTAAAAAGCATCAGCAAGTGATAAATGGGCTAGCAACATGCTATACACATGCTAAAACATGTTAGCAGGACTTAGCTAAGTGCTAAAGCATGCTATTAATGCAATGAAACCGGAGGTTACTGTTACTCAGTCAGGCAGTGTCTGATCTGCCCCAAAACTTCACGTTTGATAAGAGTGCTGGCCTAAACACTTCTATGTGGCAATATTCAGATATAGTCATAGCGCCACCTGCTGGCAACAGGATATGTTATGTTTTACACTCACTCAAACATGCAATGTCCAATCTGCCCCAAACTTCAGAGGTTTGATAAGAGTCCTGGCCTGAAGACATCTATGTGCCAATAGTCAGTTACAATCATAGTGCCACCTGTTGGCAACATGAAAATCACTCAATAACTCAACCATACAATGTTCAGTCTGCACCAAACTCCATATGTCTGATGACAGTGCCAGCCTGAAGACATCTACATGCCAATATCCAGTTATAGTAATATGCCACCATCTGGCAGCAGGAAGTTGGGTACATATAGAAGAAATATGTCAGTCATTTATATTTACCACTTTAAATGCATAAATTGGTCAACGTTTCCTGTGTTTCTAAAGCCACCGGTCGGCGGTGAGCCCGGGTGCGAGGGCCTGTTCATCGCTGCTTGCAGCTTTAATTAGGGCCCGAGCCCAAAAGGGCAAAGGCCCTATTGTTTTTCTAAGGATTATTATTATTATTTATTTTTTTTTATTATTTTTTTTTTTTAAAACTTCCGGGGCATTTTGGGGGGCTTAACATACTCAAAAACTCTTGAAAATTTGCACACACACTGGAATGGGCTGGGATCCGGGCATGGTACAGGGGCTCTACGGCACCCCCTGGAACACAGTCAGAAAACTTGATGTATAGCGCACACATACTTTCACGTATTCATATGAAACTCTGTACACATATAGATCTCTTTGAGCCGAACAACTTTCGTACTCTGTCATGGGCTCTGCCCAACAGGAAGTGAGCTATTCAGGGCTGTTTAAAAAACACATGCTCTGGAATTTGATATACTCCTCCCAGGATTTCCATAGGATTGTCACCAAACTCAGTCAGCATGATCTCAAGACATTGGGGATGCTAAATTGCGAAAAGAATTTTGATATTTCAAACAGTTTGGTTGTGGCGAGGCGACAAAATTATGGCGGGAAATGAGAAGCAAGAAGTGTCTAATAACTATTGCATACATAGTCTGATTTTGATTAAACTTCATCAGTATGTTCATTGTATGATGCCAGTCGCATAGATGTGACTATTAGGAGTACAAGTTCTAGCGCCACCAGCTGGCTGCAGGAAATATGTCATTTTTAAAATGCTTTAAATTCAAGATCTTAATTTTACTCGATTTGCTTCAAACTTCATCAGTACAATGTCAAAACACGGCCGATAAGAATCTGTAAACAGGTCGATACATTAAATGCTGTTTCCATGGCAACACGTCAAGCTTTATCATTTGTTTCCTGTGTTTTGAGGCAGTTAACATGCTTAGAATTACATGAAAGGCAACACACATATCAGCATTAATGATAGTTAGACACTGGCAAAAGCTCATAAATGGGCGTGGAGGAGGCACTCTATAACGCCACCTTTTGACAATATTTGGGGGTTCATTTTTCCTACAGTCACCAAACTCAGTACATATATTGTTCACTTCAATCCGGACAACTTTCTAATTTACATCTATTAGCTACAACCAACAGGAAGTCGGTTATTTTGGTTTGAATGTGGATTTTTGGAAAAATCAGGCTGTGGAATTTTAAATACTTAAAATTAAAAGAAATTCACACCAAACTTTTTCTGCATGATGGCAAGATACTGAAGATGCTAAATTGCGAGCGGATTTGGGATATCCTGAATGGTGTGGACGTGGTGATTTATTAAAGTAACAGTAAAAAAAATATATTATATCTTTAAAATGCAGCATTCAAACTCTTTCAGACTTTTTTCATACAGAGAACTAGACATTCTGAGGAAGTATGACAGAATTCAACCAAATCCAAAGCTCTATGGATTAAAGAAAATTAAAAAACAAATAGACATCTCATCTCACTCTTCCCCTATGTGTGTGTGTGTGTGTGTGTGTGTGGTGGTGGGTGTGTGAGTCAAGTCAACTCAAGTCAGCTTTATTTATATAGCGCTTTTTACAATACAAATTGTGTCAAAGCAACTTTACAGTATCAAATGGGAAAGTAATATATCAATAATTCAAAAAGAAACTTTAAACAATTTTAATTTGAGGAAATTAATCAATGGTTCCAAATGAATAAATAGTTTGTCCCCAATTTAGTTGTTGTCCCCAACTGAGCAAGCCATCGGCGACAGTGGCAAGGAACCAAAACTCCATCTGTGACACTGATGGAGAAAAAAAAAACCTTGGGAGAAACCAGGCTCAGTCGGGGGGTCAGTTCTCCTCTGACCAATAAACAAGTAGTTTGTATTCCCATACAGACCTGTAGAGGTGGTCTATATGTACTGACCCACTATCTGGATACAAACTGGATCAAGGGAAACTGCTGTGGCCAACTCTTCAGGATTCAAACTGGATCTGACCTCGGAATAAGCATAGATTCAATTTTTCTTGCTTCAGGTTTTATGGGAAGTGTTCCCGGTTCCGGTTGACCTAATTAATGCAGCCTAACAATCCTTTAATGGAACTGACTGAGTGTGTCTGCCTCCTGAACAGAATTAGGTAGATTGGAGTCATACGCTAAGATATCTTTTAACCCATCAGACAAAAAAAAAAAAAAACATTCACAGAGTCAGTTGATATGTAGTTTACTTTTATATAATTACAGAAACAAATACATAAAATAAGTTAATGGGCCCTATTTTAAGATCTAAACTCAAAGTGTAAAGCGCACGGCGCAGGTGCGCTCAGGGCGTGTCCAGATCCACTTTTGCTAATTTAACGACGGGAAAACGGTCCGTGCGCCCAGGCGCATAGTCGAAATGGGTTGTCCCTATTCTCTTAATAAGTAAATGGTGTTTTTTGGGCGTAGCGTGCAATAAACCAATCAGAGCCTCATCTCCCATTTCCTTTAAGAGCGAGTTGGGCTCCTCAGTAAACTGAGGAATTCAACGAGTGATGTTTTGCTGAAATTACCTGTTAAGTGACCAGTCAATATTTAATTTGTCTGCGTTGGATGCAGGCTTTCAAATAGCTCCGTGCGAGGAGTCAGTTAATATATATGTGTGTGTATTGGCATGATTGTTCAATTAATTAGCAAATTTCATTCATCATTATAAGTACTAATAGGCTGAACTGCAAATAGGTAGCCTAATTCTACTACACGCAGTGGCTATCCATCATTACATTTATGTATTTATGTAGCCTACACAATAATATTGTTTTACACTGTAATCCTTTTGTTTTTAATATTTGGCATGTTTGTGTGATGCGCATCCCTGTGTGTAATAAGCTAAGTGAACACGCGTTGTGGACCTGCCCAGAGGCGCATGATCTATCAATGCGCTCTTTAAATAACAAAAAAATAAATATTGCACCATTGACTTTAGACCAGGTTTGAGTTGGTCTATGGCGCAGTCTATTTTCAGTTCCTCAAAATAGCAACACGCCAACAATGCGCCCGAACACACCTCTTTTTTAGACCAGCACGCCCATGGGCGCACAAACGGGCGCAAATGCATTTGCTAATTAAACTACGCGGTGCTGGACTGGAAAATGCGAACTGCGTTGGACTTAAACTAGCAAACACACTTGCGCTGCGCCTTGCACCACATTGTGCCGGGTGTATGATAGGGCCCAATATGTCCTTTACTGGTAATATAGTTTAAAGAATTCACATTTCACAAATGCTTATAGATCACTATTTTTTTTTTTTTTTTTAATGGTTATGGATCATAAAATGTGTTATTAACAATTTGCAGTGAAGTCTCTTTTTTGGTTAACATTAATTAATGCATTGACTAATATGAACTAACAATGAACAATATATTTTTTTTACAGCATTTATTAATCTTTTTTAGAGTTAGTTAATAAAAATATTCCTGTTCATGTTAACTCACAGTGCATATAAACTAATATAAAATACAACTGTGCATTTTAATAACATAATACATGTTGAACTTAATGATAAATATAGCTCCAAGCAGCGATCACGGGCACAAGCCAACAGTGCAACCGCTACCCAGGTGCCATCAGGAAAACGGTGCACAGCAGGCACATGGATTTACAGCAACGCTCTGGCTGTGTGGTTTTAAGGGTTACAGCAATGAAAGGGGAGTTCACCAGTTTGTGGTTGAAACATTGTGCTACAACTTAAATGGTTCAAAACAGCTTTCAAATATCTGTCCAGGGTAGTGACCTGCATGCGTGAAAGGGTTAATTATGTTATTTAAAATAGTTCAACAATAGTTCAACAAAGTTCATTAATATTTAAAAATATATTAACATGTTATTAAAAAGCACACTTAATATTAGTTTTTATGCACCATGAATTAACATGAACATGGATATTTTTATTAACTAATGTTAAAAATAATAAAGATTAATAAATGCTGTGAAAATATATTATTCATTGTTGTTTAATGCATTAACTAATGTTATCCAAAATTACCTTACTGAATATTGTTACCAACACATTTTATGATCTATGACCATATATATATATATATATATATATATATATACATTAATGATCTAAAGGCATTAATGTGAATTATATAAAACTATATTAACTTACTTTATGTATTTGTTTCTTATTCCAATGAATGAAACAGCAATAAAGGGTCAGATTTAAAAGACGTGTTATCCTATCAGTGAAAAAGTGCAAAATACATATAAAACTTTTAATGATTTCTCTTTTGAAGTTTGTAAAAAAAAAAAAGATTTGAATGCTCTCCAAGCATTTCTGCAATCATCATATAAAAGTATACTGACAGGACAGTACATATCAATTGATTCTGTTCATGTATTTTTCTTTCTGATGGGTTGAAAGATATCTTAGCCTATGTCTCCATCTGATGGACATCCCGGGTATTATAGTCTATCTATTTGTACCACCAGAAGTGAGGACAGAGAGAACAATGCAGAAAGAAAATAGAATTAAAATGATGCCTTATTAAAAAGAATAGCCATATAGTTAAAAAAATATATATAAAAAAAAAATATAAATATATATATATATATATATATATATATATATATATATTTCACATCTTAATGAATAAACCAGCAAGAGTTGAAACTTTCATTCTATGTCACCCTGTTTCTCTCCTCTGTCTCTCATCTTTCTCTCTCTTGCCACCCATCCCCCTGTAATATTTCCAAATATCTGTCCACTGTAGTGACCTCCATGTGTTAATAGGATAATTATATTAGTTAACAAGAAAAATAATTAGATAGCATTTATTAATGTTAATTATTATTAAGTTCAACATGTATTATGTTATTAAAATGCACAGTTGTATTTTAATATTAGCTTATATGCACTGTGAGTTAACATGAACAGGAATATTCTCTCTAAAAGAGATTAATAAATGCTGTCAAAATATATTGTTCATTGTTAGTTCATATTAGTTGATGCATTAATTAATGTTAACCAAAAAAGAGACCTCAATGTAAATTGTTAATTACACATTTTTATTATCCATAACCATTAAAAAAATAAAATTGTGATCTATAAGCATTTGTGAAATGTGAATTATATAAACTATAATACCAGTAAAGGACATATTAACTTATTTTATGTATTTGTTTCTGTAATTATATAAAAGTAAACTACATATCAACTGACTCTGTGAATGTATTTTTTTTTTTCTGATGGCTTAAAAGATATCTTAGCATATAACTCCATCCGGTGGTCATCCTGGGTATTACAGTCTTCATCTCGCTGTTACAAAGAGTTTAAATATCCCCTCTCTGACTCTGTTTCGCTTTCCACCCGGGCCCTAATAATAATAATAATAATAAACGAAGCAATTCCAATAGGGTCCTCACACCATCGGTGCTCGGGCCCTAATAATCCTTCCAGAAACAAGAGGGCTTGCGCAACTACACAGTAAATTCCCCAGAGTAACTCTGCTTAAGTACATTTGGTCCCACTCCAAAAAGAGTTAAAATAACACTGAAGCAGAGTTAAAGTTAATGAGATAATTAAGTGATTAATTAAGTGCTGATTGATCATCAGTGATGAACACCTGCTGTTAACAATCACATTTTTAAAGTCATCATTATAGTGGTCCATGGTTACTTTAGTAGGGCTCTTGATTCTTGACTTTGTAATCTTAGATTGTTTTGGGCTGTTGTAACTAAGTTTTAGCAGCCAGACTTTTGCAAAAAGCACAAGGCATCAGGTGTTAATGATTATCTTTGGACAAAATCATTGTTTGTCCCGATTCACTGTGTAATCTAACCATTTTATTATACACACATATTCTTTATTGACTACAGTAACCCTGTGGTTCCACAGTCAAAAATAATCTGTATTTTTTGTGCATTTTGGAAGGTTTTTTTTTAAGGCATTCTGCCAAAAAAAGTGTTTATTTTGTGCACACCCAGACATCATGAATCCGCGCATGAAGCTCAACAATGGTGACAAATATCATAATTTATTCATGATGGGAGCCATGGATGAGTTTTGATTGGCTACAACATGGTCACCATCGTTGTGAATATCATGCTGGTTCTTGATGTCTGTGTGTCTAACTTAAATGTTTTTTTGTTTTTTTTAAAGCTTGTGACCAAAATATGTTTCAAAGACATTTGTCTGATTTTACTGGAAACATCAAACTGTATGTTGCTCACAGCGCCCCTTGGGCTTGTGCCCTAATTAACATTAATAAATGCTATCTAATTATTTTTCTTGTTAACTAATATAATTAACCTATTCACACATGAAGGTCACTACAGTGGACAGATATTTGGAAATATTACACTGGTGGACTCACCATAAGGTGATTCAGCCTTTTGTATCAATTAATGACCTTGCTATTCCATGCTAACTTGTCATTAGTGGTTATCAAGAGACATTTCCATAATTTTCTATAAAGATAGATATGCACAGTTTCCCTAAAGTTGTATTGTTCAGTAAGTACCATGGCTACTACTAAGTATTTAATAGGTAATTACTCTGTATTATAGACACCTTAAAATAAAGTGTTACCAACAAATCGAATTATTTTAAATGCTTCTTATAGAGACCTTGTCCTCTGGTGTGACATCTTTTCCTATGGTGTGACAGTATATTGTTCATTTGTTGTGTGTCTGTGTGTGTTTAACTCTGCTGATGTCATAGTGTAAACCTTTCATTGCTGTAACCCTTAAAACCAGACAGCCCAAAAAAAAAAAAAAAAAAATTACATATGAAGAACAAGTCATTCTTAGGAAATGGTTAGTTTCATACATTTATCATGCTCAGAGGCCCCAGAATCATTAAACCCATTCAAAAATGTAATAGATTGATGAAGACTGTAATATTAAAATGACCACCAGAGGGAGTCATATGATAAGGAATCTTTTAAGTCTAATCCTCCTCATTCTCCTCCTCATGAGCTCATTGTCAGTGTATAAGAATGCAAAACAATGCATAGTATCAGTTAATATTTACTGTACTGTCAGAATACTTTTACTTTACCAAAATCAGCTAACTTTCAGCACATAGAAAATTTTCACCTAGACAGCATACTATAGAGACTGTGTCTGTTCCCCGAACTAGAAAATCCAAAAAACATCAAAACCAATCTAAGAGTAACAATTTAATTGAAGTTCAACAAGTAAAACAATCACACAATACAGAGAAACAAATTATAAAGCTTGGCTGACGGGATGTGGTGTCTGGGGTTGGATCTTATTTGTCTAGGTGTGGGTACTCGATCTAACAACACAGAGATTTTGGAAAGAGAGAAAGACTTTGACTCAAAACCTATATACCACTAGCCAGACACTGACTCTGGGGGTTGAAAGAGTACACCGGAGGCCATGAAAGTACAGAAGGGAGAGCCTGGGGTAAATGCTTTGGAGACAACGTTTAGAGGTGGGAAAAAAAACAACAATCTTTTTTTTCTCTATAGCAAAAAAGGTCCTCAAAATTAAGAAAACCTTGGACAGACCATGTTGTATTGTACAGCACATTCTAGGGCCCAGTTTATGGCTGGGCTCCCTCCCTGACCACAACAGTGGACAAAGGTTTGCTACATTTGGATTGGAGCTTGGTGGACTATCATAAGCAAACTGCCAACGCCATCAGATAAAGATACCAGGACAACTGCCAGACACCTCTTAGAGGGCAAGAAGAAGACCTTCGGTACAAAGCCCGGGAAGGACAGAACTTCCTATTGGTCAAAATGTAGTTTCTGCCCTCCACCCACCTAAAGACTGATTCCTAAGGTTTGGCCATGTGACGTCATACAAATTCCTTAGGTTCTCCAGATGCATCAGCAGTGGGTGAAACAGAGAGATCATGGAGATCCATTCAAATCAATTCATAACTAGGTCTTCAAACCCTGAACTGATGCAAACTACTCACACCTTATACTTATTCAGAGGAATAAGTATTCTTAGTCACAGCGATGTGTAGTGCAACATCTTCTACAAACTCAGCTGTTACTGGACAAATGAATGCATGCATGACAGATCAGTCGTTTCCCAACATGTTTGGACTTAATGCGTTCGGAACAATGTCAAATGTATTCTTGCTGTGGTTTGGAAAGTGAGTAACGCACCGGTAAACCTTCAGTGACTCTTTTCTAACTTTGTGTTTGGACTATGCAAATAAATTCCACAAAAGGAAAGAAGGGTGGGCCACGCCAAGTTTCTCCCGTTCTGATGGAATCATCCAATCACAGCACGGAAAAGGAGAAGCACCAAATTGCAATCTCCTCCTCATCAGAAAGGTATAAAGGTACCCTTCCAAAAAAGCAACATGTGCTGAGTCATAAGGGAAGAGGCCATAACAGCTACACTGTTCTGAGTCTCTGGCCTGCAAAGGTGAGACATTAGCAGAGCAACAGAATTCTATGTCTGAGTCCTGTCACCGGGAAGACAGCAACAGATCGTTCTGAGTCGCAGTCCTGTAAGGAAAGTGACGCCAACAGATCACCGTTCTGAGTCTGAAACCTGCAAAGGTGAGACAATAGCAGAGCAACCATTCTGAGTCTCCATTCCGCTACAGGGATGGTAGCAACAGACACAACTGTTCTGAGTCTCCCGTCCAGCGAGACACTAACAGGCCTTCTGTGTCCCTCTTGTATTGATGAGTGAAATTCATGTTAATTTAATAAGATCACATATTTCACATATTATATTATATTATATTATATTATATTATATTATATTATATTATATTATATTATATTATATTATATTATCACATATTTCCAATTTCCAATATCATATTCTGTAAGTGAAACTGAAAATGGAAAGGTTATTTTAATGTTTAGTTATTTTGAACATTTAAAATAATTTATATATATATATATATATTTTTTTTTTTTTTTTTTTTTTTTTTTACCACTGTGGTAAAGAGGGGGAGCTGATGCTTAGGTTATCAGTAGCAGTAGTAAACGTGTAAATGTTCCATAATTGTTTGATTGTGAAGGGTAGAAATGCTATATAAATTTTGTGCTCGCTTCCAAATTTATTTTTGTTCATTTACTCTCATGAGAACAGCACAACATTTGTTACATGTTTAGTATGCAATTAGCAAACAACGAAATGTTTTCATCACTCAAAAGCACAAATATAGCTCATCAAGAATGACGTAGCTGCATTTTATGTACCCATAGCCTAACCGCAAGGTCTACACTATTAATATAATAGTAACCTCAAAAATCAACATAAACAAAAACTATTTTAAATTGTCAAATATAACTAAACAATAAACTTTAATAAATCTTTCCTTAATTAAAAAAAAAAAAACATTAAACAGCACTTAATTTCAACATTTACGCTCCTGATCTAGCAAAGCATGCTGAGAGCTAGAAATCCACCGCTCAGTTTCAGGATTTACAGAAGTTTCTGTTATGTTGGTTTTGTGTTACTATTGTGGTGAAGAGTAGAACCTGTGGCTAATACATCATTCGGAACAGTAAACCATCTACTTTTAAAATTGTATCAACAAAACATTACAAAGTTGTCTTATAAAATAATAATAAAAAAAAAAAGAGGTTGTGCTTTCTGCCATCTCGTTCTTGAACAGGAGTGAAATATGTGTATATAAAACTTTAAATTATTCTTTTACTTCAGCAAAACAATTGACCACAAAAACTCTTTCAGTATGTAATCTGTATTATTCCTTATGTAATGCATTTCTCTCCAAATGCGCGTCTAAAGAGGAGATTGTGAGTCAGGATACGCTAGTTTATTAATAAATAATACAAATACTTTTGCCGCTGCTTTCCCCGAGCCACGTTTTGAAAGTGAAAGTGAAAGTGAAGTTTCCTGGTTTTTCCAACAGCTTGGCAAAAAAAATTTATCACCATAATTGATGGATGTCTAAAATCTAAAAATAAGGAGAAGCCTAAAACAGGCCCGATGCCCGGCCGGAGTCTGAACTATGACGTGAAAATTGTCCCGAAGCCCGGCCTTGGAGACTAAAAAGGGCTGTAATGCAGGGCTCTAATGCTAGGTGATGTTTGACTATTTGCATGTAAATGTATAATGATAGTCTTTTTGGTTATCCAATTAGCATGTGCTGTTAATAACTAGCACTTAGAAATCAAAGATAACAATGAATATGATGTTTGTGTAAACAGACAATATGTAAGTATCATTGTAATGAATGAGGGGGGACTGAGAGCCATGACAGTGAGGCTCAGTGGTTCCCATGGTTCTCAGCTCCACCTCACTTGTCTCAAAAAACTACTAATTAAAATAAATTAACATTTTGTGTATTCTTAACTTACCAGGTTTTACAGAGTAATACAATTTGAGTGCCAATGACAACTGAGTAAAAAACTAAAGATTTGTCTTGTTTTAGCTTATTTAATTAATTCTAATTATTTATTTGTGTGTGTGTGTGTGTGTGTGTGTGTGTGTGTGTGTGTGTGTCTAAGTGGTGCCCGCAGAATAACATAGGTTTCATAGACAATTGGACAAGTTTCTGGGGCAGACCTGACCTGTTAAAAAGACATGGTCTCCATCCCTCCGGGGGAGGTGCCGCTCTTCTCTCTAGAAATATGGCATATAGTCTTAGAGTTTGCACTTGACTAACTGGGGCCCAGGTCAGGAAGCAGACAGAACCGAACGTCTGCTAGCTGCCTCACGTCACCATTTTCAGCACATAAAAAACCTCTTACCTAGATACCATACTATAGAGACTGTGTCTGTTCCCCGAACTAGAAAATCCAAAAAATGTCCAAACCAATCTAATAGTAACAATTTAATTGATGTTCAACAAATAATACAATCACATAATACAGAAGAACAAATGATAAAGCTTATTGAATATCAGGTCCCTCTCTTCGAAAGCACTTTTTGTAAATGACTTGATTATTGATCACAACCTAGATGTGCTCTGTTTAACAGAAACCTGGCTAAAACCAGAAGATTATATTATTTTAAATGAGTCCATCCCCCCACAAGATTACTGTTATAAACATGAGCCGCATCTAAACGGTAAATGGGGAGGTATCTCTACTATTCATAGCAATAACTTTAGCGTTTCTCAGAGAACTGGCTTCAAGTATAACTCGTTTGAAATGATGGTGCTTCATACAACACTATCCAGAGAAAAGGGTCCAAAGGATAAATGCCCCGCGACGTTTGTACTTGCTACAGTATACAGGCCTCCAGGGCACCATACAGACTTTATTAAATAATTTTCGGAGTTTCTATCAGAGTTAGTGATGTCTGCAGATAAAGTCTTAATAGTGGGTGATTTTAACATCCATGTTGATAATGAAAAAGACGCATTCGGATCAGCCTTTGTAGACATTCTGAACTCTATTGGAGTTAGACAACATGCGTCAGGACCTACTCATTGTCGAAATCATACTCTAGTTTTAATGCTGTCACACAGAATTGATGTTAATGGCGTTAAAATTCTGCAGCAAAACGATGATATCTCAGTCTCATGTATACTCCAGATAGCTAAAACTGTAAGTCCCACTCCTTGCTACAAGTATGGTAGAACTATCACCCCATCCACCAAAGACAGCTTTATATGTGATCTTCCTGACTTCCTTAGTATATCCAATAGCTCACTTGATGATGTAACTGAAACTATTGACTCTCTCTTTTCTAGCACTTTAGATGCGGTTGCTCCTTTACGCTTAAGGAAGATTAAAGAAAACAGTCAGACACTGTGGCATAACAAGCACATTCGCACCCTTAAGAGAACAGCACAGAAAATGTAGCGCAGCTGGAGGAAAACAAAACTAGAGGTCTTTCGTTCTGGCTGGCGTGAGTCTACTGTATCCTATAGAAAAGCATTAAAAACTGCTAGAACCGATTACTTTTCATCTCTTTTACAAGAAAACAAATATAACCCTTGGTATTTATTCAATACAGTGGTAAAATTAACCAAAAATAACAGATTTTTCTAAACAGCACAGTAGTAATGACTTTATAAATTACTTTACAACAAAGATCGATACTATTAGAAATAAAATTGTAACCATGCAGCCGTCAGGAACAGTAGCAGATCAAATAGTGTGCTATAGATCTCCTAAGGAACTATTCCACTCATTCTCTACTATAGGAGAGGAAAAATTTTATAAACTTGTTATATCATCTAAATCAACAACATGTATGTTAGACCCTATCCCATCTAAACTACTAAAAGAGGTGCTTCCAGATATCCTAGATCCTCTTCTGAATATTATAAAATCATCACTGTCATTAGGATATGTCCCCAAAACCTTCAAACAGGCCTCTCATTAAAAAAACACAACTTGACGCTAATCAATTGATTAATTACAGACCGATCTCAAATCTCCCTTTTCTATCAAAAATACGAGAGAAGGTAGTATCCTTACAATTATGTTCCTTTTTAGAGAAAAATAATATCTGTGAGGATTTCCAGTCAGGATTTCGACCTTATCACAGTACTGAAACTGCTCTCATTAGAGTAACAAATGACCTGTTCTTATCATCCGACCATGGTTGTATCTCTCTTTTAGTGCTACTGGATCTTAGTGCTGCGTTTGATACTATTGACCACAACATTCTTTTGAATAGACTCGAAAATTATGTTGGTATTAGCGGTAATGTATTAGAATGGTTTAAATCATACTTATCTGACCACTATCATTTTGTAGCAATAAATGAAGACGTATCGTATCGATCGCAAGTTCAGTATGGAGTACCTCAAGGCTCAGTACTAGGACCATTACTTTTTACACTTTATATGTTACCCTTAGGAGATATCATCAGGAAACATAGTGTTAGCTTTCACTGTTACGCTGATGATACTCAGCTCTATATTTCTTCAAGGCCTGGCGAAACATACAAAGTTGAAAAACTAATGGAATTTCTAAAGTAATTTCTTATTGCTAAATTCTGAAAAAACTGAGGTGTTAATTATTGGGCCAAAAACCTCAGCAAGTAATAACTTAAAACACAGCCTAATACTTGATGGCTGCTCTGTAAATTCATCATCATCAGTTAGGAACCTAGGTGTGTTATTTGATAGCAATCTTTCCTTCGAACACCACATTTCTAGCATTTGTAAAACAGCATTTTTCCATCTTAAAAACATAGCAAAATTACGACCTATGCTCTCAAAGTCAAATGCAGAAATATTAATTCATGCCTTCATGACCTCCAGGATAGATTATTGTAATGCTTTATTGGGTGGTTGTTCTGCATGCTTAATAAACAAACTCCAGCTGGTCCAAAATGCAGCAGCTAGAGTTCTTACTAGAACCAAAAATATGAGCATATTAGCCCAGTTCTGTCAACACTGCACTGGCTTTCTATTAAACATCGTATTGATTTTAAAATCTTGCTAATTACTTATAAAGCCCTCAATGGTTTAGCTCCTCAGTACTTGAGGGAGCTCTTATCATGTTATAGTCCCTCACGCCCGCTGCGTTCTCAAAACTCTGTCAATCTGATAATACCCAGAATATCAAAATCAACTGCGGGTGGCAGATCATTTTCTTACTTAGCACCGAAAATATGGAACAATCTACCTAATTCTGTTCGAGAGGCAGACACACTCAGTCAGTTTAAATCTAGACTATGGACCCATCTCTTTAACCTGGCATACACTTAACACATTTAAATATTTCTAATATTCAAATCCGTTAAAGGATTGTTAGGCTGCATTAATTAGGTCAACCGGAACCGGGAACACTTCCCATAACACCTGATGCAAGAAAAATGGAATCTATGCTAATATTGTCTGTCTCCTGCTTATTCCGAGGTCAGATCCAGTATGAATCCTGAACAGTTGGCCACTGCAATTTCCCTTGATCCAGTTTGTATCCAGATGGTGGGTCAGTACATATAGACCACCTCTACAGGTCTGTATGGGAGTATAAACTACTTGTTTATTGGTCAGAGGAGAACTGACCCCCCTGAGCCTGGTTTCTCCCAAGGTTTTTTTTTCTCCATCAGTGTCACAGATGGAGTTTTGGTTCCTTGCCACTGTCGCCTATGGCTTGCTCAGTTGGGGACAACAACTAAATTGGGGAAAACTAAATTGGGGACAAACAATTTATTAATTTGGAACTATTGATTATTTTCCTCAAACTAAAATTGTTTAAAGTTTCTTTTGAATTATTGATATATTACTTTCCCATTTGATACTGTAAAGTTGCTTTGACACAATTTGTATTGTAAAAAGCGCTATATAAATAAAGCTGACTTGACTTGACAGATGCACTGGCACGCAGCTCTGCAATAACGTGATTGGTGCGGTCCACGCTGATAGCTGTTCTGGAGCAGTTTTTCAGTTCTCATCTCTTTAAACATAGTAGTAAAGCTAATAACAGTGACTGAAAATCTGTTTATCCTTCGATTCTTCATCTTCATGTAGGTATAAATTCAGATCTTTTGTATGTTTAAAAAAATATCTATACTTGGTGCGAGAGTATCAATAACGTCTCGCGGCCAAAAAAATCATGATAAATCGGCACATCGATATATTATCCCATTCCTATTCCTCAAGATTACTGTTGTAAACATGAGCCGCAATTAAAAGGTAAAGGGGGAGGTGTTTCTACAACTTATAGCAATATTTCCACTGTCTCTCAGAGAACGGCCTTCAAGTATAACTCGTTTGAGGTAATGGTGCTTCATATAACACTATCCAGAGAAAAAAGTATTAATGATAAATCCCCCGTTTGTACTGGCTACTGTGTATAGGCCTCCAGGGCACCATACAGACTTTATTAAATAATTTGCTGACTTTCTATCTGAGCAAGTGATGGCTGCAGATGAAGTCTTAATAGTGGGTGATTTTAATATATTGATAATGAAAAAGATGCACTGGGATTAGCATTTATAGACATTCTGAATTCTATTGAAGTAAACAGAAGAAAACAAGCATAATACTACACATTCATTCAATACAGTGGGTAAATTAATGGAAAAAATAGCATCAACAGGTGTTGATTTTCCCCAACAGCAGAGCAGTAATGACTTTATGAATTACTTTACTTCTAAGATTGATACCATTAGAGATAAAATCAGAACCATGTAGCCGTCAACTACAGTATTGCATCAGATAGATCTAGTGCTGTTCCACTTATTCTCTACTATAGGAGAGGAAAAATTGTATAAACTTGTTAAATCATCTAAACCAACAACATGTATGTTAGACCGTATTCCATCTAAGCTACTAAAAGAGGTGCTTCCAGTGTCATAGATGTCATATCTCCTTCTGAATATTAATTTGTCATTGTCATTAGGATATGTCCCGAAATCCTACAAACTGGCTGTTACTAAAGCCTCTTATTAAAAAGCCACAACTTGACTCCAACAAATCAATTAATTACAGACCAATCTTGAAACTCCCTTTTCTGTCAAAGATACTAGAAAAGATAGTATCCTCATAATTATGTTCCTTCTTACAGAAAAATGGCATCTGTGAGGATTTCCAGTCAGGTTTTAAACCGTATCATAGTACAGAGGCTGCTCTTAATAGAGTAACAGATGACCTGCTTCTGTCACCCGATTGTGGTTGTATCTCTTTGTTAGTGCCACTGGATCTTAGTGCTGCGTTTGATACTATTGACCACAACATTCTTCTGAATAGACTTATCTGATCGCCATCAATTCGTGGCAATGAATGACGAGGTATCATATCAGTCACAAGTGCAGTATGGAGTACCTCAAGGCTCAGTATTAGAGCCATTACTTTTTACACTTTGCATGTTACCCTTGGGAGATATCATCAGGAAACATGATGTTAGCTTTCACTGTTATGCTGATGATACTCTTTCTGCTGATATTTCTTTGCGGCCCAGTGAAACATACCAATTTAAAAAACGAACAGAAAGCATAGTTAATATAACAAACTGGATGGTTAGTAATTTCTTATGCCTGTTTCACACATACTTCGTTTGCAGTGCGTATGCTGTGCGCATTTTCTTCCGTACCCGTGTTAACGGATTAGAGCGTTCTCACTGCACACAGATGCAGTCTGCCAGTGCGTTCCAGGAGCGGTGCCTCCGCAGGAGTGCAGCAATCGTTTACGCACCGAGTCTAGTTTTTGCTGTGCTGCATGCGCTGAAATAAAGTGGCAGGATTGAGTAAAATGAACATGGATTGACATGGAAATCCTGTGACAACACCATAAATGCATATAAATAAAGACTACTGTGCTTCACAGTCAACACAAGGCTTTTTGGCTTGGTTTAAAAGAAAGAAAAGTACACTTTTAAATAAGACAATATAATAGATGCACTTGTGGAGGTAGAAAAAAAAGATATTTAAGATCAACAGGATTGCTTTTAATACAGATTTAATGCAAAATGAAGACACAATAGATGACTAAATGTGTTTAAATGTGTTGCAACTTGCTTGAGCAACTTAATATACAAATCTAGAAGTCAAGTATGTATATTCCCTTTATATAACTCTTGTATTGTAAAGAAAAAAATATACACATATATATATATATATATATATATATATATATATATTAAGGAAGACACCACACTTGTATTGTATTTGTTTTATTGAAAGTAGTTTATTAAGAAAGACACAACACTTGTTATTATATTTGTTTTATTGAAAGTGGTTTATTAAGAAAGACACTACACTTGAATTGTATTTGTTTTACTGAAAGTAGTTTATTAGGTAAAACACCACACTTGTTGTTTTAAAGCATTTATTAAGCAAATGTCTATAACGTGTATAAGCAAGAGCATAGCTAGAGAGCAAACATGTATTAGATAGAGCTTTGCTAGAAAAATATATATATATATATTTTTATATATTAGTATTTGTATGTAAAGTATTTAACCTATAGATACTAAAACTATACCTATTTATAACCAAGAAGCCTGCCTGCCAAAAGACTCTGATTTATAGACTTGAGCAGAACACACCACAGAGAAGTCTTCTGAGGCCTATTTTGTGAGCATGAAAATTCAAATGCTTATGAGATAGGATAGGATTCGACTATCCTACCTAATCCTGAGAATAAACAAAATAAGGTAAGGTGTAGGTCGAAATTACGACCTTTGCTTTCAGTGTCAAATGCAGAAACGTTAATCCACGTGTTCATGACCTCTAAGATAGATTATTGTAATGCTTTATTGGGTGGCTGTTCTGCACGCTAATATTAGTCTGTTTCATTCTTATGCTGAGGTCACCATAGCCACCAAAAACACCACATACGTAACGCACACGGACTGCATACGCACTGCAGACAGAGTATGTGTGAAACAGGCATTACTGCTAAATTCTGAAAAAACAGAGGTGTTAATTATTGGACCTAAAACCTCTGCATGTAGTAACCTAAAACACTGTCTAATAGTTAATGGCTGTTCTGTCATTTCACCATCATCAGTTAGGAACCTAGGTGTGCTATTTGATAGTAATCTGTCCTTCGAAAGCCACATTTCTAGCATTTGCAAAAACACATTTTTCCATTGTTGAGAAATATGCAAATGTCCTGTTGAAAGTATGTCTTTTCCTTTTATATAACACTTGTATTGTAAAGAAAAATTAAAAATGAAAAAATCCAGTCTGTATCAAGCCCAGATGGTGAATTTGCACTTAGAGACGACCTCTACAGCCCTGAATGTCAGTGGAGACCCGTCTACTATCAGCCACAGAGACAGATCTCCAGTGAAGACACTGTCACCAAGACGGCCATCGCCGAAAGACCACAGGAACCTGATGAGTCCTCTGTATCTTTCTTGCTGCAACATGAAACAAACTGCTGGTTTGTCTGGCCCCCAACTGAGCCTGGGTTCTCCCAAGGTTTTTTTTCTTCATTTCTTTCACCGATGGAGTTTTGGTTCCTTGCCACTGTCGCCTCTGGCTTGTTTAGTTGGGGACACTTAATTTCCAGCGATATCGTATATTATTTGAACTGAACTGAGATGGATGATGACATCACTGAATTCAATGATGAACTGCCTTTAACTGAAAATTTGATTGTTTACTGTTGTTTTGCATTATTGACACAATACTTTAATACTTCGGTGCTCAGATCGCTTAGTTTAACGTTTCTATGAACAGTAACAGTGAGGTTCTAGTGAGATTCTAAGCTATTCAACAGAAGGTATGCCTGCATGTTCTGTGCCCTGTTTAATAGAACTTTAATTTTGCTGCAGAACTCCCATCTAGTGTACTTTTTAAGTAACTGTAGATGACGTTTAAGTGAGCGGCTGAATGCATGGCTGACGTATGTTCATCAGATGGGGTGCTTTTTTGGGAAATCCTTATGTACCCTTGTTGTAAAGATTTGAAGAGCAAGCATCAAGATAAGTTATGGAGGATAAACCCAACAAATCTGGGAAAGCTTCGTCAGTTAGTTCTAACAGCACCTCTTCAAGATCTTCAACCAGTAATGCATCATTCGCAGAGAGAGAGAGCGGGCCATGAAAAAGGAAAAAGCAAGGTTGGAAGCAGAGAAAGCCACATTGGAGCTGGAAGTGAGGGAACGAAGAGACGAGGAACTCTGAAATACAAACAATTGAATAAATCCAACAATAGTCGAAACACAGAGATACACCAACACAACAAAACATGTATAACAGCAGACAATCACACACTGGGAAACAAGGGGTATTTATATTACAGACAGGAAACACGTGGGATAACTTAACTCGAAATGGAAACAAAACCATATAAGGACAAGACGGAACTAAGGCTGGGGCAAAAACATGACATGGACATACAGACAGTGCTCTGGAGGAACGGACTCTGGATGGCATTTAAGACGAGTGGCTCTGGAACAGCAGCCGTGAGGTGACAAAATGTGTAGTGATACATACCAAATCATCTGTTGTGGGTGTCTTCATGTAGTTCTTTCCATGCTGACAAGCATATATCACCCTTCTTTTCACAGAGAGTGGGACGTGTTCTGAATAGTCTTTCACTCACCATAGACATTGTGGTGTCATTTTCTGTTTTTTTGTTACTGTCATCGGACCTGTTATTGTTGAGGAAAAAGACAATTAACATTAAAAATAAAAGAAAAACTTAAACTTATAGGACAAGCACAGCATTAACAAATAATGTAATTATTAATATAAATAAATACTATAGTAATTAATGTAATGCTCATGTTAAGCCCTATTCGGATGGTAATTGTTTCTCATGGGGATGTGATTTTTACCATTTACAGGGGGTAGTTGGTGATTTAATTGCCGTCCGAATCCAGGATGTCGATATTTTTTCTCTCACCACCCTTGTAAAAATCCCCAGCCGAATTACCTACTGTTTTTTGATAAACACAAAGTTTGTGTGGTAATTTAATTGCTGTCCAAATCCACACCTCTGAGTCTACAAGAAGAAATCAATTCACAATTCAGTAGGCTATTACTGCAGAACACCGTAGCCTACAGCTGGTTTGCTTCACTGTAATTTGCATATATTAATGAAATGCTTAAAAAAAAATTATACTTCGTAACTGCTCCACCACAGGGAGTGGGGGCAGAAAGAGAAGAAAAGCACATAAACAATCGAAATGGGTCTTTATGCCAGCAGCAGGTATGCAGTGAAACTGTAATGTATATTATATAACTATATCCATTGGTGCAGTGGTACCTGGTAAAGTATACTTAATTTATTTAAGGTATTTTTTGCGTTATAATGTACTGATTCAAATTAGTGACTAGTAAGTAATTATTATTTTTGCACTGCGCGCATGAACAGGCGGCATTTCTGTCACTGTCTGTCTGCATCCTGTCTGACTATTTCAAAGGAAGCCTCAATGTCTTTACTGGGTGTTTTTAGGGAATATTTGCATTTATTCATTAATTCATTCATGTAATTGTATTAGCTATTCATGTGGTGGACTGTCATGATTCTGGCTATTGCAAGACACTACTGAATGATGCACATAACCTGCTCTACACCACTGATTATCGCGTATAAATATTTGTTGTCCTATTTTTAAACAGGAGATTTAAATAGCCTAATCAAATAATAAATAGGAGTATATGTTATAAAATATGTTTGCAATAATAAGGATACACTTTACATAATAAGTATTTTTAATACATTTTACACAATAATAATACATTTATTATAAATAAAATTAATTTTAATTATAGCAGATAATCATGTGACTGGTCACATGAGAAGCATGTTCCTGGGTTCATAGAATCACAGAATTCGCTTATCCACTATGAATAAATCGCTATCTGAATCCATGTGGTTTGTCACTGAGGTGATATTTATTTTTACAGACGTCCATATGAGAAACAATTACCATCCGAATAGGGCTTTAGTTAATGTTTTAACTCAGGGTTGCCCGACCCCGATTCCTGGAGATTTACCATCCTACAAAGTTCAGCTCCAACCCTGATCAAACACACCTGAACCAGCTAATTAATCTCTTAGGTAGCATTTGATAATTACAGACAGCTGGGTTGGAGCAGGGCCTGTGACCCCGGAACTAAAGTCTGCAGGTAGGTAGATCTCCAGAAACAAGGTTGGGCACCACTGTTTTAGCTAATGTTAATAAATTAGGCCTTACTGTAAAGTATTACCCTCTGCTACATATTATCTTCTTACATTCCCTATTTTTTTATACAGAGTTATACTGTATTTGTGTTCATTTGTTTTGTGTAGTGAATCTGAAACCAGACAAATTCCTTATGTATAGTGGACAGCACATTCCAGGGCCCAGTTTATGGCAGGGCCCCCTCCCTGACCACAATAGTGGACAAAGGTTTGCTAGTTGGATTGGAGCTTGGTGGACTTACATATGCAAACTGTCCAACACCATCAAATAAAGATGCCAGAACAGATGCCAGACACCTCTTAGAGGGCAAGAAGAATACCTTTGGTACAAAGCCTGGGAAGAACAGAACTTCCTATTGGTCATAACGCAGTTTCTGCCCTCCACCCACCTTAAGACTGATTTCTAAGATTTGGCCTGTGATGGTCATAAAAATTCCTTAGGATCTCTAGATGCAGCAGCAGTGGGTGAAACAAAGAGATCACAGAGATCTATTCAAATCCATTCATAACTATGTTTCAAACCTGGAACTGATGCAAACCACAACACACACACACACACCTTATACTTATTCAGAGAAATAAGTATTCTTAGTGACAGCGATGTGTAGTGCAACATCTTCCACAAACTTAGCTGCTACTGGACAAATAAATGCATGCATGACAGTTCAATCATTTCCCATCATGTTTGGACTTAATGCATTCGTAACAATCTCAAATGTATTCTTGTTCTGTTTTGGAAAGTGAGAAGTGCACTGGTAAACCTTCAGTGACACTTTTTTAACTTTGTGTTTGGACTATGTAAATAAATTTCACAAGAGGAAAGAAGGGTGGGCCACACCATGTTCCCCCCACTCCAATAGAACCAGCCAATCACAGCATGGAAATGGAGAAGCGCCAAATTGCAATCTCCTCCTCATCGGAAAGGTATAAAGGTACCCTTCCAAAAGACACTCCTTGTTCTGAGTCTGAGTCCTGTCACTGGGAAGACAGCAACAGATCAACCTCCGTTCTGAGTCGCAGTCCTGTAAGGGAAGTGACGCCAACAGATCACCATTCTGAGTCTGCGGCCCGCAAGGGTGAGACAATAACAGAGACATATACTGAGTCTGAGTCCCGTAAGGGAAGAGGCAATAACAGTTACACTGTTCTGAGTCTCCGGCCTACAAAGGTGGGACATTAGCAGAGCAACAGAGTTCTATGTCTGAGTCCCGCGAAGGAAGTGACACTAACAATAACATCCCGCTCGGAGTCTACTATCCAGAGAGGCAGAAACAGATGCTCCAAGCTTCAAGTCTCCCGCTTTGAGTCAGCAACAGACACAACCATGTTCTGAGCCTCCAGCCTGTGAGGAAAGAGATACTCTACATTCAGAGTCTTCGTCCAGCGAGACAACAACAGATTCAGCATATCCTGAGTCTCCATCCGAGACAGACAAAGCGGATAGAACAAGTTCTGAGTCTCTAGACATTTGCAACAATGTTCAGCTCCGCCGAGCAAACCTTCACTTCAGGTTCATGTTGAAATATTACTGGGAATTTCAGTAGTAGCTTAATTACAATTAATTTATCATTTAATGGACAACAGCCTTCAACCAAAGTAGCACCTTTTAAGTAAAACTGAACAACATAAGTTGCCTATTGCAGTGCTTAATAATAGCTGACAAACGTTTGTGCATTGTAAATGTTAAAAATGTTTTTCAAAATATCATATTTTTCTAAATATTAAAATTATAAATATATAAATATTTAAAATATATTGCAGTAGGCATACACATGGTTATAATTTACATTAAAAACCCACTAAAAGTTTGAACCCACTAATCATTTTATGCTCGTACACAAAGTACACATAAAATATACTTTAAGTAACATAAGAATGTTTTCTGTAAATGCACTAAAAAGTCACCAAAAGTATGCTTGTGTTTAGTATATTCCTTAAAAGTGTAAGTAAGCATATATTTATTACCAAAGTATTTTGAGTATACTTTTTAGAAATACATTAAAAGTATGCTTGTGTTTAGCATATTCCTTAAAAGTGTAAGTAAGCATATATTTAGTACAAATGTACTTCTAGTATACTTTTTAAAAATACATTTAAATGCAATTCAATTGATTCTTAATGTACTTCAAATAAGCATGTTGGGAATACAAATGTATTATAAACATACTACTTGAATTTTAAGTATATTTTAATACATTTAATACTATGTCTTTTCCCCTGGGTTCTCTTGAATAGCTTAGAATCTAGAAACTTACTGTTACTTACTGTTACTGTTCATAGAAACGCTAAACTAAGCGAGTTCTTCATAAAGGGATGTGCAAAAAACCCTCTGGGGTCTGAGGTGATTTTGGGGCCCTTGATGTGTGTTGACATGCCCTGACATTTGTGCTTATTACAGCTACTTATAACATACTATTTAGGGCTTTAGCACCTCGGTGCAAGCCGGAACGTCTTGCACCGAGGTGCTAAAGCCCTATTGTTTCCGGCATGTTTTTTCACTATTATTATTATTATTAGGGCCCGAGCATCGAGGAGCAAGCCGGAACGGCTTGCACCGAGGTGCTAAAGCCCTATTGTTTTTGGCATGTTTTTTCACTACTATTATTAGGGCCCGAGCACTGAGGAGCAAGCCGGAACGGCTTGCACCGAGGTGCTAAAGCCCTATTATTTTCGGCATGTTTTTTCACTATTATTATTAGGACCCGAGCATCGAGGAGCAAGCCTGAACGGCTTGCACCGAGGTGCTAATTAGGGCCCGAGCATCGAGGAGCAAGCCGGAACGGCTTGCACCGAGGTGCTAAAGCCCTATTGTTTTCGGCATGTTTTTTCACTATTATTATTATTAGGGCCCGAGCATCGAGGAGCAAGCCAGAACGGCTTGCACCGAGGTGCTAAAGCCCTATTGTTTTTGGCATGTTTTTTTAACTATTATTATTATTATTTAATTTTTTTTTTTTTTTCAGTTTTAATGTTTACGCTCTTTTTTAAGTGCTTTAAAATGGTTGAAAACTCATGAAATTTGGCACAGAGATCAGACCTGCGAAACATTTATATGTTTAGTAGTGCTTGAGCTTGGGCGTGGTCGAGGGGCTCTACAGCGCCATCAAATGCGGGCATGGGTCAGGATGAAGTTTCTCCGATCTGCACGAAACTCGGTATGGTCATTGGTGACATCATGACGGGCTAAGATCACTTGGTTTTATCTGACTCTGCCCAACAGGAAGTCAGCCATCTTGGATTGAATTTGCAGTTTTTTAATTTTCACACGTCATTTTGAGGGACTTTCCATGTTTAAAATTACATGAGAGTCAACTGAAAATTTTGTCTTACGGTGTATTTTGATTTAGTAGTGCAAATTTGTAGAGACGTGTTTCATCAGCTCCATAGCGCCACCTAGTATGTAAATGCATGTTTCATACCTTTGGAATACACGAAAACTCACGAAAATTGGCACACTGATAGAAGCTTATCCACAATATTTAATTCTGTGGTCATTTGTTTTGGGTGTGGCCAGTGGACTCGGTAGCGTGGACGCCAGCGGCGCCCCTGGCAAAAAATCTGGGGGGTCGGCGCGCAGGGTCCACGAACCGACATCCACGAACCATCAAACATATGCCTAAATGGACGTTTTTTTGTAAAAATTGTGGACTTTCGGGAACTTGTTTATTGAAGATGCAGGACAACCACCTAGCAGTGCATTACAATACTCCAGTCTAGAGGTCAAGAATGCATGAACTAACTTTTCTGCATCAGAAATGGGTAACATGATTTGTAGCTTGGCAATGTTTCTAAGATGAAAGAATGCTTTTTGTAACATGGGAAATATGATTTTTGGGAATATAAGATTTTTGACTGTAGAGGAAGTAACAGTACATCCATATAGTTGTAAATTGTAATCCAAAAAGATTCTGTGCACTGTTTTTTGGTCCAATAAGTAATATCTCTTATCTGAATTTAATAGGAGAAAAATATTGGTCATCCAATCTTTTACATTTTTAACACACTCTGTTAGCTTAGTTAATTTAGAAGTTTCATCTGGTCTTGTTGAGATATATAGTTAAATATCATCAGCAAAACAATGGAAACAAATCCTGTATTTTCTAAAAATATTACCAGGGGGCAACATGTATATTGAAAATAGCAGAGGACAGATCCTAGGACAGATCCTTGTTGCACTTCATACTTTACTGGTGATAACTGAGATGACTCCTCGTTTAAATAAACAAAGTGGTAGCGATCGGTAGGATCTAAACCATCTTAAAGCCTGCCCTTAAATACCTGTATAGTTTTGTAGTCAATCTATGAGTATGTCATGAGCTATAGTGTCGAATGCAGTACTAAGATCAAGTAAAACTAGCAATGAGATGCAGCCTTGGTCTGACGCAAGCAGCGAGTCATTTGTAATTTCAACAAGTGCAGTTTCTGTGCTTCATCTCTTCATAGAGAGAATTTTTTTGCAAAAAGGAGCATAATTGATCCGACAAAACTTTTTCTACAATTTTATACATAAACGGAAGATTAGAAATGGGTCTGTTATTTGCCAGTTCATTAGGGTCTAGTTGTGGTTTCTTAATAAGAGGCTTAATAAACGCCAGCTTGAATGGTTTTGGGATGTGACCTAAAGATAGCGATGAGTTAATAATATTGAGGAGCGGTTCTTCTGCTACAGGTAACAACTCCTTCAGTAATTTAGTGGGTACAGGATCTAATAGGCATGTTGTTGGTTTAGATGCAGTGATAAGTTTATTTAGCTCTTCCTGTCCTATATTTGTAAAGCACTGCACTTTTCCTCAGGTGCCATGAATGAAGTTTAAGTAGTAGACGCTGTAGATTTGTTATTGTATTTCTGATATTATCCATTTTATAACTGAAGAAATTCATGAAGTCATTACTATTAAACTGTAAGGGATCTAGCCACTGTGCTAAATAAAAACCTTGGATTGTTTTAGTTATTTTCTATAAGTTTGCAGATATGCATACTGTTTGACATACTGTTTTTCCACACAATTTTAAAAACTTCCAAGTTAGTTTTTCTCCATTTGCGCTCAAGACTATGAATTTCCTTCTTCAGAGAATGGATATTACTGTTATACCATGGCGCAGTACATTTTTCTCTAACCTTTTTCAATTTGATGGGGGCAACAGCTTCTAATGTATTAGAGAAGATAGTGCCCATGTTGCTAGTCATTTTGTAGTAGTTGAGATAAAGTAGGCAGATTATTTCTGAATCTGTCTTTGGTGGCTGGAACAATAGTTCTGCCCAGATAACGCTGAGCCCCATAGTTAATATCAGTAAAACGTAGAAATGCAGGATACCAGGAAATGGTCAGTAACATCATTGCTTTGAGGTACGATATCTATATCAGTAAAATCAATCCCATGCAATATAATTCAATCTAGCATATGATTAAAACTATGAGTGGGCCTGGTGACATTTTGCTTGACTCCAAAAGAGTTTATTAGGTCAGTAAACATAAGTCATAATGCATCGTTTGTATTAGGGACTTTAAGCAACAGCTTCCAATGGAACGGCTACGATGACCGGAAGTCATTTATTTAAATACAAATGATGGATTATGAGGATGATATTTAGGCAATACTTAAATTGTTAGTTTCACATCATCGCTAGTCTCAGTGCTGTTGCCAACAGCAGAGATATCTTTGTACAAATAAAAAAAAAAACGTTAAAATTCTCTTTAAGAATATCTTTAAGTTTAAAACATATCAACACATTAAATGAAAGACTAAAGGTAGAATTGTATACTGGTGGAAATACAAGTGGTATAAAATATAAAATAACATTTATCTACCTAATGTGTCACGCTGTACAGACTACGGCAAACCAGCTGTTCTCCCGTAGTAGACAGCTACAGTAGAACATCAAGAAGTAGCAGTTAAAGTCGCGAACGTGCAATATGACATCGAAATGCTGTTGCCGTTCCATCAGTGGCTGCTGCTTAAAGTCCCTATTATCAAGGTAAATGTTAAAATTTCAGACAATTAGTGCCTTATCAAAATTAACCAACAGGTCTGAGAGGAAATCTGAAATCTGTATACGGCTCTGGCGGTCTATACACAGTAGCTAGAGCAAGGGATAGGAGAGATTTCTTTTGCCTATCTGACAAAGTAACATTAAGCAGCAGTATTTCAAATGAATTAATCCTGTATCTTGTTTTCTGAGCAACATTGAGAATGTCACTATATAGTTGCAACACCACCGCCAAGACCAATCTGACTCTGATCAGATTTTTGCTAGACCCTGCATTAAATTCATGTTTTGAGCTCACTATTTAAAGAATAGACACAGTCTTTATTGATTGGACGGCGCAAGTACTATCATTTAAGTGTTCAATAGTAATCATCATAGTGATTATTTGAGAATTGGCTTACTAGTCATATGGAGCGTAGCATCCTGGAGATCCGACGGGAGTTCTGCTGTGATTCTGCTGGGGTGCAGGCCGTCAGCACGGAAAGGCCTAGGTCGTTCCCAGAAAAGACTCTAATTTTTAACAAAGAGCAGTTTCCTTTCTTTACACCATGACAACAACCATTCATTTAAAGCAAAAAAGTCTACTGAACCTTTCGTGTCCACGTCGATACGTGGGAAGCGGTCCTGACACGATGATCCTAGTCGTAGGCGATGTTCTGCGTACCATCTCGATCAGGGTCTTGAAGTCCTTCTTCAAGACCTCTATTTGCCGCAGTTTCATGTCATTCACCCCCGCGTGCAGGGCGAACGCGCCAACGCTCTCGTCATCCTTCAGGATTGCGGGTATCTGCGTAGATACATTGAGAACACAAGCACCAGGAAAACAGTGAGTGTGCACCTTACCTTTAGCTAAGGTAGCACGGACGAGCCGCACGATGGAGTCTCTGACGACCACAGCGTGGTGTTCCATCTCGCGGAGGGGAGAGAAGCGGTTCCGGGTGGAGATCTCGAGGACCAGAGGCAGCGGAGGGGGAGAAGTCCTCGCCTGGGGCCTGGCTCGCGTCTTCTATTGCTGCTGCACCCATTGTCTGTGGTGTCCTGGCACTGGAGTGAAGGAGGCCTGAGAAAATCGCGTACTGGGTGCATGGTGCCTGTGCAGAGAAGCACAGGACAACTCTGATTGTTTTGTTGTAGAATACAACAGGTGGTATATTCACAAGTTATAGAAATGAAAATGATTGCGTATAAAATTGATTTTAGATGAAAAAAATAGATGATAATAAATTAACTTGACGGGGCTCAAACTCAAAGCATGCGGCATGCGTCAGAGACAAATCTTTCTATAAAGAAGTCTAAAATATAACTTGGAGCTACTTAAAAGAAAAAAGAATGAAAACTAGCTCAATGTCATTTACAGTTGACAGATGCTTGAATCCCATAAATGTCCTTTTAAATCTGCATTTGAAGTGTCCCATTCTGTTCAGCGTGCAGTATCACGTGTGTAAACAAACAGCACGTGTTATCAGTGATTTCCGCCTCTAGAGACTGCTCTAATCATACATATCTATGGCATACTGTATAATGACAGCGGAGCCTTCTGAAGCATGCTGCAAACTGCTACACCTGGCACTAGTCATGTATTTGAATGTTGAGCAGTGAGCTCATTGGCTACTGATACAGGAGAGAACCACAAATAGCAATAATTAAATCATAAGTCATTGATTCTCCCTAATTTCTCTTTTTCATCTTTTAAATTTTCCTTTCTCAAATAGCCTACAGATTATATACATTCAGAAAGTCCAGTTTTGTGGACATTCACACCTAGACTAGTAATTAATCAGGTGGCGACACAGCATTTGACCACTGGATTTACAAAAATCATTTCAGGTTTTAAAAGGTTTTTAACATTCAACTACTGATTAACACATTCAATTTTATTTTGGAAAGCTTTTGTCTTTCAAACTAATTAAAATGCATATATTCAGATTATTTATTATTCCACAACCTTTGTCATCTAAACCTTATTCACCAAATGTACTTTAAGTATCCCTGAGATTTTAAAATGCATATTTCAATAAATAAATATCACATTTGCATGTTCACGGTTTCTTTGATGTTGATTAATGGTCACATGGCATGCAGGTAAATAAAAATATTACATCTTTTTTAGTAAGTGTTTTATTTTAAAACATTTTAAAACAAAACTATAGAAAAACCTTTGAAAGGGATTTTTATATATATATATATATATATATATATATATATATATATACTTCATTTTTTATCATTTAATTAATTCACTTTTCATTAAATTTACAAAAACCCCTGCTGTTCCTTTACGAACCCTAATTTGGGGAACCTTGATGTAATATAATGTTAAATGCACTTCATGTTGTAAATTACAATGAATGGAACATATTTTCTTACTCTTTGCACTTTTTACATCATTATGGTAAAAGATAATACTATTTAAATCAATGTAATAAACGAGTTAAGTCAAATGTAATCTGAAAGTAATCCAAAAGTAATCTGATTACATTACCTAAAATGTGTAATAACGTAACAGATTACGTTACTGACTAAAATTTTTGTCATGTAATCTGGAATGCATTACAGTTTGTAAGTAATCTACCCAGCTCTGTCACTAAATTATCCACTGAATAGCCACATATTTACAGTATTTAAGTTTTACAAAAATAAATCTATTGTAAAACCGTTCACAAGAAATTCTTCTGTAATTAATTAACATTGATCAAGATTGATGTTTACAAACTGTGTGGAAGATAAAAAGTCAGATTTATTTTAGGAGGGGATTTTCCCTGTCAGATTGAGGAGCTGCATATGCAGACCAGTGTATACTATTAAAATATTAAACTTTTAATAGTATACACTTTAATAATATACACGTGTACGCACTCTGGCGTAGTACACGCAAGCGCCGGAAGCGATCTGCGCTTATGCATCATTGTTTACACAGTGCACAGGGATTGCGGATCTGTTCACTGGCACTGTCAAGATGTAAAGATATTTAGAAGTACAGGTCATCGCAATGGAAACCGATTTTTATATATCATCCGACCACAGGCGCCGATTCCATGTGTGCTCAGGGGCTCGAGCACCCACGGAAAAACACAAGATATTCTCGGTTCATTTTAACCAATTAGAAGTGTGTTGTAGCTTGTACAACTTTATTCTTGTTTTCATAGTTTATTTGAGGTAGGTTTTGGCGTTATTTTAAAGCATTTACATTATTGTAATACGAGAGAGGGTGTGCGTATTACAATTTCTCGGCTTGCAGCACACTCCATCAGATATTACGTGTGCACCCTCAAACTTTGTCCTGTGTACATGCGAATAAGTGCTTATTGTAAACATATATGTGATACGGTGTTGAGCACCCACCGGCAGAAACATAAATCGGTGCCCATGCATCAGACAGTATGGATTTTTCAACGTGGATACTACGCCAGAGCTCATATGCATATCATCCGCCCGGTGCTGTGCATGCGTTTAGGACAGATGGATGTTGTGGTAAAAAATTATACACTGTTCAGTTTCTCGCACAAATCAGTCGTTTCTGTGACATCCCACCAGTAGGCAAGTTGGGTTCTAGAGAACCACAGCCCTGCAGAGTTCAGTTCCAACCCTAATCAAACACACCTGAACAAATCAGTGTCTTTAGGATTACTAAGGCTATAGGCAGGTGAGTTTTTGTTTTTGGCTGTGTCTCTCTAGGACTGAACTTCCCTACCCCTGCACTAGAGGTTCACTAATCCAGGATTCAGATCCAACCTATTATCACTTCAGACAAATGTAAGATGCTTTCTGACCACTGAGTGCATCCCTGCTGGTGCCTCATGATGGCTTACAACTCACAATGACAGTCACTAATTATCGTAAGTATTTATTTTAAGTATTCTGTGGCCTTTTTTTTCCCTGTTCAGCTCAGCTGGTAGAGACCCTGATTAAGTTACCATTATTTAGATTATTCCTCAGAGTCTCGGTTCTGGTTTGTCGTCTTCCTCCATATAAATAGTATTCTAAGTATAACTGCTTTGGGAAAACATGCATTGTGAAAAGTGCATATGCTGTACAATGTTTTCTAATTGGGTGCCTTACACTAATGTGAACCTTTCTAAATGAACTGAATTAACGTTCTAACGATGCAACAAGTTCTCAAAAAATGGAGCACACACTTTGCAAGTTTTTCTCAACGAACATGTTTTCTCCTTCCAAACTAATATTGCAATATTGACATCAGCACAAAAACTTCAAATCAGGTTTTCAACATTATTTTGATCATCATTATGTTCATCATCATTAACTTTATGCATATAGAAATGAACGTTATGTTATGGATGAGGAGGCACTACACCAGCAAGGAGGTCGATTTACATCAACTAACTATGAACATACACACGTCCTCTACACTGCAAGAGAAACGTTCACGACATAAACCTTCATCTCTTCATTTGCATAAAGTACAAATCAACATTAAAAATAGCATTTACATTACACGGCTCTTTACTGTCTCAACTTAGGTGTTTGTTTCTACTCAACACAGTTGTACAGTTACAGTAGAATATAATCTTAATAAATTACATCATCATATACAAATATGACGGCGTGGACCCACACGCATTTATACAGGTATGGTACATAGTGATTTCATTGCAGTCAAAATCAAATTAATACAATATGGTTCCTATAGAGCATTACAGTGTTATTTTTTTTTTTTTTCAAAGTGTTGTTCTTTTGTTACCCAACATTTACAGTTATAACACTACATTTTTATTTTCTATACATAAACACAACTCATACACACTGAATATAATAAAGAGGATTCTCCCCAATATGACAACCCTGACACATGTACCCTTCCGTATTTCTTTTTGTGTACATGTTACAGAATATTTTAACAATGCAAGTTCATTTTTTTTCTAGACTGAACAGTTTTAGACAAATCACAAAGCTGCTGGGGGGTCTTTCCTCTGAATGTATTTTTTCACATCCTGTTTAATTTTTTTTTTTTTTCACTCCCTTGCTGAAACTTCATGAACGATGCGCAACTCCATATATTTATGTTTTCAGTACTGCAATCTGGAAAAAAACAGGTATGTGAGGAGCACTGTTTGCGTTATCAAAATTGTGGCTTATTGTTGTACAGAGTTCAGCAGTGAGAGAGATCAAAATAAAGCGCTCCCAAAAAGTATTTGGACACTTGAGTCGTACATAAAAAAAATGTATGAAGCTCAGACAATAAAAATGCCAAAATCCTAAACATGATTTTAGCCATCTATCATTTCAAACCTAAAACTACTTCTTGTGATTTTTTTTGTTTAAAATATGTTATCCAATGCAAAGCAATGAGTGGTGTTAGGAATAACACATTATCAGATTACTTTTTTCAAGTAACTAGTAAAGTAACACATTACTTTTTCATGTACAAGAAAATACTTGTGTTACTTTTTGTTTCCTTTATGTATTTAATCCCATTTTATTAACCAATGTCTTTGCTGCTGGCCTTTGTTGATCCAATTTAACCATACTAATAAGCAAAACTTACTTTAGATTAACTAACATTTGTGCTTAATTTTTCTAATTTCTAAAGAGTGTTGAACTTCCTTCTCCTACAGTTCTGCTGTACAGATGTGAATTTACTTTTTTTTTTTTTTTTTTTTTCACTTTTTGATGTGAAGAGGCTTTTACATTTGCTAAAAATCAAACTTTATATATAAAAAAAACAAGAGTAAACAAAAGTAATGTGTAACTAAGTAACGTAATTAGTTACTTTTTTAGGGAGTAACGCTATACTGTAATGCATTACTTTTAATTACTTTTTCTTCCTCACATTGTTCCAAATATGCATGACTTTTCCTTATGTGGAGCACTAATGTTGATGGTAACTGACAGTAGCCATTGAATTTTACACTGAATCCCCACTGTGGAAGTCAGTAACTACTGGCAACTCTTTGGTTACCAAAATTCTTTTTTTTTTTTTTTTTTTTGCATTCAGTAGAAGAAATAAACTTATACAGATGTGATTTTCGGGTGAACTATGCCGTTTAAGTGTCCAAATACTTTTTGACCCACTTTACAGTATATTGCCTGCAAATCATAGTTTGGCGCCATGTTTTAACTTTTATTTGAGTTAGTATTTTAAATTAAGTATATTTCGAAATTTTGTAACACGTTTTAAACAATATTCTTGATGCAAAACCATAGTGCGTTAGTTAACAGGCCACAAAACTACAAGTAATCAGTTGTGAATATTTGAAATTGTGATGCATGAGGTGTGAAATTCACTCATGGATTTTGTCTGTTCGATGTTCTGTGCATAAGTAGCCCAAATTATGCACAGAAAACATTCATGTCCATCTGAAGTATCTTGATTTGGTATCAAGAGGTGACCATGAATAGATGCCAAATAGAGACAATGCTTATGCAAGACCTTCTTTGAGTAACTAAGAACAACACACGACTTTGACAAACGAGGTGACACTGCGCAACGATCAACCAGTTGGGTAACTGTGGCTATGTTCAGAACATTGTGCTAATATACTATAGCTATAGCTATGCAGCTTGAAAAATACATTTCACAGCTTTAAATAATTCTGGATTAACATCTCTATTTTGGCAGTATCATACAAGAATAAGATATTTTTTATACAAAATTCAATTAAGATTCAAGACTTAATCATATTATGTCATGATACCTGGATGCCACTTGTATGGAATAATAGATCTTAGCCAGAATAGACGCCATGTTGAATTTAACACGGATGAAATTAAAGCTGTGAGGGACAGACTTACAGTCCTTGCAAAGGCATGCACTGTATAAAGGTCCTAGATTATGTAATTTTCGCCAAATCACAACTTTTAAAACAGTTTTTTGTTTTTGTAAAGTTGTTTCCTCAGCTAATAAATAGCAGTACAATCCACTGAAGGCACTGTACTTCAGTCCTTTACAGCCTCAAATTCATTCCTGGTAAAAAATTAAATATGGTGCCACCCAGACTACTGTTCAAAAGTAGTTTCTTGTTGCATAATGCATGTTTCACATACTATCTTAAACAAATAGTATGCACCATCCATGCTCCTGCTAATGTAGTATTCTGTTCTGAACAAAGCCTGATATTTTCCATTACTTCTTGGTGTGAGGTTGACATGACTCTGCTGCCCTCTGTGGTCACTGTGGGAATTGCATATGGTACAGATGGCCTGAGGAATCAAGGGCTACATGCTCCATAGCACATGCTGCTATGCATAAAGACACAGACATCAATAGAACGATACCTAATATAATAATCAGCGGCACGAGGCATGGACAGATGGTGAGAGTAAGAGGAAAACCGAATAGCCGTTGTGAGTTGTTAACTGTTTAACACGTGACACTGGATGAGTACCCCGTAATTGCACACTGAATCATGTCCTAAAATACAGCAGAGTGGCCACATGAATATCTGTTCAGTTGGATATTATGCTAATGTCTGCAATATAATTTCAAAAAACATGTAATCTGCACCAATAACGTGTAGCCTGTACTTGCATAACTGATGGGTCATTTATTTGTTCATATCTGTTTGTTTGTTTGTACGTATGTATATGCTTTTTAAATATTTGCAAATAGATATTAGTAGTGAGCAAGCTCCTCCTCACCTTCCCGATAAGATCAATATATATATACATGGTGTGGCTAACTTTACTAAGATTTTTTTGAGTTTAAACAAGACTGCATTGCACATCTTCAGGGAAAGTCGTTCATATTAAGTCTCTGGCGTTTTTGCCATGTCGTTAGATCGGACAATCAGAGCTGCCTCCAAAGGTGTGTTGTCCTCCAGTTGGGTGATCAGATTTCCTCAACGTAATTGGCTGGGTATAAGCCTGACCGGCCGCTGTCCAGACGACCTCTGCACCAGCCCTGGTCATCTTCCTCTTCGATCTTTGTTAATTCATCACCTGTGGGTGATACAGATTATAACTTGCATACCTGCCATATGTATAGACGAAAAATTATGTGGCATATCGGTGGTGTTCTTGTTTTCAGAGAATGTATATTAATAGATGTATATCATAGTTACAGTTTATCATTTGCATAACAACTTAGTAAATGCCCAGCATGCTCTCTGTTTGAGCAGCCTTCTTGCCAGCGGGATGGAGTTCAGCATGACATACTAAAATATTTTTTACTCCAGTCTGCCTTAACGGATTAGTTCACTTTCAGAACAAAAATTTAGAGATAATGTACTCACCCCCTTGTCATCCAAGATGTTCATGTCTTTCTTTCTTTAGTCGTAAAGTATATCGGGATTTTTTTTTATATATATAATGGACTTAAAAATGCCCCCAAAATGCAGTTTAAATTCAGCTTCAAATGGCTCTAAACGATCCCAGCCATGAAAGAAGGGTCTTATCTAGTGAAATGATCGATTATTTTCTAAACAAATTGACAGTTTATATACTTTTTAACCTCAAATGCTCGTCTTGTCTCGTCTCTGTGATGCGCATGTGTTGTCTGTGTGATCCGGGTCAATACAGTTAGGATATGTCGAAAAACTCCCATCTCGTTTTCTTCCACAACTTCAAAATCGCCCTGCATCGCTGCAGAAGTACCAACCCAGTGTTTACAAAGTGAACATACAAAGAATATCAAAGGCCCTTTATAAAAAAAAGGTAAAACAGCATTGTAGGACGATTTTGATGTGATGTGAAGATTTTTTTGAAAAGGATCTTGGATGACAAGGGGGTGAGTACATTATTTGTACATTTTTGTTCTGAAAGTGAACTAATCTTTTAACATAATATTAATGATGACAGATGTTATGGCCTAACATCACTTTTTTATTTCTTTGCATTTTAGCTAATTGCACATTACCTGCTTTGAAGCTTAGCTCATCCTGCTCTTGCCCTTCATAGTCATAGAGCGCTCGCACTCGTACACCTCCTCTGTTGCTCGAGTCATCCTCGAAAGAGTTTGCCCCGCCATTCGTCTCGTTCCCCGAGTATCCGGCGGGCTGTTCATCATCTGACCATTCTGTGGAGTATGCCTGGTTCTTATCATAGCTGCTCACACTAGTCAAAGAAAGGAGACACATGTTAGCATGAATATGAAAAAAATTGATTCCAACATAGTCTGTTTACAGCCAGATGCCAAGAGAACCTTTTAAAGTTTTTTTTTTTTATTTTTTTTTAAGAATATATATATATATATATATATATATATATTCTTAAAAAAAAAAAATATTGTATAATATTATTGAGCTGGGAAGAGTACTTGCAAATTGTAATCAGTTACTGATTCCAGATTACATGACAAAATTGTAGTCAGTAATGTAATGTAAAGACATTACATATTTTAGGTAATCTAATCTGATTACTTTTATAGATTACTTTTGAATTAACTCGTTTATCACATTGATTTAAATAGGATTATCTTGTAGCATGATGTAAAAAATGCAGAGTAAGAAAATAAGTTCCATTCATTGTAATTTACAACATGAAGTGCATTAAACATTTTATTACATCAAGGTTTCCCAAACCAGGGTTCGAACAGGAACTGCAGAGAGTTTGTGGGTTTAATGAAAAGCTAACAATCAATTAAATCATAAAAAAAGAATAATAATAAATAAATAATTTTAAAACAAAGTCCTTTTTAAGGAATGTCTCTTTACTTGGTGGCCATATTTGCAATGCCTCTGGGCAGCTCATACAAGACCAAGTCCTATCTTAATGAATGGGGGAATCCTGAAATCTCAAAAACTGCTTGCTGAACTCACAGTTAAATTACATATATCAAATCAGCAACAAAAGTCTTAAATTAATTGCCCCATGAATGTTGTTTCTTTTGCTCAAATAGTGTTAAAAAGGCTTATTTTTCAGGCCATACCAGAAAATGTGCATGCCCAGTCATAACGTACTTATAACTGCGCATGCGCATTGGCTGATCTAGCCTCAGGTTTCCATGGGAAATTTGTCTCTTTCATTTAGAAGGTGGGACTATTCCTCCATATTGCATGTTGCAGTTTCTCCCATTCATAAGTATAGGAGTGAACGGTCATTGTGTTTCATTAGTATTTGTTATAAAATAACAATTAAAATAAAACACTTATTAAAAAAGATTAAATATTTTTATTTACCTGCATGCCATGTGACCATTAATCAACATCAAAGAAACCATGAACATGCAAATTTGATACTTAATTATGGAAACATTTAATTTTAAATCTCAGGGGTACTTAAAGTAAATATATGTGGTGAATAAGGTTTAGATGACAAAAAGTTTAGGAATGCCTGCATTGCATGTAAATACGAAATAACGTTGCATTTTAATGAATATGAAAGGCAAAAGCCTTCCAAAGACAATAATACATGGTTAAAAAAACCTACAGAGTGATAATTCAAATAAAAATGAATGTGTTCATCAATAGCTGATGCAATGTTGAAACCCTTTTGCAAATCCAGTGGTCAAATGCTGTGTCGCCACCTGACTAATGACTAGTCTATGTGTGAATGTCCACAAAACTGGACTTTCTGAGTGTATATAGAAAGGAAAATTTAGAAAGGAAAATTAAAAAAGGAAAAAAAGAAATTAGGGGGAATCAATGAATTATGAATAATTTATTGCTATTGTGTGAATAATATGTAATCATGTAATCCATAAAAAAGTAACTGTAATCTGATTTTAAATCTGACTTTAAAATGTAATTTACTCTGATTACAAGAATTTCATTTTTGGAATCTGATTACGTAATCCAGATTACATCTAATCAGTTACTACCCAGCTCTGCTGATTTAGTACTTTTATTATCAATGTTGGAAACAGTTGTACTGCTTAATATTTTTGGGGAAACTGTAATACTTTTTGTCATTATTCTTTGATGAATAAAAAGTGAAAAAGAACAGCATTTATTCAAAATAGAAATATTTTCTAACACTAATCTTTTCTTTTTCTAAGTCTTTACTATCACTTTTTATCAATTTAAAAGTATTCATTTCTTTCAAAGTGAGAAAGAAAGGAAAAATGTACTGACCCCAAACTTTGAATGAGGTGTTTTTAAATAAATGGTGTTCTTTTTAACCTTTTATTTATCAAAGATTCCTGAAAAAAAGTATCACAGGTTCCAAGACAATATTAAGTAGCAACTATTTCCAATAATGATAATAAATCAGCGTAATAGAATGATTTCTGAAGGATCATGTGACACTGAAGACTGAAGTAATGATGCTGAAAGTTCAGCTTTGCATCACAGGAATAAATTTTATTTTAAAGTATATTAAAATAAAAAAAACACTATTTCAAATAGCATTAGCATTTCACAATATAACAGTTTTGTTCTGTATTTTAATCAAATAAACGCAGCCTTGATGAGCAGAAAAGTCTCCTTTAAAAAGCATTAAAAATCCCAAACGTGACGTATCGATCTGCCGTTGGTCACACCGTGTCACGTGATGCAAATTCGTAGGTCAGAGTTCATGACCAAGTTTGAATTTTGGAATGCAGCGAAATGTGGAAACTTTTTGCACAGGCTTGCGTTTCCAGTCTGACGCATTCGCATGCATATGAATGGAAGTCAGTGGAATTAAAAGTTCAGTGTGACCGCCTTAAGGCAAGGTCTTAACTTAACTTAATTGATTTCTCTGTATTCCTTTTAAGCCATTTTAGAACCATTACATAAATTATGAAATTGAATATTGTATAACAACTGAAAATACTGATATATAACTTTATTTATATATATCTCACAACTTTGTATTCTCTAAAATACTCAAAAATATTTTTTTCTGCTGAACGTCAAAGAATTTAAAATAACCTTTTTTTTTTAAAGAGCAAAGAGGACAGCAATCAACCAAGATCAAAGAAAGGACACTGGAAACAAATAAGGAAAGCAGAAATGATGTCTGACCTGCCGCGGTCTCCTGGTTGACCTGCATGCTCTGTGCTGGGAGTAGCAGGAGCGACTCCATCTGGCTTCTTCTTTTCTCTCTTGGCAACAGCATTGGTGGCTTCTGGATTATATTCCTGAGAGGAAGAGATTCAAAACAGAAAAGCAGTGTTTCACTACAAACAGCAGCCGAACGTTTTTTCTTATTTTCCAGAAAAAAACTCAACAACTACTACAAAAATGTGTTATGAAATGTATATCTTGTGTGAAAAAAAACTAAATAAATAATTTCAGAAAAACTAATTCTAGAGGGAAGAATTTATGCAATTAACCCTTTGGCTTATAGCCTTACTAGGATTTTAAAGCTTGTGTCAACTTTGATGTGTGGCAACTAGCCCTGGGCTCCTGTAGCTTTTTAATAAACCCAGAAACCTGAAAAGGGCACAAGACTGTTAAAACCTCTAATGTTTATTTGTTTATTGAAAGCGGTGTACCTCAAACTGGGGCCAGTTCATATGCATGCCAGGACCGTGATTATTACTGAACCACTTGAGATCCTCTTGTGTGTTGGCAGCCAGAATGGTGCGTTCAAACTCACGGTACACTGCTGCATAGCTAAAGTATGGAAAAAACAAACTAATCAGTAGGCTTTGACAATTACATCTAATCTAGAATAAAGTAAACTAGACAACTGTAATACTTCCACTCCAGTGAGTTGTTAATCACTGCGACCAGATCACAAAAATGAATCAATTACTTGAAGACTCAAGGAAATGATATGTTCATGGATATAGACACAGACTACATTCATGTACGCACCATGTCAGTGTACAAATTTCAGTCTGTACAAAACTGAAAATGTGTTAAATTATTCAAAGAAAAAATTATCTGAGCTGCCTACATTCAAGACATTTGCTTGGTATCTCAGCTAAGGATAACAGATACTAACACATACTAACAGCTTTGGAAATCAGTATAGACACATTGGTTTTTGGTGTTTACACTGACTTTTGGTTCTCGGTGAGGTTTAGGTGTCGTTTGATGTCCAGAAGAACCTCTTTGAGGAAGGTCAGTCGCTTGACCTCGTGCTGCTGGCATTGGTCAAACACCTGCTCCATGGACTCCATGTACTGCGGTGTGCACTTCGACAGCTCATCCAGAGACTTCTCGTACTTCTCCTTCGCCTGCAGCACAAAGACAAAAGCACAGCCTGAGACACAGCCTCCATTTATAAAGAATACTATGCTAAGCTGCACGAAGGCTACCTCTGAATATGCTATTTCGGTGCTTACAATAAGCCTTATCAAAATCTATTTAAAAATGTGTTTATGTATCCACACATTAATAATTTAAGACCACTGGGTTTCCGACTTTCATCCTCCATGACTGTAATGTAGTAATTTAAAAGAGTAATGGATTTAATAGAGGGAGAGAGTGATTTTTGTCTTTGAATGTAATAACACTATATAAAAGTCCTTGCTCATTTTAATGGCTCGTAAGTGTAAGTGATATAAGATATTGAAGGTAAATGTCTCTCAGCTGAGATGTGCTCCAGAGCACGCACTTTCTTCAAATATAAATTGTCTTAATTCAGTGTAGGTAGGATCGATATATGTACATAAGTAGAGCAAACCTGATTAAATCATTTGTAAAAACATATTTAAATTACTAAATTTAATTAAATGTTACAACCTAAAGAAACTCAAAATAATTCAGTATCACTCAACAGTTTTTCCCACAGGTGAGCAGGGAAACATATCAGCTAACCTGGCCAAAAATAGACTGAAACGTTGCTCAATATTTCCTCTTAATAGAGTGGTTGTATAAAAGGAATATTGCACTTTCTGCATGGCTGTAACCTAGGAATAGTACTTGAATATTTTTTGCCTATTTTCCGTACCTTCTGCACATCCTGTTTGCATTTCTCTGTCTTCTCATGGAGTTTCTTCTGCTGGTCAGGAGTGACCGATGCATCTGCCTCACGGGCTGCAGCCATTTTCTCTTCTTTACATGCCATATGATAGTTCTTCTTTGCTGTCTCCATCTGCAGCCAGACATGCACCACTTTAACTAACTGCAGTACTGCAACTGAATGGATGAAGCTAAGAGAATGGTTAGTTAAACCAAATGAAATTATGAGAAAAGCTGCTATAGTAGAGTCAGGGTCAGTTCTGAGGACACTACAATGATTTCAAGAATTTTTCCAAAACTGCTTGGTTTCTTCCAGGCATTAAATGGAAAAATGTAGTATAAAAGTATAATAAAAGTAGTCTATGCGCTATATACCAAGTCTTCTAAAAACCACACAACAGTTTTGTCTGAAGAACAGCCCAATTTACTGCAAAGCCTGTTATCCAACTATTTCTCCTTTTCATGTTCATGTTCACAAAACTGGTCTGGATGAATTGTTCATAAATAATCTAAATGCCATAACTGGTTTAAGTAACTGATTCAATAATCCAATTGCAGCAGTTAACAGCTCAGTGAGGAGGAAGAGTATTATGACGTGAAATTTGGGTCAGCGAATTATGAAAAATGTGGGTCTTTCTCACACACAAGTATCACATAGAACTTCAGAAGACAAGGACTATAGTGAATATGATATAGTATAGTGGTGATTTGTGCCTTTTTCTTTTAAGCTTTATTATTCCTTCTTTTTTCACAAAAAAAAGACAATTTCATATGGTGTTGGAAAGAGTGAGTAAACAATGTAAGATTGAATTAACGCACTGTTGCTGTAAATGCCGTAAATATACTGTAAGCATAATACATCAGCTGTGTTTCAGACTGCATGCATATTTAAAGTGCATTTAAATTATTTATATGCGTAATGTATGTTAACACAGAATTGACATAATTACAATCTTTTTATTTATACCTCTTTGAGTTTCTTTGCCCAGGGTTTCTGGGCTTTCTTGAAGCCCTCTTCTGCCTCTTTGGTTTCCTTGAAGCCACCCATCATCTGTCTGTGGTACGAGTCTTTCTGCCAGTTCTTCACTTTCTCAATGTCCTCGTTCATCAGACCATTCTTCACCTCTTGATGAAGTTCACTCACCTTATCGGCCTCTGTCATCATGGCTATCCAAGCACGTTCCACAGAACCATACTGAGGCCCTGGCCACACAAACAACACATGCAAAATCAGAAATGAATAGAATAATATACTGTGATGACTTCTTTATTGGCATGGTTTACTTCACAGTTGGCTATTTCCAATAACAGTTCTAAAAAAGTCTAAAATAACTGCTTAAAAAATCTTGAGAGGATGATGAAGAAATTAAGCTGTAGATTTCTCTAACTAACCTTTCTCGATCAGTTGCCTCCATCTTTTGGACCATTCAGTGAGCTGTTGGCTGTAGGATTTCTCAATCTTGGCACGTTCCTGAAGGCAGTTCATAAGATCATTGCAGAGTCGATGACCGTCATCAATTCTCTTGACGGCACGCTTATAATTTCCCACCTAAGAGACATGAAAGAAATCATACTACATATCACATCATATTACATATAACTTGATATACAGTCATGGCCAACAATATCGGAACCCTTGCAATTCTTTAAGAAAATGCAACAATTCTCTCAAAAAACTGTTCCAATTGCAAATGTTTTGGTATTCACGTGCTTATTGTTTTTGTTTGCACTGGAAGAAAAGTCAAACTTGATAACATTTCACAAAACTCAAAAATGGACTGGCCAAAAATTATTGGCACCTTGTCAAAATTGTAAAAAATAATGTGATGCTCCTGTAATTTGTATTTAGACACATCTGTGGCAAGTAACAGGTATGGGCAATATAGTAATCACACTTGCAACCAGTTAAAATGGAGAAAAGTTGACTCAACATTTGTGCTGTGTGTCACACTGAGCATGGAGAAAAGAAAGAAGTCTAATAAGTTGTCTGTGGATTTGAGAGAAAAAAATGTGGAAAAACATGGACAATCTCAAGGCTACAAGTCCATCTCAAGAGATCTTAATGTTTTTGTGTCCACTGTGTGCAATGTCAAGAGGTTTACAGCCCATGGCACTGTAGCTAACCTCCCTGGACCTGGACGGAAGAGCAAAATTAATGAAAAATTACAACAAAGGATTGTTCGAATGGTGGATAAAAAACCCAGTTTAACTTCCAAACAAATTTAAGATGATCTGCAGACACAGGGTACAACAGTGTCAGCTCACACTATCTATCGCCATATGAATGAAAAGGGACACTATGGTAGGAGACTCAGAAAGACACCACTGCTGACACAAAGGTATAAAAAAAAAAACAAGATTCTGTGACAAAACCACAATCCTTCTGCGAGAATGTACTGTGGACAGATGAGACAAAAATAGAGCTTTTTGGTAAAGGACATCATGGCTCTTACAGAAAAAGAAAGGAAACCTTCAAATAAAAATTCAGTCCCTACAGTCAAACATGGTGGAGGTTCAAAGATGTTTTGGGGTTACTTTGCTGCTTCTGGCACTGGATGCCTTGACTGTGTGAACGGTATCATGAAATCTGATGATTACCAAAGAATTGTGGGGTGCAACGCAGTGGCCAGTGTAAGAAAACTGCGTCTCCACCAGAGGTCATGGGTCTTCCAGCAGGACGATGACCCAAAACACAGTTCGAAAAGCACTCAGAATTGGTTACAAACAAAGTGCTGGAGTGTTCAGAAATGGCCAGCAATGAGTCCAGATCTGAGTCCCATAGAACACCTTTGCAGAGATCTCAAAACAGCAGTTGGGAAAAGGCTTCCTTCAAATCTGAATGACATAGAGCAGTTTGCAAAAGAAGAGTAGTCCAAACTTACAGTAGAGATGTGTAAGAAACTCATTCATGGTTACAGGAAGCGACTGATTTCAGTTATTTTTTCCAAAGGAGGTGCTACCAAATATTAAGTTAAGGGTGCCAATAATTTTGTCCAATGCATTTTTTGGGTTCTGTGTGGAATTGTATCAGATTTGACTTCAACTGCAACAATTTTCTGAGAGAAGGGTTGCATTTTCTAACAGAATTGCAAGGGTGCCGATATTTTTAGCCATGACTGTACAATTCTGCTCAAAGGTTTACATAACCCATATTATCTGCAAGATGATATTATGAAAATTGCATTTAGCACTGATCTGATTAAGTTATTTGATATAACATATATTCACATATGCTTACCGTTTCAAAGTTTGGGGTCGGTAAGATGTTTTGAATATTTTTGAAAGAAGTCCCTTCTGCTCACCAAGACTGCATTTATTTGATGAAAAATACAGTAATATTGTGAATTATAATTACAATTTAAAATATCGGTTTTATATGCTTTCAAATGTAATTATTCCTGTGATCTGAGCTGAATTTTCAATGTCACATGATGCTTCAGAAATAATTTTAATATGCTGATTTGCTTAAGAAACATTTCTGTCTATTATCCTTGTTGAAAAGAGTTTAAAGTATATAAAATCATAAAAGTATTAATTTTTAAAAAGAATAAGACCCCAACTTACTTCTAGACAAGTATATATACATCTGTTTCACAAGACAAAATAATAACTAAACATACACAAATAGAAAAGTTTTCCCCAAAATGTTTGGAGTTATATTGGAAGACCATACAGTGTACCATTCTCTCTGGTGCCTGCAGGTGGCATAAGGCTGTCAAGAGGAATGAGTGCGGGTGATAAGAGGGGGATGGGACTCAGTCTTGTGCATGTGAAGTTACGCAATGACTGCCACAGCTTTGTGTCCATGTGCTCCTAGAGCGCTAATCCTGCGCATCACTGCACTAACAATGACATCATAACCACACACACGCATCCAGGAAAGCTCAGTGAGGCTTTGAGTTTTAAAGAGATTGGTTTAAAGGGATGAAAAATACAATAGCCTCACTCCAGTTATGTCAGCTTTAATATATAAACAACACAGGTTATCTGAATGCCTTTTAAGTGATTGAATATTGTCAAAATGCTAAAAAAAATATTGACATATAGCTCTAGAGGGCAGTATATAGTATATATTGTTTATATTGTGCAGTAAGCGGTTTGTTCACTGTACTATCTTTAATTAATGTTTAACAATTTGTTGAGCTTAATTGTAAAATTCGAAGTATCTATATTTGTCTGTGTAGATTCAGGTATTAAAATGTTCAAAAATTAAATTGTTTGTGCTCTGTGCCTTTGTTACTCAGAAACCTGTTAAGATAAATTGATTTGTATGAGTAGGGCAGTTGTGGCCTAATGGTTAGAGAGTTGGACTTGTACCCCGAAGGTCATGGGTCTAAGTCCCAGTACCAATGAAGAAATGTAAATGGAATGAGTGAACAAAAAGCGCTCTCATCCAACCTCAAAACCAACAACTGAGGTGCCCTTGAGTAAGACACTGAAGCCCCGGGTGCCACAGTAAACATGGCAGCTTTTTGCTCTGTGTGTGTGTGTGTGTGTGTGTGTGTGTGTGTGTGCTACTCACTACTGCGATTTTGGGACACCATACTTGGCTACACGACATGTTACTTTAAATGAGTAACCATTTTGCCAGTTATCATTCTCTTTAGTTTTACACATTTCTTTTTAAAAGTCAGAATGTTGTTTTTTTTTGTTAGAGAACATATTGACTTTATAAACTGATGTTTCACTAAAATGTTTTTTTTTTTTTTTTGGCACAATGGCGATTATTGTTCTCAATGGTTGGGAACTTGGAATTTTATAAAAATCAATGTATAATAAATAATTCTTTACCAACTATTTTTCATCATGTTTTCAAAACACTCACATGCAATGGACTACTTGCACAACTACTTCCGCGTTCTACCCGATATGGCTCGGTAGTTTCCGGTTAGCGTTCAGCGCACCTACATACAGACTGTTTCTCATGAGAACTCAGATTATTACTACATTTTAGGGCTGCCATTTCTATAAAAAACAACAATTAATCATATTCTCTGCGTTAACATGAATTATCTTCAACCTGCTGAAATGTATAATTTTTAATTCTGAATAATAAATAAATATCACTAACCTGCCGCATTCTCACGAACAGTATTTTTCTTTTACAGATCATATTTCATACCTGTTGAATGTACAGTTTTAAACGAGTTTGACTGATAAACACCCTTACGAAAATTACTATAGTAAAAGTGCCATGTTTTCTCCGTTTTTACCATTTGTACAATAACACATTTACTACATACAAACTCTAAGTTAATTTGTGGTTATATGGTTTAACTTCAGTTGCTATTTTTGGTTTTATTTAACCATGGCTAATTTGTTTGTGTGCGTTGGTGCTCTTATTCTGAGCCCCTACTACTTATTTCATTGTTAAAAATGACTGAATGAATGTGTGGAAATTGCCTTATTTAACAATGTTTTATTTAAATAATTTTAACAGTAACATGTTAACAGTGCGACTACTTGAATATTCATATTTTGGTATTAGGCTACATACGTAGAAATGATGACAGAATATGACACAGAATAGTGACTAAACATATTTAATACAGATAAATAAAGGTTTACCTATGATCTTATTTATCAGAGAGCTCACAAACACTGCAGCGTCGCAATTAGGCCACTAGTGTAGCGCACTGACACCCTGTGGTCAAAGCCAGCGGTGGGTTTAAATCAGTTGATTAAATCTTCACGTTCTGTAGAGTTTGGAAAATTCTGTACACAGTAATCATCAGAATGTCTTCTCCTGTCTCTGAAAATTTCCGGATTTTGAAAATCATCCCGCGATTTCTAATTTTATTAGGCGTTTAAGTCAACTAGATGATTATAGCACACTGAAAATGTACATAACCGGAAATAACTGAGCCATAACATTTCAAAACGGAAGTACGTCACGAGATGATATAACGTTATCATAACAGCGGGCCGATTCCTGACAAGTCTTAAAGGACAGGTTATTTTAGACAGAGGGTCAGAATGAGGGTGGAAAATAATAATTTTTCCAATTTTTTATTTATTTATTTATTTTTTATTTTTATTTTTTTTTTGTGCAAAAAAACATTATAATTAAACCTCAAGGAACATATTCAAATAATAATAATAAAAAATCCATGTCTTGACCTTGTAACTTGATTCATTTAGTGAAACACACTTAAATGGCTAAACAAATTTAAACTTGTCAAATTAAGTTTTGAATACTCATATATTCTGGTTACCTACCTATACAAAGTTATATTAAAAGGGTCATCGAATGCAAACTTCACTTTTGCATGTTTATACATAAATGTGTGTTGGCAGTGTGTGTACACATCTACCTTATAATGATAAAAAAAATATATATATATATATTTTTTTGTTTGTTTGTTTTTATTTAATCTGTAAAAATAATTTCCCCTTTTTCAAATCAGGCCATTCTTAGCTTCTTGTCAGTGTGGTGTCACACAAACAGAGGCCACTCCCACGATAGATTGACACAGGCATCTTACCTCAGACCCTTGAATGAGCTGTAACAGTCCAATCTCCAGTGTTTAGATGCTGGAGCAGGGATGTAGACAAGAATGGCTCCTAAGCGATTGTGGTGTTCTTTTGTTGGATGGAATAATGAACATAGTAGTCCTCATTAACTCCCGACATCTGAGCCGCTGAAGATGCAATGGATTACTTTTTTTGTGAATAAAATGGCCTCCCGATCTACATAAATGCATCTATGTTTGCGCAAATCGTTCGTGATCCAGCTTCACTTACAGCAGAAGTATGTTTTTTTTATGAATCTTTGTAATCGTCCTAATAATGTGCTAGTTAGCAAGTTTCGCGGCGAAACGTGTTAAAGTAAACAATGGCTCATCAGTCCCATAGACTGTTACTCCACAGCGAGAAGAGAGGGGCGGGGTGAGCAGAGCTCATTTGCATTTCAAGGAACATGCTAAATAATGAGATGATTTTGACAAGGTAAAAGGGTGTTTTTTACACTACTATTGAGAATTTGTAACCAAAGTATATTATAGACTTTTTATTAAGACCCTAAAGAATGACCCCTTCAAGCTGTATCATCTCAAAATTAATTAACTACTTTACTTGAACATTTTAAGGCAATCACTTTTTCGTGGTACAGTCAATTTATTACATTTCACAGTGTAGTATTTCATTCTGAACAACATCTATAGTACAGTTCTCCTTCTAGGCAGGTTTTACTACAGAGCTTTATCTCATATTCAGCTACACTGACCTTCACACAAGCTCAGATGAGTCATATCAGCCTGTAAATAAAAACCCATAGTAGCACACACTGACGGGGCTCTTTATTCACCGTCAATAAGTCAGACACAAGAAACTGGCACATCCACCACTTTCAGGATGCAGGTGCTGCTCTGGAACTCACTAGACCTTGTGCTGGAGTATCCACTTAAAAACTGCTCGAAAACAACCAAAAACACAAACAAAACACTAGGACTGCATCACTGTCTGAGCGCTGATTGAATATGCGATTACTTTGACATAATACTGACATGATGTTAAGTTTGTAATGGCTGCCAGAGCCTCACAAAGGGTGATGTGAAGAGCTCTGGCAACATCACAAGAGCCGACAGTGTCGTCTAAATAGAGCGCATTGTGAGCTTTCTGGCAGATTCTGATAATGTGAACACAGCATCCTCCTGTTTTCCAACCATAGCTGGCTATAACACAACACAACTATTGATGACCGGCTGAATAACTTAGCAGTGTAGCATTTAAAGGAAGGAAATGGTCGTCTTTGTACCTCCCAAAAGCTGTCCATGGCCTCATCAGCGACAGCGGATTCATCGTAAGAGCCAGACATGGTGCTGGGTGATGCGAAGCAAGACTGAACACGTCTGCAGAAAAACGGACTTCCTCAAGCACTACAGAGAGAGAAAGACAGATACAACTTCATGGGTGAATGCCATTGCATTAGAGAATAAAATACCAAAACAATTGGCAAATTGGTTTGAAAAAAGCAAAACATTTTTTTGAAACATTGTGATTAGCAAACATGAGTAGAATATGTTCACAGTTAATGTGATTCTCTACAACACTGTTTAAACTTGAGGAGAATTGACTTCATACATCCACTAAAATAACCAATAGACCAGTTGATTTAAGGTCAAAAAATGTTTCAGTAAAGTTAATTCTGAAAGCTCCTGAAGCATTTGAGTGCAGGCATGCTGCAACCTGCTTCTTCATCAGTTTATTAGTAGGAAATTATATGAATGCACACATACAGCAAAACAAAAATGCATGCACTGTACCAAGCTCTGAGATGTTGACTATAAATAACAATTAATATAGTTCAATCAAATTACAGCAAACTATTTTTGTCTGTTATTGGACTGAAATGAATTGTGTTAAGTCTACCGTGTTGAGCACTATTCGTGGTTGCTGAGTCGCTGCACTGCAAATCTGCCAATTAGTAGATTCCACCTCTGTTAGGATGTTTCCAGTGGATTAAACAGCATTAACTGGGTGACAGAGCTATGCAAAGAATCACACTCACCACCCCTGATTTTTATACATGTTATGCCAGTACTAGAATACTCTGGTTGGCAGCAGAATGAACAATGCCTCAACAATGTTCATTTTAGAAGTCAGGTAGCATTTATCAAGATCATGAGGTAGAGATGGTCATTTTTGCATTCCCTTGTAAAAAATAAGTGTGCCTCACTGTAACACACTTGTAGTGTACTTCAAATGTTAAAGATATGGGTTCTAATTTTAACTGTAGTGTGTTATTTGATATTAGATTGACAGTTAATATATTTTAAATGTATTAAATTTCGATTAACATAAGGGTCAACTGACCAATGAATTGTGCATATGGGTACAGTCATTTTAGACACTTCCAAAACTGATGCAAATATCCAAGCTTTTGTTATAAAATTAGGAGGACACAATTCCCTAGAATATCATTATAAGCTTAAACATTAAGATTAGTACAGTCATGGCCAAAAGTTTTGGCAGTGACATAAATTTTGTGTTTTGCAAAGTTTACAGCTTCAGATTTGTAGATTTTCCACGTTTCTATGGTATACTGAAAAACAATGATAAGCATAATATATGTTTTAAAGGATTTTATTGGCAAAAAATTATAATGAGTCAATTTTTACAGTGTTGACCCTTGTTCTTCATAACCTTAATAATTCGCTCTGGCATGCTGGATATTAGCTTCTGGGTCAAATCCTGACTGATGTCAATCTATTCTTGCCATATTAGTTCTCGGAGTTGACCACAATTTGTGGGCTTCTGCTTGTCGCCTTTTGAGGACTGACCACAGGTTCTCAATGGGGTTGAGATCTGGAGAGTTGCCTGGCCAAGGATCCAAAATTTCAATGTCATGATCTTCGAGCCACTTCTTTATCACTCTTGCTTTGTTACATGTTGCTCCATCATGCTGAAAAATGCACGGATCATTACCAAATTGCTCATGGATCAGTGGAAGAAGTTGCTCTTGCAGGACATTTTGATATCATTCTTTATTCATGGCAGTGTTTTTTAGCAGAATTATGAGAGAGCCCACTCCCTTGGTTGAAAAGCAACCCCACATGCATGGTCTCAGGATGTTTCACAGTTGGCACAACGCAGGACTGGTAGCGTTCACCTTTTCTTCTCCGGACAATCGATTTTCCAGATGTCCCAAACAGTCGGAAGGGAGCTTCATCAGAGAAAATAACTTAGCACCAGTCTTCTGCTGTCCAAGCCTTGTACTTCCTGCAGAATTTTAGTCTGTTCTTGATGTTTTTTCTTGGAGAGAAGTGGCTTCTTTGCTGCCCTTCTTGACACCAGTCCATTGTCCAAAAGTCTTCACCTCACTGTGCGTGCAGATGCTCTCAAACCCACCTGTTGCCATTCTTGAGCAAGCTCTGCACTGGTTGTGGCACAATTCCGTAACTGACTCCTCAGGAGGAGATGGTCCTGGCACTTGCTGGACACTCTGGGAAGTCCTGAAGACTTCTTCACTGCAGTTGAACCTCTTTCCTTAAAGTTTTTGATGATCCGGTAAATGGTCTTTCAGGTGCAATATTCTTTGTAGCAATTTCCTTGCATGTGAGGCCATTCTGATGCAAAGCCATGATGGCTGCTCGTGTTTCTTTGGAGGTAACCATTGCTAACAAGAACACAATGATTGGAAGCTCTTCTTCCCTTCTTTTATCTGCTGATACAATCTCATTGGCATGATTTCACCTGACTAGTGCTCATTCACACTTTCACATGTGCTGCTGATATTAGTCAGTTGGTGTTAGCAGATCATTTTGTGTCAGGATCAATAAAAATTTTTTTGGACCAATGAAGCTTTTAGCAATTATATAAAATGCATCAGATCACTCGACACAATCTAGAAACAATGTGAATAAACACCACAACAGCTGAAACAGCAAACCTTTCAAAACACAAAATTTATGTCACTGCAAAAACTTTTGGCCATGACTGTACTCATGGAAATTACGAAAGCAGACAAACCTGTTCATTAGAAGGGGGTGTCCTAAAACTTTTGGCAATATAGTGCATGTATACATGACATACAAGTGTGATTATTGGCATTAAAGTATTTATTTATTTATTTATTTATTTTTGGACATTTTAGAATATTAAAGTATATATCATAAATACTTTCATATTTATGATATATATTTCATAAAAACTACTCAGTACATTAAGCAGTAACACTTTAATGTTTTTTCTGACCACAGAAGTTATCAAATGACATATACATATGCACTTAAGTCCTACTTAAGTGAGTGAAACAAGGACTCTAAAGTTCAACTAATCAATTAATTGCATTTAGTATACATTTAAACTCTAAACTTTAGAGTTTAAACTCTTCAAACTATTTTAATTTTGCTTTCTTTCAAAGTAAGTTTCCAAGTCTTTTTTTAAAAAATGGTGCTTTTTTTAGAACTACAAGAACACTCATTTGACTATATAGTCTACTCACTATATACAACAAAGCCTAGAAACGCTAAATTTTGCCACTTTACTAATGAACACATTTACAGCAAATTGCTTATCAAAGGGAAACAAACTATTGTGGCATATGCTGTCGATCACAAAACAAAAAACAAATAAACAAACCAGATCCTGTGTGACCCAAACACAGGCTTTACAAACCTATATCTGAGACACATATACATAGATTGATATCACAGTAAACCTGGACCCCAGAGCAATGGAAACGTGAATATGGTTTAATGAGTCTTTAACCCAGTTTCTAAAACCCAAATTCCTTAAGCCCACAATGCCTGATGACACACATTAAGCACAACAAAACCAGCCATCTTGTATCTCATATAATGGTCAGGAAATATGAAGCATTTAACAAAAAAAAATGGTGTTGTTTGCATATTCATGATAAACAAACTGTACTTAAAATTATTGATGAGTGATTCATTACCAGAATGATTAATACATAATTGAACATAAATGATTAATACATAATTGAACATAAATTGATGGTTTATTTTCTACATTAATTTCTGAAAAGCTCTTTTCTTTCTAAACAATTGACAACTATACACAAAACAAACTGTATTAGACGATTAAAAGTGTTTACACTAAATAAATACATCTTAAACTTTATTTTGCTCAATCTGCTATCAAATTACCCTGCTATCAATATTTTGATTTTACGCATGTTCACGCTCTCATGGCAAGCATGAAAATCAACATACAGTCATTGTTAAAACAAAGTTTCACTGATTTAAATAAGTACTGCCCTTTAATCATGTCATTAAACCATATCCATTTCACAAATATTACCTCTAATGTGTAGTCTATGCTTCAGCACATTCAGAACCCCTGCCAAGAAAATTTGGATGAGCCCCCATGTTACACAGCAGACATGATGATGACTGACTCATTCATTACATATCTCATTTATGATTACACAAGCACCATTTACATATTGTATCATGGAAACATAGAGACAACAATATCTGCAGTAGCATTGTTTTCATTGTCAGGACAAGAGCTGGGTGTCAATACATGTAATATTACTAATATTAATATTTCATGATTTCAACAGTAAGACCCATAAGAGTCCATATTCAGCTCTCAATCATCCAGATTATCAGGGACAAAGTGAAAGGATATTGTGTCTTTGCTAGAGACGTCATTGAGTAATTCAATAAGAGTAAAGAATAAAGGCCCGTTCATACTGAGGATGAGAACTATAATGACAATTTAAAGGGTTACTCTGCCCCAAAAGGAAAATTTTGTCATTACACTTATGTTGTTCCAAACCCATAAAAGCTTTGTTTAAGATAAATTTAAATTAAGATATTTTGGATAAAAATCAGGAGCTTTGTGGCTGGCCATTGACTACCAAGTAAATAACACTGTCAAGGCCTAGAAAAGTATGATAGACGCAGTCAAAATAGTTCATCTGCCATCAGTGGTTCAACCATAATTTTACGAAGCTACGAGAACACTTTTTGTATGCAAAGAATACAAAAATAACGACTTTATTCACCACTTTGTCTCCTCTGTGTGACCATAGCGCCATTTTAGAGTGTATCCACTGAATGCAAACAGAATACGCTGTTCTCTGTCAGCTTTGTCATGCGGATACGCAGTTTTCGTTCGAATCAAAGAGTAAATAAACATGGAAAACGTATCCGTGTGCTGCGGCTGACAGAGATAATGTAAACAACACAGAGGAATGATATCAGAAAAATCTTTCTCATCTGATGAATGATAAAAACATTGACAGCCAATCAGAATCCACCTGACATTAATGAACTTAAGCATTTAAAGCTGAAGATGACAAAACTGCAGCATATAATAAACAGAACACTATCCTCCATTCTTGTGAATGCTAATATAGTTGCCATGACAGTTGTTTTGCCTGGTGCAGGCATTTATGCTAAAAGAATTACACAAAATCTATGTTGAAAGCCTGGCACAGTTTCCTATCTTGCAGGTGATCTCTTGGTTGTGTGAGATTCAACAGACTGCCATGATCTGATGTAATGCAGGTACTGGACATAATCACTTCAGCATTATGATCCAGACACCTCAATCTGCTCTGTAATGTGTAATCTGTAAAGTTTTTGTTTATATAATACATGTATGTGTACTGTGTATATTTATTATGTATATATAAAGACACATACATACAGTATATATTTTGAAAATGTATATATATTTACATGTATATATTTTTATTAATATAATTTGTGACCCTGGACCACAAAACCTGTTGTAAGTAGTGCAGGTATATTTGTAGCAATAGCCAACAATACATTGTATGAGTCAAATTTTTTCTTTTATGACAAAAATCGTTAGGACATTAAGTAAAGATCATGTACCATGAATATATTTTATTTCATTTACATTTCCTGCCGTAAATATATCAAAACTTAATTTTTGATTAGTAATATGTATTGCTAAGAACTTTATTTGAACAACTTTAAAGGCGATTTTCTACTTTTTTTTTTTTTTTTTTTTTTTTTGCACCTCAGATTCCTGATTTTCAAATAGTTGTATCCCTGCCATTTAATTGTCTTATCCTTACAAACCATACATCAATGGAAAACTTATTTTAGCTTTCAGATGATATATAAATATATATATTACTATATTTTAAAAATGTGAAAAAAATATATATATAGACTTTTAGGTACACTACATGTTAGCATTCAAAACAATCAGAGACACTTCTTTTTCACAAGGGGATAGTACTCAGTTGTAAGTAGTTGAAAAATAAGAATTGAATTGAACTGAATTGAATTGAGTGGTACAACTGTTTAGTAAATTTGCACAGAAGTGTTAAAATAATGGTTGCCTCTGCACTTCAACATTTTATTAGAACATCTTTCATACAGACTAATTACAGTGATTAGACTCAGTGTAACCTGTCAGGGAGTCAGGAAAACACTGACATAAATTGTTGCCAGCATGTGATAAACTATTATCATAATTATAAATTATCATAAGACCGTGCTGTAACCTGAATAGCTTAGTGCAACGCATGCTACATCGACTACTATATGTTTTGTGATTATGAGTTTTGGATTATCCATTTAGCTCTGTTCAACAGAGGTTGTTTTTAGTATACCGATATTGAGATATTTAGAAAACTGTCAAATATAGACCAGGGAGAAAGTCACCACCCTCTGTGTAAATTACAGCTCTGCTCACACTCAACCACCTTCATAAGTCACACAAGAGGTTCTTTCAACAGTACTGAAGGACTGGAGTATACTTCCCACTTTTAACTAGTTTTCCAGCACCAATTCTCAACTTACCAACTTACTATTAACTCCTAATTGGCTGCTTATTAACAGTTAGTAAGGTTGTGGTTAAGAATTGGTCCCTAAACTAGCTATAATTCAGGCCCAAATAATATATACAAAACATTCAATCAAAAGCTTTCAGATTAAAAAGAGCATAAAAACAGTGAAGTGTGACCAAACATTAGACTTGTAGTTTTCAAATTTGCAGTGTTTTTCCACTAGTGATAAATCTCCGAATGACAAAAGACACTTAGCATAACTAACCACAAGGAAAAAAACACTTCCATTCACAAAGTATCCAGCTCTTTATTTTGATAAAACAAACTATGAACTTACCACCGGTGAACCCATTCATAAACAATGGTAGGAGCTTTTAAGAGTAAATTAATCCAGATATCATTACACAGGTCTGGCTGGTGATATTATCGACCTTTATTGTTTTAGTTCAGTACTTTTTTCTTTTGCAGTCTTGGTTGTGAAGTGCGTCTGGAGCTCATGTAGAGGATAATCCTGCAGTGTTCCACTTGAATGGCTTAGACAGCATGAGGCGAGGGGTTACGGGGAGGAGCGAAAGAATGAGAGAAAGAGAGAGAGAGAGAGAGAGAGAGAGAGAAGAGGGAGCAGGTTGGGCTGGGAGAGGCTGTGATCACACCAGCACACTGGGGAACATTGTGATGGAAAGCTGCTAGGTTGCTGTGGTGAGGGGAAATTTGTGCATTTGCTTTGTGTTTTTAAGATGAAGCTGTGGCACCCATCATTTTGTAAAATTAAACTCAACAGTCACAAGCAATCACACCAAACCAGTCAAGATGACAAACGTCAGGAAGGATGCTTTCATTCTCTAGAAAAAACACTCTCAAACTGCCAACATTCAGAGCTGAAATGACAATAACAACATCACTGCCTTAAAGCAGTACTACAGTTTTCATGTATGCATTAGGAATATAGTATCCACTACTGTGAATAAATGTGCACTTGTAGTGTACTTCAGATCTTAAGAAAGAAAGAAAGGCCACCTAAGTGAACTTTCACTTAGAAATGGTCAAATTAAAAGAAATACTGGTCACACTTTATTTAAAAACTCTTAATCTGCTGCTTGTTAGTACAGTGAGGGAAAAAAAAATATCCCCTGCTGATTTTCTACATTTGCCCACAGACAAATAAATGATCAGTCTATAATGGTAGGTTTATTTGAACAGTGAGAAAAACGCATTTAAAAAAAGTTATAAATTGATTTGCATTTTAATGAGTGAAATAAGTATTTGAATCAACAAGATTTCTGGCTCCCAGGTGTCTTTTATACAGGTAACAAGCTGAAATTGGGAGCATTCTCTTAAAGGGAACCTGTATAAAGACACCTGTCCACAGAAGCAATCAATCAATCCAAACTCTCCACCATGGCCAAGACCAAAGAGCTGTCCTAAGCTTGTCCTATGTCAGGGACAAGATTGTAGACCTACACAAGGCTGGAATGGGCTACAAGAACAACAGCAGCTAGGTGAGAAGGTGACAACAGCTGGAGCGATTATTCGCAAATGAAAGAAACACAAATAATCTTCCACGGTCTGAGGCTCCATGCAAGATCTCACATCATGAGAACGGTTGAGAACCAGCCCAGAACTACATGGGAGGATCTTGTCAAGGATCTGCAAAGAGGAGTCCAACAAAATCTCTCCTGAGACGTGTGCAAACCTGGTGGCCAATTACAGCCACCAGAAACGTCTGACCTCTGTGATTGCCAACAAAGGTTTTGTGAGTCATGTTTTGCGAAGGGGTCAAATACTTATTTCACTCATTAAAATACAAATCAATTTATAACTTTTTCGAAATGCATTTTTCTGGATTTTTGTTGTTGCTGTTGTTGTTGTTATTCTGTATCTTACTGTTCAAATAAACCTACTATTAAAATTATAGTCTGATCATTTCTTTGTCAGTGGGCAAACATACAAAATCAGCAGGGGATCATTTTTTAGGGTGTAGAAGGATGTCGAATATGGTGATGCAGAATATGTGCTTTATAAGTTCTAATAAACAGCCAAGCAATAGTTAACAGTGTGAATGGGTCTCTATACTAAAGTGTTACCATTTCCTGTCATCTTTTGTCATGCTTTAAAAACATACACTGATGTGTTGACTAACATACTAAAGCCAATGTAAAGTACTTAATACGTTTAACTGTAGTGTGTTATTCAATGTTACATTGATTAATATATTTTAAATGCACTAAACTGTAACTTATTTCAAATATTTGGTTGAAATGGTAATTGTTAAAGCATCAATATGTGTGTATAATAACATTATAAGTAGGTCCAATATGCTAGTAATATGCATGCTTCTAAGAAACTAGTTAATAGTGAGAATTGGTCCCTGAACTTAAAGTGTTATCAAATATATAATTACAAATATATTTAAATACATCACAAACATGTTTCAATAGAAATTACATTAAAGTATAGTTATCTGTTTAGTTTACCATAAATGATTGTCAGGACATTTGAAGGATTACAGAAGTAATTATGAAATAACATTTAAATAAGCAGATATTTTATGGCTCAAACAAGCAGCATGTTCAGATAATTGCATTAATATAAATTTAAACTATAATGCATTGTTATTTAATTACAATTAACAAACAATAAAGTGTCTAAAAACAATAGTCTTAAATCATTATTTGTATAGTTCTTACAATCTTAAATTATAAGTACTCTTTTTAAAATTATGCTAAAGTTTTCACAAGGGTATCTTATCCTTTTATTGTTTCACCCAAACAAGAAAATTATATTATTTACTTATTAGATACTATAAGTATTTAATAATCATGTCATTCCAACACACAGATCTCCATCCAAAAATATGCTTTACAATGCTGTTAATCCACAATGATGTGAAAATCATTGTATTTCCTAAATGGCTGAAAACTCTGCACTCAGGTTAACATAAGGTAACAGTACAAAGAAGATGGTTTAACTATCGCCAGAGATGTTTCATTCACAGCATGTCTAATGTCTCTCACTGCTTAATTAAAGCTGCAAGCAGCCAGAGAAATAATGCCAGGTTCCTGAAGCAAAGCCTCCACAGGTTTGGACTCCAACAGAGGTGACAACTTAAATCAATCCAGTAATGAAATGAGGGAATAGTCAAGTGAACTGAAGGGACAATGGTCTGCTTGACATGAACTGACACAGACAGGAGTAGAGAGAGACAGTGTCTGATGGGGTGCAGGGAGACATATACATGGCATTATTAGCATGACATGATCACACTGACAACAATGACAATACATGCCATACATGTGACAAAGGCAGCCTGTTTATTTGCCACCCTTCAGTATTCATTCAGATTCATTTTTGACTTTGCTTACTGTCATCTGTCAATCCTTCTTTTATTTACTAGGACTGTCAATCTATTACTAATTTGAATCCAAAAACTTTAGATTAGAGGACACATGTTCACTATTAACTAACAATTTTACCTCAATAAACTCCTTTTTCTGCTTATTGATAGTAAATAAGGTAGATAGTAGTAGTAGTTATATTAGGTATTGGGCAGGATTAAAAGATTTGTCAAGCATTAATATACGCCTTATATGCTAGTATATGCTAGTAAACATGCAAGCAACTAGTTAAAAGTGAATATGTGTTTTCTTAAATGTTAAAATGTTACCCAAATCAATTACATGGTATGGATAGTAAATATTCACAATGAATGAATGATGAAAACATCAATCATTACACTGTCTAAAAAATAATTAAATGACTATATATGGATCTAATTTATATAATTTTATGTAATTTCTGTTACAGTCCTGTCTCCTTACCCTATCTTTTGTTTAAGGACTCTTAAGTTGTTTCTGTTCCTATTGTTTATGTGGTCTCCTTTGTTTTAGTTCCTGTTTTCCCCTGCTCTCTGTGCTGTTTGGTTTGCCCCCTTATTTTTCTATGTTCATTAGCTCCACCCCCTTGTTAGTCTAGTTACCCTGTGTATTTAAATACCTGTGTTCCAGTCTTTGTTGGCTGGTTGTAAACTGTTGTGTGGTTTTTGCCTTTTGTCTGGATTCCTTTGCCATGTTTTTGCCTTGTTTGGATTATTTTCATTAATAAATTGTGCTGCATTTAGATCCTCACCTCTTCCTTGCCTCAAGCTTGACAGAACGACCAGCCCAAACAAATAGATCTAGCAAGCGCTCTGTACTCCATTTTTCAGGATGGCCCCAGCATAGGGAGATACACAGTACATAGACTTTGTTCTGCAGTTTTGTGGATCCTCCTTCACTGTGGGAAAGGTGGAGGACAAACATGCCAAGATCGCCACTCCAGAGTCGCTTCACAAGATGGCCACCAGAGTCTCATCACACTATGACTACCACATCAGAGTTTTTCCATGACCAAATCTTCATGTCAGGATTTGCTTGCATCATGACTGCTACACCAAGGCCTGCTCACGTCATGCCGGCCACACAAGAGTCCCCGACCAAGATGGCCGCCATGCCTGATTCTTTGACCAAGATGGCCACCATGCCTGAGTCCTCAGCCAAGATGGCCGCTACACCTGAGCCTCTTTGCAAAATCCCCGATCAAGAAGGCCACCACTCCTGAGTCCCCGGCCAAGAAGGCTGCCATGCCGGAGTGGATGGAGCTTGAGTCAAGACAGAAAAGACTAATGGCCAATACTATGGATCCACCAATGGTGGACTGCCCATGATGGCGGTTGCCATCTTGTGTATATGGGCTGCACATTCAGTCCTTGAATCTGCCCCACAGCCTGTTCCAGTCCATGAATCCACTCCAGAGTCTGCACCTGTCATGGCCGCCCTTCCTGGGCCAAGACCTCCTGTCCCGCTATGGAGGTCTTCTGCTCCGCCCTGGTGGTCCAAGGCTTCTCCTGCTCTGCCGGCTCCACCCTGGCTCCCTGCTCTGCCAGTCCTGCCTCAGTCCCCAGGTTTCTCTTCCTCCTCATGGACCTGGCCCTCCATCCATTCCCCATTCCGCCTCCGCTCCGCTACCCTCCTGGACTTTTTTTTGGTGTTATGGAACGTCTTGAATCCACTCCTTGAGGAGGTGCTCTGTTACAGTCCTGTCTCGTTTTCTTTTGTCTAAGGAAGTTTTTCCTGTTCCCATTGTTTCTGTGGATTCCTGTGTTTTAGTTCCCGTTTCCCCAATCTCTGTGGTGATTGGTTTGCCCCCTTATTTGTTTCTATGGAAGTTCATTAGCTCCACCTCCTTGTTAGTCTAGTTACCCTGTGTATTTAAACACCTGTGTTTGTTGGATGGTCGTTGTTTTGCTTTATGTAAACTGTTGCGTGGTTTTTGCCTTGTTTAGATTATTTTTGTTAATAAATTTGTGCTGCATTTAGATCCTCACCTCTTCCTTGTCTCAACCGTGACAATTTCCATATGTTTGCTTTCTGCAATAGCAGAGTCGATTTCTGTTGGGCTGACATGTGGACTGGACTCACAAAAATGTTTTGCATTTGGTACCCCGAATTTGAATTGTTTCAATGATTGCCAAATGCCTCATTGATTTTACATACAGGCCACAGAACATTATTACGTATATGAGTCAAAGATTAAAAAGGTTTTAAGCATAAAAACAATAAATGTAATACTGCTTTAAGTTGCTGTTTTTTCCCAAAAACAAATTTAAAGGTTTTTTTTTTTTTTTTCTGAGCAAAAAATATATAACATACATTTTCCCCCTAATTTTCTGAAGACGCCCACTAAAATGTAATTCATTGTAACAATCTTGTCAGGCATATTTACAACAAATCAATTTATGACATCTTAAAAGACAAATTACTTTCACCCCACATACCAATTTGTTGTGATTCTACATTTTTAATATTTGCTACTATTCTAGGTTTTGACCATTTGTCAGTAAGAATTTACTCATTTAAAACAAAATGTAATATGCTCCCTTTTATATATTTTAATGTTTAAGTCAGAATAAGCATGTTGTAATAAGCATGTATGACAATGTAATTATTTTAACCAAATTTTAACAATATATTCTCCAAAAACTCACTTGAAACCTTAAAAGTAGACATTTACTTATTAAATGTTAATGTGCTTTCTATGGCCATTAAATCCCTTTCGTAAATGTCTTTTGATGTGGACATTTTAAAGTCTTTGACCCATGTACATTTTAAAAGCATAGTTACATAAAAGTGTGCTAAATTAATGTTTTAAAGTTTATTTTTAGCAGTTACTTTTATTCATTCAAGCTATCCCTGGTAAACTAGCCTGCAGCCTTGTCGTCACTACCTTTGTGGTCTAGCAGCTATAGGAACACCAAAGAAATTAGTGTTAAACACTAAAGGAAGTTCTTTAGGGACAGAGGGGGGGAAATGGGATCAGGACACATAATAATTGGGACTCTGACTTCTGCTGTCCACGTGAGAGCCATAATTCATTTCTGCAGCACAATATGCCTAATGCTGCATCACTTTTTTCACAAGAACTAGTACATATTGTCACTATTTCTTGGAGTGAGGTTATTAGGTTGGTTTTCTTTAGCAATAGACCTAGCAATGTTAACAGATGCCTAGTGAATGAAAACTACTGCACATACATGTAAACCTATTATAGTAAGCAGATTTCAGAGACTGTGGCTAAATATATCGCATACATCTACCTGCAGCAACTGTGTACGAAGCAATTGCTGCAGACAATGAATTTACATAGATGCACTCTATGATCCATAAGAGACTATTAGATATTGACCAGTTATTGGCCTTTTTCTCTTTGATAAGTTTTATACATATAAATACGCTGACTTACAGCATAAAGGGCAAAAGCAGTAAGTGCATTCATAATGCATGCTCTTACTTGTTGTATGCTTGTTTGTTACATGTAAAATGCATTTTCTATACAGAATTTCTTACAGAAATGTGCATATTGAAAATGGAGTTAATAACTAAATTTTGGGATAAGTTAATTACTTTTGTCCAAAATCACTCGATGAATTGTTTTATGATCTTACCTGACTCGTAGCATTCAAAACAGTGATTTAAGTAATGCACAAGGTATTTGGAACAGCTGAGAAGGCAGCTGAAACTGACTTTTGATGATAGTAAACTTTTTTAAAATGCTAAAAGTGTGCTTGACTGGATATATCTCCGCTCTATCTCTATCATTAAAAGCTCATATAATTCTCCACTCCATCATCTGATACATTACCGCTGCCATGATTCCTAGATAAAGTCACTTTTAAATAAAAAACAGTTTGCTTTTCACAGGCGGTAATAGTGCAATATTAACTGCGGCATACAAATGAAGCACAATCTATAATAAGCCTCATTTGCATAGAAAGGAAGCATTTTGTTCTGAAAACACAATTTAAATGGCACAATGAAGATAGGTTTTAGGTATGAGGTAGGATTGAGAGATCTATAATATGGTCATACAGACTAAGGCATTAATATGTTCTTTATAAGTTTAAGTACTAATTATAAGAACTAATAAACAGCCAATATGATAGTAATATGCATGCTAAACTAGTTAATTGTGAGAATTGGAATATCAAATTCATGCTTTTTAATATTTTGTTATTAAAATAAATAATTTTATTAAAATAATCATTATTGATACAGTACAGTACATTTTTATGTAATTTCATTTAAAATATGCAGGGGTAAAACAAAGCATTTAGCCTAATTTAGCTTTTAGATTTTACACATATTTTCAAGGTGTGATATTCAAGAAAATGTCTTAAATGTTCTTCTTTTCTTACAGTTCAAAAGGGCTGAGAAACAAAGAGAGAGATGAAAGTGTAGTCGTATGTTAGGTGTAGCAAGTGCTGTGAAGTGATATGGAGAGGGAGGAGAGTGAGAGAAAGAGAGGCCGATCCCGCAGGTGAGTTCTGGCTAGAGTCCATTATCTAAGCAGCTCAAAGCAGAGACGCCACAGCTAATATCTGAGGAGCTTACAGCATGTAAGAAAAGCATGCTGGGAGTTGCCAGGAGACAGCGCTCCCTCGGATAGAGCTTTCATCAGAAGCAGCCTGATAGGCTGAACCGTGATTAACCAAGTCATGTGACTGGAGGTTCAGGGGGTCTGATGTAATGTGGAAGAACGACCATTAAGAGATTAATCATCAGAGAGAGAAAGCGTGTGTATGTGTGTGTGCTTGCGATCGTCTGGAAAAGCAATGAATGTTAGCAACATCTAGTTTCTGGGATCATTTCGTGAATTGCTAAGCACAAGCAAGCTAGACTGCTTTTGGCTTGATAATAGTAGACGATCTGGCGGCTGGGCTCCCCCTTAAGATGTTCAGTGGTTTATCCCAAACCCTGCACGTCACACACTCGTAACCCTGTTCCTATCAGGTTGTTGGCAAGAGAAGACGAGGCCAAAATCAAAACACCGGAAATGGAAAGAGAAACAGGAGAATGATGAGAGTGGTAGATGGCTGACTTTGAAGGCTACAGTCTCAAATGTTCATGTCTTTCTTTCTTCAGTCGTAAAGAAATTATGTTTTTTGAGGAAAATATTTCAGAATTTCTCTCCATATAGTGGACTTCTATGGTGTCTGCGAGTTTGAACTTCAAAAATCTAGTGTAAATGCAGCTTCAAAGGATTCTAAATGATCCCAGCCGAGGAAGAAGGGTCTTATCTAGCAAACCGATTAGTTATTTTCTTAGGACGATTTAAGTTGGAGAAGAAAATGAGATGGGAGTTTTTCGATATACCCTAACTGTACTGAACTGGAATACACAGAGTACACGCAAAGCTAGACAAGCATTTTGTTTTGTTTTGTTTTGTTAAAATAACAGAAGCTGCATTTACACTGCATTTTGGAAGTTCAAACTCGGGGGCATCATTTAAGAATATATATTGAGAACATACTAGTTCAAAAAACTTAATTTCTTTACGACTGAAGAAAGAAAGACATGAACATCTTGGATGACAAGGGGGTGAGTAAATTATCTGTAAATTTTAGTTTTGGAAGTGAACAACTTTAATGAGAGAGTCAAAACAAGATAAAAAAGTACAATGATGATGTACCAGTTACTTTGTATTTGTAATTATCTTTGTACAAATTTTTACAACTTTTTAATTAAATGAATTAATTAATATCATTAATTAATTATTTAATTAATTGTAAATACATATTGTATATTTACACTGGAGATCAAAATTAGAGAACAATTTATAAACAATTGAACAATTCTGAAATAATGTCATCTTCACTGCTCAACAGTTAAAGGAGTTTTTGTCCTGTCTATACCATGCTACCAGAACACCTTTTCCACAAAATAACTAAGGCATTTCAACAAAAACCATTATTTTGCAGAAAACACACTGATCAAAATTAGAGAACAACAATGACTGTAGCATGGAAAAAGATTACAACAAAATTTTCTGAAGGTTACAACAGTCAGCAATTAGTAGGAAGTGTTCAGGCCTCTGCTCTGAATGACTTCAGCACACCTGCGGCCACAGGACAGCACTAGTCTCTCACACTGCTCTGGTGTGATTTTGGTCCACTCTTCTTCCAGTCTCCTCCACAGTTCGGTGACTGTAGTGGGTTTCTTGGCCATAACTTTGTCGCCAAGGATTTTCCAGAGGTTCTCTATTGGGTTGAGATCAGGACTCTGGGCAGGCCATCTCATTATTTCAATGTTTTCAGTTTCAAGAAACTGCTTTACCCATTTTGCTGTGTGACATGGAGTGTTGTCCTGCATGAACACTGCGGGCTGATTGGGTGATGAACCAAGGGAAGGAACCATATGTTGTTGAAGAAGGTTCTGATAAACATTTGCATTCACTCTGCCATGTAGCTGTATAAGAGGCCCAACTCCTGCTGCAGAAAACATGCCCCAAACCATGACACTTCCTCCTCCACTTTTCACTGACTTCTTTACACACTTTGGGTTCAGTCTTTCTCCAGTTTGTCGCCGAACATAATGTTTCCCATCAGACCCAAATAAATTAAACTTGCTTTCATCACTGAAGTGAACTTTGGACCAGTTCTCCTCTGTCCACACAACATGCTCCTCAGCAAAGCTTAGTCTAGCCTTTTGATTCTTTCTGCTAATGAGAGGTTTGGTAACTGCAGAGTGGGCTTTCAGTCCAAATGCTCTTAAACGTCGAGACACTGTATGACGAGACAGATCCTTACCCTGTTCAGTGCTGAACTGGTGAGCAATTCCAGCTGCAGTGTGGAAACGATTGCGCATTGAGATCCTCCGCAGTATCCTGTCCTCTCTTGTATTTATCTTCCGTGGACGACCAGTCTTCTTGGGGGACTTGAATGAGTTTGTGATGATGTAAAGATTCAATATTCTTGAAATCACAGATGTGGAATGACCAACTTGTCTTGCTATGGCTGATAGGGTCATCCCTTTGGCCTTCATCTGGACAACCTGCTGCTGGAGGCTTTCAGTCACTTTAGAACAGCCCACCATCTTGCAGAGTCAGTGAAACTGGAAGTTAGGCTGCCAGTTAAATAGGGGTTGACAGATAATCAAGGAAATTAGCACCAGGTGCCAGATTAACACCAATAACTGGGAGGTATCTGAAAGTGTTCTCTAATTTTGATCAGTGTGTTTTCTGCCAAATAATGTTTTTTGTTGAAATGCCTTAGTTATTTTGTGGAAAAGGTGTTCTGGAAGCATGGTATAGACAGGACAAAAACTCCTTCAACTGTTGAGCAGTGAAGATGACATTTTTTCAGAATTGTTCAATTGTTTATAAATTGTTCTCTAATTTTGATCTCCAGTGTATATACTCATGATTGCTTTTGCTTGTTCAATTTAAAAATACATAGATCTTTTAATATTCTTCAAGCACAAAATTGAAAACGAGAAAGGGTCCCTTAGGTAATTAGCTGAAGTAAAAAGGTTTTATATATATATATATATATATATATATATATATATACTATTTATAATATATGCACTATTTATATTTATATACTATTTATAAACACTTTGTAAGAACATATTACTTTTGTCAAATTATCATCCCATAATGAGGCTCATTTTATGAAAATGACTCATTTACTAAACGCAAGCAGAATAAAGCAGCAAAACTAACGAATAAGGCCCAGATTGTAATTTCCCAAACACAAAACATCTCCTAAAAGATCTAACAAAGATAGCATATACACACATTAGCTTTTATTTAAAAGAGAAAGACACTGAGCACATGTTACTATAGGAATAATCTGCCATACAACAACACATAAAAACAACAAGCTTGTTTGTTGAACAGATGTTCTGTGAGCTACTGGAGAAACTATTCCCTGAAGCAGGTGCTGTTGTTAAATCGAGCCAACTCATCACTTGTGTTTGGGCATGCTTCAGAAACATTTAAAGAGATAGTATCTGTACATAGAAAAAATATATATATTATCTATTGTTCTCTGCAATGGACAAACCTGTCACGCAAACTTGTCAGTCTCATACAAACATAGAAATGAAACAGGACTGGATAACTTACTGAATAAGATCCTACTTCGTCTATTACTTTTGTTAGTATAAGTACCAAATATTGGACATTTTAGACATGGTACTATGGTAATATTCCCATTTATATTTGCATGTGTGTGTAAATATCATAGTTTATAAACTGTCTATTATTTTACCATCATTTTACCATCTATGTTGATCTACAGCATTTTTGAAAGGGTGGACAGGAAGAGCCACTCAAGTTAAATGGTTAGTTCCCAAGAAAGTCATATACACTTAGGATGCCTTAAGGGTGGGTAAATAATTGGCTAATTTTCATTTTTGGGTGAACTAACCCTTTAATTTTAACTAAATGGTTTGGCTGGTTAGCATGGTTCAGTTACATCTGCGGGTAGATGCAGTAACTACAATATTCTGTGGGTAAAAGGCATCTTTCTCCATCGATAGCCATACATAACACTTTGCATTCTGACAAAATAAAGCATTTGGAAAATTTTGCAAAGAAACATTTACCTACTGTAATTTAGAAATGGGAAATGGGCTTTGTTTACCTCTTTGCTGTCCGCTACCTTTGATATCGCACCGCTTACAACACTTTAGATTAGTGCTGACTGTGGTTCCATCTGCCAATCAATGTTATCATGATTTTTAAGCAAAAATCCCAAAGCTTAGAAAAGATCAAAACATTAAAATTATTTCCAGGACAGCTGAGAAACTGCCATTAAGACAAATGGGACTGCTATTTACCTCTCTTTGACTCCATCATTATCTAAGATAAACATTTGACCCAACAACAAGAATACAGAGCCTACACACTGCTTGCACTGCTTTTTATGTCCTATTATGAAACTATTTTGCAATAACACCTATTAGTATTTTAATTAATAAAGATTTATTTAAATCAGTATTTTTAATCTGCCATCATGAATTAATCTTTTTTAGTTAGCTTATTACAATGCATCAAGGGATCACATGATGGTAACATACAATATTGTCTCAAATTTTGGGCACAATGCCATGAAAACATGTTTTTGACCAATAAATGTATTTGTAACTAATAAGAGGACTCAATCCTGTGATCAGAAGTTGTTAGAAACCTATGCTTATCTCAACTCAACTGGCATTGATTCTGTGGCAGACACTGGCAGAGGACATGCTGGGAGAGAGATTTGAGACACAAAAAAGAATTCCCAAAGTCGGGGTTGGATCAGGAGTATGACTGCTATTTGGTTAAATGTCATTAAACAGACCTTGTTTGTAGAATGAGATTTACAGTTGATTTAACACAGGCACAGTCACCCTAAGAAGCTAGAGGTTATGTGTCTTGCTAAAGGGCTCAATATTGAAAGGTTATGTTTCTGGACTAAGCTCAAATTAAACTAGTGTTTTTAGCAACAACGGAAAAACACACATTTTTAGTACCTATGCTGAAAGGAAGAGTTTATGGATATAGCAGAAAAGACTACTCAGCCCAGAAATGTCATTGAATGTCTTCAGCTTTCCAGCACTGTGTTCATAGAGAGAGGAAGAACATCTACAAATGATGAAGGTGAGAAATAAAAACATGCATTACCATATATACACTGCTTTGCAAAAAAAAGTCATTTTCCACTTGCCTATATTTCTATATCATCATCTGGAGCAACTAATCAGTATAAAAGTGGTTTGCAAGTAGAACCCAGACTGAATCAGGCACAGAAAATGTTATGGTTCGATGAATAGGTAGCTCTTTCCAAATGCATAGTAGAGACCAAGTAAAGCCGAAGCTCTTTTATTAAAGTAAAGATTAGTTAAAACTTGTTCAGGTCAAAGTGTGGTATATTTTTGAATTCTTTAATTTTTTTTTTTTCTAAAACAAGCAACTCAACAAAGAGAAATATTTCTTCATTAATCAAAAACTGTAAAAGAAAACTGGCTATGAACAAGAACAATGACATCCATTTCTCAGGCATGAAAATGGGTCAGGGGTGAAAAAGGTAAGAAGGGTGCTCAAGGGGTCATGTGGCCTCTGATGGGGCCGGGAGGTGGGGGGACTCCCACAGAATAAATATTACGGCCTCATTAGGGGACATGCTGTAACTTAACTTGTTTTTTCTTCCATCATGATTGACAGCCAAGTTTTTTGTTTGTTTGTTTGTTTGTTTGTTTGTTTTTTTGGGCAAAGAAATCAACCTAATAAGTGTTTTCTACCATTATCGAAAAACATACCATCAACCACAAATGCTATTTGCAATTGGAGACAGAGCATGCCAGAAAAACGATACTTTAGTATTAAATGTAACTTACCCTCTTAAGGGTACGTTCACATGAAGCGTCTAAAAACGCATGGAAAACGCGAGGCGCGTCGCTTCCTCCACCAATTTCAAAGCGCTTGGGCGCTCACGCTTCTGTAGTGTCTGCCGTTACTAGGCAACCATGAAGGTGCTGTCAGATACAATAACATTTCTGCTTTGGATTTTAAACCGCGCGGCTCCATTGAAAATAAACACCACGAAATTGAATTGTGCATCTCTCCCCTGTCGTCTTCTCCCACGCGGATTGTCCCGCAGGAAGAACTGGCGCCCTGGATGTCAGCGGATGGCGCGCAAGGTCTACGAACGCGGGACGCTCAGCTTTCACGATTTGAAATGGCTCAAATTCACTTTATATTAAGTTTTAATTAATCAATAAATACCATCCAATACTGCTATTAAGAATGTAGAACACGTCAGAGTTCATAACAATGCATTTTTTATTGTCACGAAAGGCTTCAGAGGGTGGGTTATAGTATCTAGGTGTTCTCTAGTTTAGAACGGTGACCACTTCACCTTCAGCCTCAGTCCTCTCACCTCAATATCATCCACACGTCCTGGAAATACGAGTTATAGAGATTTCAGAAAGAAGCACTATAAGAAGCGTTTTTTTCTGTAATTTACCGTTAGCTATACAAGCTCGAAGCTAACTTCAGTAACAATATCTAGCTAACTGTACCGTTAACTAATCATTTTCCACCGTGTTCTCTAGCTGTGTTCAATGACTCAATTCATCAAGCTGTACCTAACAACGCCTATGTCAACAAAGCTCCTGGGTAACTTAGATATACCAGAAAATATAAAAAATGATTGAAACATCACTCAGTCAGTTGAGTTTCCAGCTTCTAAAGGTCTGCAGATATGTCTTCGATGTGCATGCTCTGTTCAATTAGAACCAAACCGCTTCGCCGCGCCCCACCCCAGAAGTTTGTGTAGCATGAAAACTCATCATCATGGTTCACTGTCAATGGTCTTGTCGATGCATACACTGTTTGTGGTGTGCATTTGTGACTTAAAATGACTCTCAGCTCCACCTGTGGGTTGTGAATTGCACCCCATCCTATTCATTACAAATATCACAATCGGAAGATATTTGCGATCAAAGTCTGTATGTCAGTTTGTTTTGTTTGCTCTCTGTGGAGCACTTTCAGCATCTGTAACTGAAGCAGCAATTTCCCTTTTAAAATTTATTTTTTTCAGCAGATCTTGCTGCTTTTTAATGAGCTTGCTCTGTTGAACATCTGTTCCAAGCATCAATAAAGGTTCTTATATTAGAATCAGAATGAGTTTGGGATCTCTCTGGCTTTTATGCTGGCTGGTGAAGTCCACTTTTTTCTTGGCATGGCTCCCTCAAAAAATTACAGCTGAACTATATGAACAATTCAGATAACATTTTCTCTTAGACCACATATAGTAAATAGGACATTAGATTGCATATTTCTTGGCTTTATTTCAATATTCCTTATATTCTACATTAAAAGCCTCTCAATTTTCCAAAGGTACTCAACAAGGCCTACTTGACAATATTATTATGCATAATAATAAAAAAAAAAAAAATTGTAAAATCACTCATTCACACTCAGTTACCCTTTTTCAATAGGCATTTCAATTAATCTAAAATGGTAATGCAACTGTTTCTAAAAAAAAAAAAGATTTCCTCTGAAATCTGACTTTGCTGCAACATGGAACTTTTGCATTATTGACACATTATTGTCCTATTTAATACTGTAAATTTGCTTTGACACAACTTATTGTTAAAAGCGCTGTATAAATAAACTTGACTTGACTGCTACGATGATGCATACTTGCATCGCCCATCTGCCTCTGCACTGCAAAAAAATGCTTTTCTTACTTTTTGCAGTGTGTGGCCAGCACTAACTAATATTACTAGTCACCAAGTCATTGCATTATTGGTCAGTCACTAGTCAATACTACCCACCATGACTTGGCCTGCAGCCAAAATGATATTGTGCTGAACACAATAAGACATTTTGTCAAGAAATATTGTCATCTATAGTATATTGTGCTGCTTGCCTTGCCTCTGTGAAGCATATAGTTCATATTTATCCAAACTAGTAATCTGTTAATGTGTGTGTGAGATTTCCTTATGTTAGATCAGTGTTCGGGCATGTTCCTGGACAAGCCTCTCAAAGGTCTTCATGTTGCATGAAGAGAGAGCAACTTGTCCTTGAAGTATGTAGGCCAAGGATGACTACTGAGGTTCCAAAGCATTCAAGGACTGGGGCACCCTCTTCAGGTACTGGAAGAAAAAGGACAGATACTGAAGGACCCATAAAAGCTGGATGCCAATCACTGGCACCAAGACTGATTCTATCAAGTTGTCAAGTTTGTTCCTCCAGTTTCCCAAGCTCTCCCAGATAATGAATGAATTAATGAATGAATGAATGAAAAAAGGTAGTATGTGTACAGTAATCATCCTTAGGAGTAGCCTCACTAGTTGCAGACATAAGAAAAATGGGACGTGAGGGCAGGAAAATGTTGGAATTGTGGGAAAGACCAAAGACTTGGAGTCGGATTTGTTGAAAAACAAATTTATAATGGGCCTAGTTCCAGTCTGCGTTTTGTGTTGCTCAATTGTAACTGCTTCATCCTACCTAGGCTTATTAAAAATATGTGCCTCTATATACATTTCTGCAAAACTGAAAAAAAACAAAAAAAAACAAAACATACTTGTAGGTACAAATCACTGCATTTTATAGTTGAAATGAACACTAGATGCCGTAAAACTGACAACTTTTATTCCTTTTCACACAAAGTATGATTTACACACAGATTTTTGAATAATAAAGCCTAATTTTCACACAATTACTTGCAAAATAGGTTGACTTCAAAACAATTTTAACATCCTGCACAATTTGTTGTCATCACATATATAGCTTCGGTAACACTTTATTTTACGGTTTCTTTTTACCGTTTCTTAACTAGTTGCTTATTAGCATGCATATTACTAGAATTTTAGCCCTTTATTAGTACTAATTAAGCACATATTAATGCCTTATTCAACATGACTTTATTCTACATCCCTAATCCAATCAAATACCTAAACTTAACAACTACCTTACTAACTATTAATAAGCAGCAAATTAGGAATTTATTGAGGGAAAAGTCAATAAGTAGTTAACAATGCTAATGCAATAACATGTTCAGTATTAGAATTTTTCTGTAAATGTCATGATGAAATCATTATTGTACCGATTTTGATATTTAGGCAATTTGGAAAATATAGTTTTGTTAAATCTACAGTATTTAAGTCATTTTAAGATAACAACAAAGCATGGCCATAATGTGATACTTTAAAGTGAACTGAAATTTTATATTACTGCAAACTAAATGTTTCGCAACAAGGTGGAGATAGTTATGTCCATAACAGCACATGGCTTACGGGAAAAGTGACAAGAAAATTAGTGAAAAAAGCAAACACACACAAAGTGAGATGCAGAGAGATACCATGGAAAATAAAGAGATTGACAAGGAAAATGGAAGTGAAAGTGCAGAATTTTTTTTTTACCAGGTTTCCTTGGCAAAATTTGCATGCAGGGGCTAAATATCACATTATTGGGATCACTTCAACCCATGGACATGAAAAACAACCTGCAGTAACAGTGGTAAAGTAGCCCAATTCCACGGGAAAACCACAGACTTGGCAACACTGCTGGAGGGAGAGCAAAATGATCTTCTGAGCAGGTGGGTCGGGGTTGGGAGTGAGGCGATCATCTAATGGTTTCACAACTGTCATTGGGTCCTTAAATAGCATCTTTAGTGGCCCTCCTACCCAACGTGATCTCATGATAATTCGTATGTAGCTATTTTACGTAAAATGTGGTTCTACAAAACGTACATTTACTTACGTTTTTCAAGACACTAAAACGTACAATACTGACGTATTTTTATCATTTTAACGTACAAAACTGACGTATTGACGACAGCTAAGTTAGAATCCTTATGAATATTTAAATCGCGCCATTAATTTAATTATTATTCGTGTTTTAGTTGTCATACCAATGGCCTTATGTTTTTAATTGCATTATTAAATAGTTTAATCGTTTACTTAATATTAAATTATTACATTTCATACTGCTCTATTATTTCCACTGCCAGCTCGTTTCCAAGAATATGTCTACACAATGTTAAACAAGACTATACTTTAAACCCTAAATAAATAACATTTCTGTAACATTTGAACGATTCATGAATGTAAAGTTTTTCCGTGGCAGGACACAAAGGGCGTCTTCTCCGACATGCCGTGACTAACAATAGAACCATAAAATACACACTGAACACGCATAATAATTATAAAATAACAATTTTATTTGTGCGCTGTAATCCAGATCTTCAGGATCCATACGACTGCGAGGAACAGACCCAAATTCAAGCCTTTATCCGGCGATCTTCATCTCCATCCCGAGCAGCGAGTCCAAATAGCAACTGAACTAAGCCCGCGCTGAAGTGCATTTTAAAATTCAAACATTGCTGCATTTAGAAACGACAGCTTTTACGGCTGGAAAATCGAACGCTCATTGGCTCTCGCCTGCCTTTGTCACAGATTACGACATGCCGTGCTTCTGGTGAGCTGTGTTTGAATCTGGTTTGAATGATGCGCGGGCGCCTTCACGGAGCGGTCAGGATAATAATCTGGATAATATTTTAGCGATTAACAATTTAAATTCTGCTCTTCACCTCAAACAAACCTACTGTAATCCACCAGAGAGGACTGCGGCGGCAAACGTGTCGTCATTTGGATTACTTTTGGTACGGCTGTTGACATTTTTGCAATAAATAAATTACTGTAATTGCACTTTTCTGTCTCTCATGTTTTTCTTTATTGCTGTACAGAAAGCGTTATGGTTAACGTTAGATTTAGAGGTAGGAGTGGAATCAGTGACTATAAAAATGTTTTTTTTTTTTTTTTTTTTGTTTTTTAATGCTATATTGTTGCTAAAATGGTAATTTCCTTGCATATTTTGGTCAGTTACGTTTTATATCCTTTTATATTGCTATAAAATGGGTAGGTTAAGGTTTGATACGTAAAGATACGTAAGTATTTAACGTTTTTTTTTAGCTAAAAATACGTAGCTGTTTGTACGTTTTAAACGTTGAAATACGTCTTAATGTAAAAATGTACGTTTTGGGTCTCTAAACGTTACGTAAAAATACCTACGTATAAACAATGAGACCAGGCTGTCCCACCATAAGACGATGTCTGTCTAGGGTGCCTCTTACTGTACGGCTGTAGAGTTTTGCAGCTGTCAGGTCGATCATCAATTCTGACTTTGCTGTACAGGTAGCAGAATGTCAGTCTCTCCTTACCAGTTTAAGTCAAGACAAATTCCAGATATGCTATAAATAACTTTTTAACATTGCTGTTCCTTCCCAATATGCTGAGTGGTTCACACACCACGGTGACTGTAAAACCCCAACGGCACATAATTGACAAATCCCAATCAGCAGCCTCTCACAACAGAGGTGCATGACATCACTCACATGCAGCCATTTTCCTCATTAAGGCATCAAGAGCATCTCGAACTAACTAATATGAACTTGAAACTAACTTGAAAGCCAGCAGCAAATACTTACTGTAGGCCAAGCAATTCAAATGCAGTGGTTCTGCTGGCGCCCCCTACCTTATAAACACAGCATCAGTGACTTCTCTTCCTAAAACTGCCTTTTAATTAAATGTCATTAAATAGACATTTAGCAGTCATTAATATGTGTTGCTGCGGTTAAAGCTACTACTAATCAAATCATCGATCTTATTGTCTCTAGCAAAACAAATCATTATAGTGTCAAGTGAACCGTGTTAGGCAACTCAACTAAATTTTGTTCATGCTTGTTAGCTCTAAATAACTCTCAAATTCAGGGGTTTATTAAGGTAGCACTTGTGCAGCAATAATGTAAATGTTTTGCAAGTTTATAGCTAATTGGTAATTTTATGCATGAAATAATCATATAATGGATTGGCAGGTGATCTTGGAACCTGTTTCTGTGTGGCTAACACAAGCTAAAAAGAGGACACCTGCACAAAAAAAAAGAAGCATGAAGTATAGCAGATGGCTTTTGCTTTTTAATCTATTTATACAAAGATCATTCTCCTTCTGGGTGCAAAAATGCAAGCAATGTATTTTTACAGAGCCCCAAAAAGAGGCATATTTTTTATTTGTCTTACATTTTGAAACTAAGGTATAGTATAATTTAATATTCTCAGAAATGGCTAATAAACTCACTACAGTGCAAATAAGCAGCATAAATAAATAGATCCCATTATAACAAACTGAAGCATCTGTTGCAGGAGTTAATGAGTGCTAGCCACTTGTCTATGCAACCAATTATTTTATTTACAAATATTATTTGTGTGATTTTTTTTTAATTTGTTACACATTTCAAAACAAATCAGACCATCATATCGTTTCCATATTGTGATGTTTCTGGTCTACTAATTTAAAGCATCTTTTAATTCTAATTTCTACACTGCTTTAAAGCATTATAGTTACATTTATCACATGAAATAATTTCCACTGAAAATAAATAAACGGCTGTAGCCTTGAACCGTTAGCTTTGATGCTTTCAGTGCAGACAGCTGACTTTGTTAAGGTCTTGCTGAGCAACCTAATGTTATAAAAGCCAGGACTATTTCATGACTACCATGTCCACATTTAATTTTAAATGTATGCAAAAGAGCAACCAACACAGTCTTCAGATTTTCACTTTTTGTGTCCTATGGAAGAAATTGATAAACTCCATGGTGGCATTCAATAATCACATACAGATGTGAAGTTTACACTACAGTACATGATAAGTCCCTCAAAGATGCAACAAGCACAGCAGCAGTGCAAACAGCACAGTAAATAGAAGCAAGCACAGTAATTGCATGAGTCATTCATGCTGCAGTGCATGCTGGGAACCACAGTCCTGCCACTGAAGAAAAGGAACTGACAGCTGCCTAAGGGATGCGCTCAACACTCAAGACACATGAATGTGGTCGGTGTGAAAGTGGAAGCAGTCGCACCTCCACCCAAGAACAAATCCAATCTTTTTATACACCATATACAGAGATCTGTGACAAATCAGTCAACTCTGTAGAAAGTTGTCACATAAAGAAGACTAAAAATATGCCTACACTGCAAAAAGTAGCTGCCAGTGGGATATAAAAAAAATGAGCATAATTCAAAGGGAAAACAAGCTTCTTTTTTTTGCCCCATTAGCAGATTTGTTTCCCTTGTTTTAAGCAAAAACTGATTACAAAATTCTGATTACGTTTTTTACAAAACAAGACACAATATCTTAAGTCATTTTGCTTCTCAAGTAAATGTATCTTGATTCAACAATGTTTAGATATTTATACTATAAAACAAGTCAAAAATACGTTTTGCAGCCTATTAATATGGAAAACAGTGTTTAAAAATAGTAAATGTTTTACATTAGTTTGCAACAAGCAGACTGTCCCGGCATTTAGTGTTTTTTTTTGTTTGTTTTTTTTTTCTCCAACATGACTCATAAGTTACAAAACAGATAATGGTTGAAAGGATTTTTTCAGTGCAAACAAAAATGTGATCCTCATGTAAACTATATGTGGAAATGCAGTTTAATAACATTCAGACCCTTTTTTTCACAAGAGCTCTGATCATTTCTGTTTGATCTTTACAGTTTGTGTGATGCATTTCGGCACAGATTGTTTATGAAATATTAAAATTATATTTGAAGTGACAGCAAATTTACAGCAGTGTGACAGATCACACATTTCTTTACATTTTGAGTTATATTTATGTGTGTTCATTTTACAGAAACTTTTATTCAAAGCAACATACAAGATGGAAGTGCAAGACAAGCAATTCATAAGGAAATAATTAGCTTAGAAATGATGCAATACACTCAGAAGGACACAAACTAGTACAGAGCTCTGCAGCACAACTTCACTAGACATGCATTGTTTATTATTCTAGAAAATAACCACTTATTTGACAATACAGAGGACTCATGATTGGATTTTGAACATTGCTACAGTTAGTTTGGTCATGTTACCTGAAGAAAACACTCTGCTATTGAGGGTTAAGCATTAATCTAATAGAGAACTGCTTTATTAACTGCTCTAGTAAGACATCAATAAATGATGTTGATGTTGAACCCATAAGGAAGACAACACTATGTTAAAAACAAAAGAGAGTAATCAAGACTTGTTCAGTAGCTACAATGATTGTCTACAACAGCAGACAGATGTGTTATGAAGGTAACCTTCATTCTGTTGTAGTTAGGGTGATGTGGTGTAATGGTTAAAGCTTCAGACTTGCAACCGGAAGAACCCTGCAAGAGATGAGCCATTTTGCCCTTGAGCAAGACACATAACCCCGGGTTACTCCAGGGGGACTGAAGCTGTGAGCTCATAAAAGTCATGGAAAAACTCCACCTACCCTGACGAATAAAGATTTCGAAAGTACCATCTCCTCTCTTCTTAAATTAGGCTTTTGAAATGAAAGTTGCGCTATAAAATGTTATTGTCTCAGACTGATGTACCAACAGCTTTACACCATTCATTAGCATGAAGCTTCTACATATGATCATTCATGTCTTTAAGTCTTTAAGATGAAATCTCAGACCCATTCAGTCAGTGTTGGCTGTGTAATCTCTATATATATTTACTCATACTATGGAGATGACATCAGATCCTTTTAATGACATTCTGTAAAATAATTATCTTCCAGTAGAACACAAAACACAATTAAACTCTAAATGGGAAAAGCCTATTGCCTCTCTGTTGTGTTATGGTATATCCATACAACTGCAAATGCAGGAAAACAAAGGTTGATAATGACATAACACACTGATGAGTCTCAAACTGCCACCCAGAACTTTAGCAAAGTGAGAAAATTTAGCAAACCTTTGCTATTTTTTTAAACCTTTGCTCACAACCTCTTATTGTCTGTGCCTTTTAATGTTTAAACTCAACTATCACTGTAGCTGTAACAACATTCATGAACATGAATGGAAATGTTAGCTAAATACGTTTTCTTAATGTCAAGTATTAGATGTAGATGCATCAGAGGGCACATCTGGTTTCAGCACCGTGGACAGCTCCAACACAACAGCTACAAGCCAGAACACCCAATTCAATACACAACAAAACACAAATAACTATTGGCCCATCAACTTGAGGACGTGTCTGCAAATACAAATGATATATGTGTATAATAAGACTATACTATTTACAGCCATGAAAGAGCTGCCTGATAGAATGTAGTAGTTTGATTGGCTACAAAAACACGATCTGTATAAGCATTCATTGGATGACGCACGGGGGCGCGTCAAATCCTCAAGTCCATCAAAGTCTTCTGTAGATTTACAGTCTCTCTTTGAGGAGATTGTAAGCGTTACGCACGATAAGCTTTTGTCACGTATAGAAATAGCATATGAATAAGGATTTCGTGTATAACAGCACGGTTAAAGAAGGATACCGATGTATGAATTATCACCATATTATAGGCTACTATTTTCAAAATGAAAGCGCAAAAATTCATTCATATCAGGTAGTGTGTGGTCTCAGTAGCGCTGTGTTTCTGTGATGATTCGGGCTTTTCTTCATCGATGAACTGTCAAGTGTTGTTGTTGCTAGCTGTTACGTAACGACCAGTCGGGATGCCTTCATTGAATCGCACTCGTTATATTTTCCGACAGGTTTTTTTGCAAACGTGCCCGCTGCCTTTTCACTTTCATCATATATTTGGTCAAACAATCCAAAGCAGATTGTTATTTTTATAGCTGTGATTCCTCTGGTGATATTTTCTTGTTTTGTTTATCACTCCTCGCCATCTGACTAAAAGCAACGCCAACCAGGAGTGCTCTTGAAGAAAAACCATCTGTATCGATGAAAGCATAGGTGATATAGGCTATGTCATGTTTGATGTTCATAAGGTTAGAAATAACAGTAAGGCGATTCTGCTTATCAACATGGCCTTGCTCAGATTTGTCTTTGGTTAAATGATTCATTTGCGCTGCTGGCTATTCAACGTGACATGTTATTAACAACAGTGACGTTTTTATTTAAAACACGTCTATTAATTTGCTGTATGCGCAGGCTTTTTGGACATATTTATAAATATAATTCATAAGTAAGGTCAGCAAAGCAAAAACAACGCACTGCCAACGCGATTGAATCGCTCGCTCTATTTTATTTTCTTCATACGGACACGTCGGTGTTTAACATGATGCCATGATGTGCACGAAATACAGCACAAACAAGCAGGAAAAGGGACCATTTAGGATATACAATGGGAGAAAGAGGTCTAAACAGAAACGCTTTTACACAAAGCAATACACATTTCAAATATGCACCATACAAATATATTCACCGTAAGCCGTAACATGAAAATATTATTGTTTCCTACCGAGAATGACGTATGAGCGCTGTGCGGTTTTCTCGTTCGCAGTGATAGAAGGTGACCCCGCGCCCGTGTCCCTCCGCATCCACCAGATCACGATGTACGCAGCGTTGTGCTCGCGCACTCTCCGCCGATGGGGGATGGTTCAGCACGAGCTGTCATTCAGATGCGTGATGCCCAACGATAGGGAACCACCGCGAACCATGACGCCTTTTACAGGGATGTGAGAAAAACACGCGTCTGATATCTTACACTCAGTGATTTCTACAACCCAGTCCGTATTATATATATATATATATATATATATATATATATTATTTATTTATAAGAAATGTATCAAATACTTATTGTTTTTATGCTCAGTATCATGGGGGTTACAGTCATCTCTTGATGTATAACCTAGCCTCTTTGAGCTTTGAAATAACACAGGGTGCATTTTTCGATAACAATAGATTACTATAATTTCACCTCTAGAAAAGAGCATGTCATCTTTGCATTGTCTTCTTCTAGAGTCTTTAGGTTTCGGTAATACCGCGAGTGTGAATTCAAGAGCATAGAGGTTTTTGTGTGGATGACTATGTGAATATTTATGCATAATGATACACCCATGCCTGCCCTTCAGGTTAGCCAAACATTCAACAGTTATATAATTTTTGCTCAGAGGATATAAATATTATGTAAAACACATTCAGTGTGATGTTAGTAAGATTGGCAAGTACTCTTTCACTTCATTGCATCTTACTTATAAAGCATTAAATGAATCTCCTCCACCTAGTTACAATTTAATATCACCCACACAAATGGCTGTGTGGGAGTATAGCCAGGTGACACATTGAATATTTCAATGAAACTAAAGCTGTTATAAGTCATGTTGTTCGCTGTTCCCTATACACTGACCAGGGGACATTAAATTAAAAGAATAGTTAAAACCGTTACTTCCGACCACAACATTCATCCATAATCCGTAATGACTCATATCTCCTTTTCCTCTCAAAAATCCACCCACATGCTTGTTTACAGCTGTTTTGGACTGTCCTGGCTGGTAAACGGTGCTTGATCTGTGCAGATTTCTCTCCGGATTCAGACCAGGCGACTTTTTCCACTAGTTTCCACAAGGAAGCGTTATTATGGATTATGGACACATATTTTAGCCAAAAGCAAAGGTTTCAAGTTTAAAATATTTTTTGATGTATTTATTTTATCTTCTGAAAACATTAATTGATGGACTGAAGTGGTGTGGATTACTTTTGGATTATTGTGATGTTTTTAAAAGTTTATTCACTGCATAGGACCTATTGGTTAGCAAGTAACGGAACGACACATTTCTGCTGACAATCTGCTGAAGAAACATTTTTTTTGGTCCATTCTTCAACCGTCCAACCAAAGCGACTTACAAATGAGAACAATGGAAGTAATTAAAATCAACAAAAGAGCAATGATATGCAAGTGTATGACAAAGCTCAGTTAGCCTAATGCAGTACATGTAGCAAGGTTTTGTTTGTTTGTTTGTTTTTGAATAATTAATAAAAAGAAAACAGATAGAAATAGAGTGTTAGAGGCCTTCTATAATAAATACAGAGAAAACAAATTAATAGAATGCAAAAAGAATAGAGAAGCTAGTGTTGTTGTTTTTTTGTTTTTTGTTTTTTTTTAAGAACACAAGCAGTTTGAAAATGAATAGAGTGCAAGTCTTAAAGGGTCAAGTTTTGTTTTTTGTTTTTTTGTTTTTTTAAGAGAACAGAATTAAATAGAAAGTGCTAGTGTAAGAGGGTCAAATAAACATGGAAAAGATGTGTTTTTAATTGTTTCTTGAAGATGGCTAAGCACTTAGCTGTTTGGATTGAGTTGGGGTATAGGTCATCCCACCAGTAGGGAAGTGTTAATGTAAAAGTCAGTGAAAGTGATTTTGTACCTCTTTAGGATGGCACAGTAATGCGCCATTCACTTTCAGAACGCAAGCTTCTAGAGGGCACATAAGTCAGAATTAGTGAATTTAGGTAAAGTGGTGGTTTTGTAGGAAAACATGAATGCCTTGAATTTTATGCGAGTAGATATTGGAAGTAGTGCAAATTGATGAAGAGAGGTTTCGGGCTCATTAAAAATAAATCTTGCAGCCGTGTTCTGGATTAATTGTAAAGGTTTGATAGAACTGTCTGGAAGACCTGCCAAGAGAGCATTGCAATAGTCCAGCCTGGACAGAACCAGAGCTTAAACAAGTAGTTGCGAAGCATGTTCCAAAAGAAAGAGCCTGATCTTCCTGATGTTGAATAAAGCAAATCTACAGGACCGGGCAGTTTTAGCAATGTGGTTCAAGAACCTTGAACATTCATGGAACCTTTCAAATGCAGGTTCTTTATTGTGGAAAAATGGTTCTTTCGATTTTTAAAATGTTCTTCAAAATGGTTAAGACCTTTTTACTGGCAGGTTCTTTGGGAAACCACAAATGGCTGTTCTATGGCATCACTACAAAAACACCCCTTTGGAGCCTTTATTTTTAAGAGTCAGTTCTGTATTGTTGAATCAATGTGGTTTTAATGGAGTTGTGATTATGTTATTACGGTTTCAGTACTAGCCAGTTTCCCAATGATGCATTATGGAAGTCAAGCAGTGAGTTTTGTCATTGTACTGAAAACACCATCTGCCTCTCCTGTATAGGTATAGGTAGACCATCATAGTTAGGTCAGCTGGAGTTCCCTTTTTCCACTACAAGAGATCCCTGTCATCCATTTTACCTTGATATAAATGCCATGGAAATGTCTAAGCCCACATTTCCTCTCCTCTATTTGGGGAAATGCTTTTGAGGGTCAGATACTCAAGCATTGTGAGTTCGGTTCAGAACTGATCTCTTCACCACCTCCATCTTGCTTGTTACATCCATACTAGCCTGAGTATGTCATGTACCAAATATGTAACCATGACCCATGTGGTCTAACAAAGCTATTCAAGACTAGCATTTTTAGGTAACTACACTTGTATATGGGTCATTCCTGGGATTCGGTAACAACACAAATATATATATATGTTATGTTTTAAACTACATATGATTTATTTTCTAAATACCCCACATAATTAGGCACATATCAAACATCCAAAAAACATATTTTCCCACCTCAGGCATTAATGACCTTTTATTTTATTTTTTTTTCAGATTGAGACAACTTTTTTTCTCAACCCCTTAACAGACAAAATGGAACTGGTTTAACAACGACTTTACACAGAATTTATTATAAAACAAAGATCTACCTACTAATGTGTTTTGGATAACAACATTTAGCATATTTTTCACATTTTTACAAGACTGAAGCTAAAAATACACAAATTGTGTGTCTATGGTCTCTTTATTTTTGTAAACAAATATTTATTTTTAACTAAAACCTCCATTTTATTTAGTCCTTAACATGTCATCTCATAATCAGCAAGAAATGATTTCATTCTTAATTGTCTTCCATATATTTACAAAATATATATATATGTGACAAGGTGTGATGGGGTTGAAGTCTGTAACACGTTTGAAGGGATAGATTACCTTAAATTTTAATTTTTGTTTTTTCTCTCTCATATTGTCCCCTTATTTCTGAGTCAATGTATCTGCATGTCTTTCTGCTGCAAATGTGGGTGCAATGTTTGTTGTAGGATGCTTGTCAATGTTTAAGTGAATATATAACAAAATCTATTTGTAACAAAAATATGAGTTGTCATGATTTTGGTAAGTATATATTATATTATTTGGTAAGTAATAATAATAAATTAATAATAAAAGAAGTAAATAACTTAATCCCGTCACAAGTTTACAACCCCGTAACAATGAGAAATACATATATTTGTGATGGCTTAGTATACCTCCCTGACTATAATATGCCTCAAAAATATAATTAAAAAGTATGATTCTACTATTTTCTACACCACCATTAAAGAGACCTGAATTATGTAATTTTCTGGTAAGTAATATCACATATGAGCAGAGTCTAAATTATTACGGCTGTAGAATGCTTAGTATGACAGTGCTGAGTTCAGACTAAGGGATATAACTTTAAAGTCTGTTTATAAAAAAAAAAAAAAAAGCCTTAGAAAGGAAAACAAATAAATGCTTACATTATTGTAAACAATAGGGACATGGCATATATTTAAGATAGATATAAGACATTATTTTATAATAAAATATTAAATACAATTATTTTTTATTAATTATAATGGGCATATCAAAGTATTGTGAAAATCTTTGATGAGCCAGTATGGAAAAAAAAAAAAAAAAACAGTATGGAAAACCTTTGCATAATGTAATGTTTAATGCACTTCATGTTGTTAATGAGAACAAATGGAATATATTTCCTTACACTTTGTATTTTTATATCAGTATGGTACAAGATTATCCTACTAAACCAATGAGCTTAATGAGTTAGGTTAAAAGTAATCTAAAAGTAGTCTGATTAGATTACCTAAAATGAGTAATGTAATGGATTACGTTACTAACTACAATTTTTGTCATGTAATTTGGAATCAGTAACAGACTACTTTTGTTAAGTAATCTGCCCATCTCTGAGGCCAGTCAAAATGACATGCATCTGTTCTCGTTTTGTCCAAAGTTTCTTACTTTACCACTGTCAGTGGGAGTTTCTTTGACCTGCTACTGATTCTACTGAACTGACAAAAACTGCAATTCATGACATGCATGTAGCATTTTTTGTTTTTATTTATAGATTGTTGACACAACTGTTATACAATCTTGAGTCAATTTTTTTATCCCAATATCTGACACAGCAGGGTGATACATGGTGTGCTTGAAATGTTAGAAAAGGGGAACAACTAAGGAAGGATTTTAGGATTCTTCAAATGTTTTCAGTTTACTCAAGAAATAGCGAATACTTCGCACCAAAACATATCTTTGTACAACACAAACAATTTACTAAATGTAAAATCTCCAATATCTTTTTTTTCCTCTGAATAATGCAGCATTTACAATTCAAGGACAAGTCTGGCATTATTTCATTACGAAGACCCGCAGAGAAATGATACACAGAGTGATTTGATCATTGCTTATTCACATTCCACTAATGGTTGCAATAAATGTGCAGAGATTGATCATATGAATCAGCATTCTCTGCCACGACTTTACATGTGCCGTTGTTGTGTCACAGGTTGAGTTCACTACTGAAAAAGAATGGTTTTATACCGGCTTTGGATTGGGTTTAGCTAACTAATCTTATTACAATAACACAGGACATTTTTTCCTGTTTTTAGCCCATGAAGAACATCTTAGCGTTCGTAATTTTAGAAGTTATCCACAATACATTAACTTTTGTGCTTTCAGATTAAAGAGAAAAACATTAAAATACTGATAAGACATGTTTACTTGAAAGCTAAACAATTCTTATTTGAAGTACATGCTTGTGACAATTTTATAAATCAAAAACAAATAAAAAATTAAACAATTTATAATTAGGACAGACTATATTATTTAAGACCTAGAAAAGCGCATTTCAAAAAAAGAAATGGCACCACTAACAGTCATCTATAACAAATGAAAAGAGGTCAGTGAATATCCAGTGTCTGAACAGAAACTACAATCAAGTTGTAAACATTTCAAACGAAATCGATCCTCTTACATGAGAGGCAATTTATTAGGCAGACAGCTAACCTTGGCATCAAGTCCTTTGATTATTCACATTAGTTCACACGTACAAGCCCACATACTGTACACACACATTCACACGCACACACACAATTTATGGTTACGGTTTATGAGTGGACAGACAATTAACTGAAATGATCACAACTAGAACTGAGATATTTGTATATTGTTGCCATTGTTCTATGAATACTGGTGCAAAAACCCTTTAGGAAAAAAACTGTAAGAAAGAGGAAGAATCTGACAACAGCTGCTGAGACGGTTCTGTGTTTGACCACTAACCGGGAGATTTATGATACTGATGTCCTACACAGGCTCAATTCACTGGAACTCAAGTTCAGAATGTCCTTCCACACCTTTCTTCTGTCTTAAATGCTGTACCACAAGCAAAACCAGTCCACTCAGTAAACTGGGCGAAACAGCATCGCCACTAAGCCCACCTAGACAAACCCCACACTAGACACCAAAGATCTACCTACAATCCTGAATCTCAGTCCCTATCAAAACCACCTTGAACGGTCAAAGCGGTGCACTACCAAACCACTAATCAACCCCACTGACATTAGGACATTTTGCAAATGTGCTCTTGAAAAGTAACCTGACAGTAGCTGCGATTGAGAGAAATCCCCAACATGAGTATGTAATATTGGCAATAAGACTACTTTGTTCAACTTAAGACATCATCTCTCTTGTTTAGCAGTTTAAAGAACTAAGACTATGGATATGCGATTCATGCAAAAATTCAACCGACTCTATATAACAGCATATCCACAAAGGCTAAAGGCAAACACTGCAGAATGAAAGGGCCAAACGTTTACCACAACATCATTACAAACACTTCTGACAGCTTTCTCTTTAAACACTACTTATTTCAAGACACAAAAGTGTAGTTGCATTCAGTAAACCTGGCGTTAGGAAAAGAGAATCTCATGCAAGTATTCATTAAAACGTTAAGAAGAAACAGACAAACTGTCATTTGCAAAGTATTCTACGACTTTATCTCAGACTGTGATCCTCATCTGAACACTAAAAAAAGGCTGGTAAGGCAATCAGCTTTCATTTAATGTAGCTATTAACGTGCTGAAAAAAAAAAAAAAAAAAAAAAACACATGATCGAGATAAATGCAATTGGAGTTCAGTCAGGTAGGAAAAGGTAGAAAATCATGGGGAATTTTGCAGAGAGGCTTCTGTGTTTGTTGTGATAGTTATCTGATGCTGGAGAGAGAGTTTTGATTAATGTTATAAGTGGCCACCAGAGACGTGCCATTGCTGGTCATACAGTCCTGCTGAAGGGCTTCAAAGTAAGATGCTTGAACAGGTTTGTGACACTGCAGCACACGCCGGGCATCTTCCGTCTTGAACCACTCCCTCTTCCTACCTGAGAACAACAAGAGATGCCAGAAAAACAGTAAATATAACAGCACAACAGTACTAATACTGCATTCACGTGGCGTCAGAATTAATGTAATTAGGAGGATTTTGAGATTGAGCTCTGAGCTGTTCTTATTTGTTTCTATGGCAATGCTTGTAACAGCAAAACTGATCCATTGATGTTGGTTTTATAAAACAAAATATGCATGGAGAAATATGCTAATGAGAAATTTAGCTGATTTTAGCTGCCACTTTCTAAGTAAATTACATGTGTTTGACAAAGTAAAGGCAGCACAACAGTCCTTTTTTAAATCATATTCTTACCAATATTTACTGAATCCTCCCAGTCCTCCAGAACTTCAGTGACGATGAGAACATAGACATATGTTCTATGCTTTCTGTCTCTGTTCTGTAAAGAAAAAAGAGCTTGTTAACAGCCTCACAGGACATACTAAATCATGTATATATTTCAGCTATGCTACACATTATGGGTTAAATGTAAATATTACACTGTGGACAATTCTAAAAATCAACTGCCAATCAATGGTAGTGAAATAACTAAATTAAAAATTATACAAATAAAAAAAAAAGTCTCAAACACGTTAATTGGCAGACTTCTCAGCACCTGACAGGGAAAAAGTCGTATCAGACTATAAATGCTAAATGCTTTCTCATGTTCAAAGCTACATTTAAGATGTTTTGTCTATGAAAATGCATAATTCACCGTATAGTATTGTACTGTTATACTCTCACTTATTTTAACATTATTTTCATTATTGATTATTATTGATTCATTGCAGCTCCAACTGAAATGTAAAAAATAATTTATAATGCAGCAACTTAATTCTCTTCCTCTACTTTTTAATTTTATTCTTAAAATTTTACTAAGTATTAGTATTAATCTTGAAACTGACTATTCTTGTTAGATGCCTATTATGAATTTTATTCTCAAAAGTTATTTTATTCAACTCAGCACTAATGCAACATTGTAATACATTTTTTGTGGCGATAAAATCTTTTTGACTTTGTTGTTTACCATCAGAAAACACTCACCTCAAAAACGCCTACTAATCTTCCTAATGTACCTTTTACCCCTGCCTGTGGGGGAAAAAAAAAAATAGAGTGAACACTGAATTTAGGACATTTCCTGTCATTTAAAGCATCTTGAAACCTCTTATTTCAGCATGTCAGTTGACTGCAGATAAGTACTAAAATGTTTTTAAACTACCTAATCAGGCTAGAATAACCTTAATAATAATAACAACAACAACAACAATAATAATACACATATAGAAACAATGTGGAAATGACCTCCACAACCCACTGAGTGAAGATGGTTCATCATCTTCCTTTATTCCACATTTGTTCCTTGTTTGTGTCAAATGAGTGCTGAATTTGCCGTTGGCTAAATCAGACAGCCATATAACACTAGCAACATGATGGATTTGGCCCACAGACCCCAAGAGTCCTGTCCTACAGGTTCTGCAAATACTGCAGCAAACAAATCAACCCAACAAAAGTGCTCATCAACCTAAGATCATTGGCTTATTTTAACCAGTAATAGAAATCCAAACATTCAGAATGATTCCTGTTTTTTGACTACACTTGGAAAAGTGAGAATTGCATTGCTAAAGATTTACAGACTTGCCATGATGTGAATGTTTGTAGAAGTAAGAGTTGGCGGAATAATTATATGAATAAACATTGAACAATAGTATATTTACTATTACAGTAAATTTTTAACAGTAACAGTACTCAACAGTAATCAAACATAATGCTGTACAACATTGTAGGCCATTACTAGTTAATGAATTAAGCCTCATTGTTACGTTTATTGAAATTCTACAAAGTTCTGAAATCTCCAGTGCAACAGATTGCAAATCAGGAATCTCTGGAAACTCTCAGAGGGATATAATTTACAGAGATAAAATGTGCAGACCCAACACATAGTAAGTGTTTTTGAGCAACGCTTACCTCCTCACACACCTCCCTGACAGCAGCAACACTGGGCTCCTCCTCCGGCTCCATTCCTCCTCCAGGAACAATCCATCTATCAGGATGACTGCTGCTGCTCACCAACAGCACCTGACACAGACATAACACACTGCCATCAGAACAGCAGACATCATAGATATGGTGAATCTCTATTACGGGGTCTCCCATCCTGCTCCTGGAGGACCAACGTCCCACAGAGTTTAGCTCTTTAGTTTAATGTGGATTGGCGCTAAACACATTTATGAATGCTGTACTCAATCAAATGTATGGCGTGTACTCAATTATAATGAGTAATACCATATACGGCTACCATAATACCATAAAAGCATGGGATTTACACGTCACGTTAAAATGTCCAAAAAATCAGGTTAAGACCAACTTTTGTGTTGGTAAATATTAGAATGAGATTCCAAAATCGCTTATGTATCTAAAGTAATAACAATAACAGTGGCATATCGGTGTACATTCTAGATACCACAGTAAGTGTTACTACATAGGTGGTTTACTCTATCGAAAACAAATCAGATGGGGACATATCGTTTAGTGGCCTCACGATACCCATATCTCTCACATACGCACGTACAACTGTACTACTAACTGTACACATTACTAAAGCATTTGCTAATATATTTAGAGTCTATTTATTTGGCGAAGTAAATAAAGACAGCAGTGATTGATGGTGTCACCTCCTCCTCGCGCTCGCTCCTGAAGCACAGGCAGGCCGCGCGCTTTTTATAGCCGTCTCTGTCATACGTGCGCGTCTGGTTGGACTTCAGCTTTATCATCGCGCTGAACAGATGAAAGTCCTCAACTCCTGTCAAGTCTGCGCCTCTCACTGCAATCCCGTGCCTACAAACCCTTCTGAAGGCCCTCTGCTAACACAAATATTCCCTTCGTCGCTTCATTTTGTGGGTCTTGTGAGCTTGTCTCGCACAGACGCCATTACTCTGAGCTCTGCGCAAATTGCGTTGCATTATGGACAACCCCGAAACGCATTTCCTTTTTGTGAATACGACGTTGCGCAGTAGAGGTGGAACTGGTTCAAAGTAACCGTAGAGCCCTGTTTTTTCTTATCATTGCGTTCTTTTTTAAAAACCAAGTTATTCATTATTAGTATTTATTATTATGTAATTATTATTATTATTATTATTATTATTATTATTAAAAGCGTCTGCTAAATGACAAGAATGTAAACGTACGACTATTAATATTATTTATTAAAGCAACCGTTATTGCGTCATGAATATATAACGGATTTATATCTTGACAAATGTCACACACACAAACCTTGCTTTGTTAAATCTCTAGAGTCTAGACTACAAACAAAGGGTCTGGGGGCGGCCCGCGCTTTTTAGCCAATCAGAAAGCGCACTCTGCCTGTCAATCACTTTGGACGCTTGGAATTAATGACATCGGATTGGCTGGCATACCTTTCACAAGGCGTGGTTTTGAAACTATTTTAAAAGATTTGTCTTTTGAAATGTCTGAGTACTTAGAGGTTTAAGCTACAAGTAGAAAAAAAATCATTTATAATATTTAATATAACATTATATAATATTATAACGTTTTATATATTTTTTTTATATTATATATATATATAAAAAAAAAAAAAAAAAAAATAGTATCAGTTTTTATTGCAAAATCCCATACTCAAATGCAATATAGTGGTGCTATATTGCTTCATCCTTTAAATCGTCAAACAAAATCCATGCAAGCAAATCAAACAAATCGATGCAATCTTGAAACACGATTTAATTAAATGATGCAATTAAACAATTTAAATACTTTTTAAACCTGAAATGATTTTTGTAATTCAGTGGCCAAATGATGTGATCTTTGTGTGAATGTCTGCAAACCTTGAAGACTGAATAAAAGCACTAGGCTATTTTAGAAAGGAAAAAATAGCAGACGAAAAAAAGGAATTATGGAGAATCAATATATTATGAATGTGTATTTGTAAATAATATGTAATCCATAAAAAGTAACTCTGATTACTAGTATTTTAAAATGTAATTTATTTATTTATTTATTTATTTTTTGTTTAATTTGATCAAGTACTTAATTTTTGGAATCTGATTGCTTAATCCATGTTACCACCCAGCTCTGATGATATGATATGATATGATATGATATGATATGATATGATATGATATGATATGATATGATATGATATGAAATGATTTGATATTATGCCATGTAGTGGCGCCATCTGCTGTTCGTAGCGTACATTGAGAATGGCGTAACTCCTCCCTCCAGCACCACCATCATCGTTTCGTTTTCATTGCAGGACTTGCTTTCCGTAAACACTGACAGTGGAGCTTTTCAATGTCAGACAAACTCATGACTTGTGTTATAATAACTGGATTTGGAGTCTCCTTATAGTGAACTGACACTCATTCTGCTCTTTTGGCTGAATCAGGTGGGTTTGCTTTAATGGCTCGATGGTGAAGTTTGACTGGTCATGATGCTTTCACGTGAGTCAGCAGACATCACAGTGTTGTTAGCGCTCATAATTATCGTGATGACATTGATGCTATCAGTGGTGGTCATCGTAGTAATGCAAGTTACGTAAACAAATAGTAGCAGATAATGTCACTGAATGCGTTTTTTTTTGTTTTGTTTTTTTCCGCAGAGTCATGTGCAACATAGAAGCTTTGTCGTTATTAGCCATTTGCTGGACATTTTGTATTTAATCAAAATGTTATATTTCAAAATGTTATATTTCCCTAATATAAAAGTCGTTTTGCAGATTGTATATTAAATGACATGACAGTCCCATTGTGCCATGTTAACTGCTTTAAAAATACGTTGTTTTGATGTACGATGGTACAATGTAATGATGAATATGATATTTCTAAACCGCGGTATTTGTATAAAACGTTAAACAATACCACGGTAAATGCACAAACAGTATACTCGTAATACATAACTATCATTCAATGCTAAAAACTCTTATTATTGCAATCATTTATTACTAAAAATGGCTAATCTTTTTTGTACTGCTTTGATTTAAATAAAATTACAAAACAATAACTAAATCAAAACATTATAATAAAAATTAGGGAAAGTGTATGTAGTTATCATAAAGAAATTGGCACAGTGTTTAAAATGACTGGTACTAAAGCAGTACTAAATAAACTTGTTTCCTTTTGATTTTGGTGTAAACTGTGCCTGAGCATGTTTTGTGAGATTTACCCGGCAGTAAAAGGGAGTGTATAGGCCCAAGTTAAGAACTTTTTTTAATCTATCCAAGAAAAGGTAAATATTGCAGATCTAGTAGTGCAAACAAGTCTGAAATAAAATGATTAACTCTCTCTTAGCTCTTTTTCAGTATTCCTGCCTGTGTCCCTATCCATAAATAACTGTATTCTCTTGGATTTGACGGTCATTAGTGAGGGCAGAGAGACCATGTGGGAGTCACATGCGTGCAGAAGATGAGCAGTAAACAGATGCCAGGAGCACAGCCCATGTCTGAGTGCGTTACACTATGAACATCACCACACAACCCCCTCACACCATCAACGGAGATGTGGCCGTCAGCTACGTTTTGGTCCCCTTCTTCCTCATCACTGCCATTGGGATTGTTGCAGCAGTGGTAGGTGCTGGCATATAAAAGCAAAAAGTAGCATGCATGTCTCTTCAGGATATTTCTAACAGTGCCTGACTGTGTGCTAGAGTGGGGGAAGAATGTGAAGTCGCATGATGGAGTAATTTGATTGGGCAGTACATCCTGAAAGACAAATGTCCTTTATTCCTTTATGAATGTGTCTTAGTGCGTGCACAAACTCTCGTCAGCTGCATCTTTGCTTATTTAGACAACTGAAGTAGCCATACAGACATTATTAAGTAGCGTAACAGGTTTGTGTGTGTTCCAGGCATTGTGTTACTATAGTAAAATGCTAATGTATATGTTCTTGTTTTATAGGTGATGTACATAAGGAGGAAACGGAGGTAAATCAACATACACCAACACGCACCTCAAGGCATCAAATGTTTGGAATAATTATTTGGAAATAATTGCCTTTTCTACTCACCAAGACTGCATATATTTAGTCAGAAATACAGTAAAACAGTAATATTATGAAATATTATTACAATTTGAAAGAACTGTTTTCTATGTGAGTATTGTAAAACTTAATGTATTACTTTGATCAGAGCTGAATTTGCTGCTCAAGAAACATTTCTGAATATTAGCAATGTTAAAAACAGTTGTGCTGCCCAAATCAGCATATTAAAGTGATTTATGAAGGATCATGTGACACTGACTGGAGTATGCTGCTGACATTTTCAGGAATAAATTGAATTAGAAAATTCATATATTCATAATATATTACAATATTTTTGCTTTAATAAATACAGCCTCAGTATGACTTTTTTCCTAATACATTAAAAAAATCATAACTATTCCAAACATTTGACTGATAGTTTAGTTTATGCAAAACTTCATAAACCTATAAGCTTTTCTTCTTCGAAAGACAGAAGTATATATTAGGCAGAATGTCTGAGTGTCCTTACAGTTTTCCATACAAGGTAAAAGGATTAGTTCACTTCCAGAACAAAAATTGACAGATAATTTACTCACCCCCTTGTCATCCAAGATGTTCATATCTTTCTTTCTTAAGTCGTAAAGAAATAGTTTTTTGAGGAAAACATTTCAGGAGTTTTCTCCATATAGTGGATTTCTGTGGTGCCCGCAAGTTTGAACTTCCAAAATGTAGTTTAGATGCAGCTTCAAATGGCTCTAAACGATCCTGGTTGACTAAGAGTTTTATCTAGCTAAACAAATTATTTATTTCATTAAAAATATTTATAATTCATACACTTTTTAACCTCAAACGATCATCTTGTCTAGCTCTGCGTTGTGTATGCGTACTCTGTGCACTCCGGTTCAATACATTCAGGGTATGTCGAAAAACTCCCATCTCATGTGATGGGAAAATGAGATGGGAGTTTTTCGACTTACCCTAACTGTGTTGAACTGTATTTATTTATTTTTGTTTGTTGTTTTGGAAATAACAGATCATTTAGCTAGATTAGACCCTCATTCCTCAGCTGGGATCATTTAGAGCCCTTTTTAGCTGCATTTAACCTGCATTTTGGATGTTCAGATTCACAGGCACCATTGAAGTCCACTGTTTGGAGAACATTCCTGAAATGGTTTTCTCAAAAAACATAATTTCTTTATGAGTTAAGAAAGAAAGCCATGAACATCTTGGATGACCAAGGGGTTGAGTAAATTATCTGTACTTTTTTGTTCTCGAAGTGAACTAATCCTTTAATGGATGATGAAGGAAATAATACAGGGACAGAATGACTTTGCTGCTTGTGTGTCTGTGCAATTTTTAAGGATTGATAGACTGCGGCATCAGCTGCTTCCAGTTTACACTTATGACCCAACTGAAGAGCTGAACGAGGCAGAACAGGAAATCCTTTGGAAAGAGGAAGACACAAAGGTAATCCATCCTGTTATGAAATGAAAAACGCTGAGGTCTAATGCAAATACTGAAAGCAAATGTCAATATTTACTCTACTGATATTAATATTCTAATTCAGCATAGGTGAAATTAAACTGATCCAAAGTGACAGTGAAGACATATATAATGTTACAAAAACTCTATTTCAAATAAATGCTGTTCATTTGAACTTTATGTGAATAATTAGAAACCGTATAAAACATGAAATGCATTCAAGAGTTACAAAATACAAAAACTTTGCCCTTCATGAAGGACAACTAATAAGGTGATGTCCATATGGCAGAAATGACAAGTGCAGTGTTCAGCAACAGCAAAACAAGCTTACATCATTAAATATCCATTTGTGACCCTGGACCACAAAACAGTCAAAAAACACATTTTTATGAGCGTGCAAAAAAAAAAAAAAAAACCACACAGAAGTTGTACAAATGAGGTTCTTTGCAATGGATAAATTACGTTTTGATATATTTACAGTAGGAAATTTACAAAATATCTTCATGGAACATGATCTTTACTTCATATCCTAATGATTTTTGGATTTAAAAAAAAATATATAATTTTGACCCATACAATGTATTTTTGGCTATTGCTACAAATATACCCATATACAAGGGTCAGGGTCACATACTATGTTTCACTTTGGTGTGAGAACTATATTTTAAAAATATGTAACGTTTCAGACAAATGCCAGCCAAAATGGATTTATGCACATTTTCACATATTTACAACCTTTTGTGTGCATGTTGAAGTGAGCCTGTGTGGTAAACCCTTTCATCATTGCAATAAACCACGTCAACATATAGAAACTTCTCTTTTTTGCATTTCCAGGTGGTCCAGGGTTGGATGAGGACGTATCAGCAGCGCAGACCCCTGCTCTCAAAGGATCCTGATGCATGAAAATCAAGGTTTGCTGCAAAGCCTGCTTTAAGTTTTGGTGATTCTGCACATAATCTGTGAACTCATCGCTCGCCGCATGTCCAATACTGTCCAATCGTCCTGTATTGCAGATTCACCGGATGGACATTGTAAGCAATAAGCTACCGATTTTCCCACTGTTTGAAGAAGAGCTTTAGTGACTTGAGGAACTTACAGGACACTGAAGACTCGAGAGTTCAGATCATATTGTTCACCTCAGGTCTCTTCTCACAGATATGGTCCAGCTGAAGTGCAGCTTTGCTGTCTGAGTAGCAAGACTCAAGAAGCATGTTAATTTGCCACTGTGTTACATTTTTTATTTATTTTAGCTGTATGTATTCGGCTGATGTTCTGTACTATTAAATCTTCATGAGAGCTGTTCATTTTACTGAGTGTGCATGAATGTGATCTGCTCCAAACCAAAACCAAACTGGGTTATCATGCTAAACCGTCACTCAAACACTCAAGAACCCGTGTTTTATTTTTCATTCTGCATGAAAACTAGTTTGTCAGGTGACTCGCCTTATTCAAAGCATGCTGCGGCCATTCATTCAGCGCCGGGCACACTCATGCACTGGGAATGTTTTTTAAGAGAATAAAAATAAAACCAGAATTTATCTAGCCTCATGCTGTTCCAAACCTATATCTTCTGTGCATTATAAGAGAAGATCATTTGGAGTCCAAACGATATTGGAATTTAATGGTATGGACAAAAATTCAGGACCTTTTTTAGAATATCTTCTTTTATGTTCTGCAGAAGAAGGAAACTCATATAGGTTTAAAGCAACATAAGGCTGAACTTTCATTTTTGGGTGAACTATCCCTTTAAAGTTGGCATGAAATGAAAATTCACCCATGTGTTTTCTAAATGCATGCTACAGGTCTAATTGTGAAAGATGTATCCATCTTATTTTTCAGTGTAAAAGTAAGGTGGATGTGTTTTTCGTTTTGTTTTGTTTTGTTTTTTGGATGTCATAATGTCAGTGTCATAACGTCATAGTTTGATCTTCCAGTCAAAACAACAGATTTTTTTTTCTGGTGACGTATGTACCTCTCCAATCATTTAGTCCACTTAAACTCATCCCTACAAGCTCATGTTTATCTGCTTCCACTTTTGAGTGCAACCAAAGGCATTAAACTCATGAAGTCCCCATCCTACATTTTTTTTTCTGTAATCTGTTACACTTGGATGTCACAATATGAAGGAAAAATTTGTCGCTATTTCGATTTCATTGTGACTTTTAAGCCAGTTTCAAGTTCAGTTAAATCTGAGGCTTCTAGTGAAATGCACTTCTAGTTAGTTCAGCTGTGCAAAAACAGTCTGTTTTTGCTGCTTGATACTGCAAATTTGCATTCAGATCACATTAAAAGAATAATTGATTCAGTGAAAAATTTAAATTTGTTAAAAATGTCCTCACCCGCAGGCCATCCCAAATGTAGATTAATTTGTTTCTTCATCAGATTTGTAGAAATGTAGCATTGCATTACTTGCTCACCAAAGAATCCTCTGCAGTGAATGGGTGCCGTTGGAATGAGAGTCTAAACAGCTAATAAAAACAATCCCAACAATCCACACCACTCCACTACATCAATTAATGTTTTGTGAAAGCAAATTTAAATTTTTTCGGTAAAAATATTTTAGTTATTACTGAAGTTATAAACAAGGTGGATGCAATTTACCAACTCCTCCTTCATCAAACACATTAAAAACCTTTGTTTGCTTTGGGCAATAGCAGTAGGTATAGCAAATTGCCTTTTATGCCCTATTTTGTCTTGTCTGCTGCTGCTGTTACACAATAATCACTGGTGAAGGGTTCAGGGCTATGTGTGTTCTGGTGCTGCTGTCAGCTAATCAGTGTCAGGATGTCATTTTCAAACTCCGGACGCATTAGTCACATGGCAATCGGCTTAGATTATTGGCCCAAAAATTATTTGTGGGAATGAGTGTCCTTCAGATGAATGGGAAGGCAAATGCAAAGCTTTTTCCAGGCTTGTGCAAAAACATGCATTATTTATTCTCTTTTTTTTTTTTTTAGGATGTCAGAACTTGCTGTTATTTGTTGTGAAAGTGAACCCTCATACAGTAGTTAGATTACACCAGAGAGTTTACCAAAATAAAAATAATTTATGCTCCTGCTATTCCAAAGTGGTATGACTTTCCATTTAAGTTAAAACATACAAGTTATTTAGAGAAATGTCTGAGTGTTTTTTGTCTACACAATGCCAGTCAATTGTAACCAGAATGGTTTGGTTATAAGTAAATGATTTTTTTAAATGGCCAGTAGCCATTAGTTGGCCCAGCAAATCCATGTATTACAACTAGTGCTAGTACTTGCTCTTGCTGAAGCAGGTGATATTTATAATTTATGATAGGAAACATTCTCATTCTAGAGAGCATTTAGACAAAAGTGTTTATGTAGTGCAAAATGAGTCAATATTTTTTTTTTGCCTGTTTTGCTGGAAAAGAAAAACTGAATGGAAACTACTGTGCAATACTGTACACAGCGTGTAACTTCGCAAAACATTTGCTGAAAGTTTATTTTATAACTTTTGTAAATACACTAGTATAGAGACTCTGAGTTAAAGGCACGGCCTTTTGATTAAATCTGTGTTTAAGCTGATTGTTAAACATGATGTTTTCAGCAAGGTCCTGTTATCCTAAAATAATTCCAGTTGGTGTTTTTAAGTCAGTCCCACTGAAATTAACTGATATTATTGAGGAGTTTACAGTCTGGTGTTTGGTTGCTAATTATCATAGGTTTGTGGTTCTTCAATTAATCAACTGTTCTTATATTTTGAAACATTTGATCATTTTGTTTCTCCAGAAATCCAGCTCTTGGAACATGGAAAAATGATTGATCCAAGACTGAGCTGGTTGACTATGTTGAGGAAGAGTGAATGAATATAGGTGCAGGAATAGGTGTGAAGAACATAATGCAGAACCAGGTCTACCACATTTTAGCAGACCTGCAGGCTGCTCCTATCAGACAGGTAAACAATCAGGTGTTTTGATCTCAGATATGAGTGAATACATGGAACCAATCCTACACAAAGTCCTTAACGATAAATCAATCTATAAAGACTACACTTGCAAAGAGTGATTTCTAGTAAATTAGTAATTGTACACAATTCCTTGATATTTACAGGTTTTTCCATGTTCACACAATGGAAGTCAGCGGGGACTAAAACTTACTGGTTAGTGAGTAAAGATAAGGTGTTTTTCTGTGCACCGTTTTAACCATCTAAGCTGCTACCATGCTGATCTACTCATACACACATTGTGTATTTTTGTTTTAATAAATCTGCTGCTGTGTGATATCATCGGCTTTAATTCATGAGCATAAAGGGCTACGTGAACTGATACAATCTGTTGTTCATTTTCAAATAAAGTGATTTCAATTAAACCAATTGGCCAGGAACAATTTCAATAGTAATATCATTCATACATATACAAATATTTGTATACAAGCACATTTTTAAATGAAAACTAGACGTCAGGCTCTGCCTATCTGCTTTGCACTGAGCACCCAGAGAAAAATGTCAAGTTTACAATAAGCCTATTCTAGCAGTTTTTTTTTTTTTTTTTTTAATCCATTAGGTAGCAGAACTACAACAAATTAGTGTTAGAAACATTTTACATTTAATATTTTCATTTTTAATGTGAATAATGCTTTAAAAGGCTTGCTAGGTTTTAAGCAAAAATTTGTGCAAAGATTCCATACAACTACATGGATTGACATTTTGGACCAAGCTAAGTAGTCTGTTGTCAGGTCCAAAATGGAAACCAAGTAAAGGACAAGACGCCATTTTGGCTAATTAAAGGGGATCAAATGGAGTTTATTTCTAGTCATGAAGGATTTCTTACTATAGAGAATTGCAATAGAGTAGGAATTGAAAAACAAAGCCACACAAAGGTATGTACGAATCCTTAACTTTATTACCATTTTGAATATAAATTCCTGCAGTCCACAATAGAAAATGCAGAGTGTATACATTGAAAAGACTGATCCCAAACCAGTTGTGTGCACGGGCACATAAAAACAAGACATCAGTATTGAGGGGGCATGTTAAAACCGTCAAACAGCCATAGTACCATCATGATCTACTAAACGGGGGGGCTCAGAGCTAAGCAACTAGCAGGATGTAGTTTATTACAAAGAGAAAGAAGAAGAAGGAAAAAAAAAAAAAAAAGCCCTAACCTTCAGGTGCCACACTAAATCATTTTGTCCATGATATAAATCAAAAAGTCAATTCAGTGCACCAAACGATTATGTATAGAAAAATAAACTAAAAACACACAAACCTATATCTCTACCACAGTCGGTGAACATGTTTTGCATCTCTGACTCAATGCAGTAATTCCTGTGGTGTGTCCAGACGTTTATAAGGAAAAAAAAATAAAAATAAAAAGTTTCTGTTCATTGATGCAGACTGCTGTAAGCAAAATCAGTTTAAAAAAAAAAAAAAAAAAAAAAAGCAACAAAACCCACACCAGAGACAGCTGTATATGGATCAGACACTGCACTTAGAAGGAAACAAACACACTTGCCAAAGGCTGCACTGAGACCAGTTGAACATCGTCAGGAAAGAGAAGAGTAATCCGTCATAGGCTGTTGTAAAGTGAGGTATGAACGTGACGGTCAAGTCCAGAGTAGAACTGACCAGGTTGCAGTATTCCGGGTTTAATTAACCATGTTTGTAGCAGCAATAAGTTCTGAGAGGAGACCCAGTCACTGGACCGATCAGCGTTCCCTGACATGGAATTTAACACGTCAAAAACAAAAAAAGAAAAAGCATGAAGAAAACAAAACCCCAAACACATCAAGCAAATGTTGTCTGAGTGGACTGTAATGGGACAGAAGTGACACAGCTGGGAGGTTCACAAGGAATTTAAGAGCAAATGGAATGATCTAGCACTTTCTAGGTTTAAAAAAAAAAAAAAAAGAAAGTGTTTAACGTTTGCATGTATAATTCACAGATTTGGGGCTGATAAAATTAAAAGCACTGCTGGTGACATTTTTTGCGGTGCCTTTTTTGGAACAAGGATCAGTTGGAAGTAAAACGTTCAGCCGTTCCCGAAATTAAAACCAATTATCGTCCTCCAAAAACAACATTTCGAACATAGCCAGGCAAGCAAACTGCTCCTTAGCACATATCCAGTAAGCTGAACTACACTGAGAACGGGCGGAAACTGACTATGTAGCTTTTGCACGCCAGTAACTTTAAATCGCAGGAATCGGTGAAATCATGATGGTGGCGAGTCGGCGGAGGGCGTTTAAAAAAAAAAAAAAAAAAAAAAAAAAAGTCAAAAAAGGTTTCACGACAAAGCATTCAATGATATGTTGATTACACGTTAAAAGTCCTCTAGATTATGCTCACTCGAAAAATACGCTCATTTATTTCTAGCTTGAATCACGGAGTAGCTAAAAAGTATAACTGGAGACATCGAGTTACCACACACGCACACACAACCCAAGTAAAAACAAACAAGTAGGTCAATTCACCTTTGTCCAGTACACAACGACATGAATTTTTCACACAACCTACCATATTTTAGATTTCGACTTGTAAAAATAAACTTGAATTCTCAAGGCCTGAAACTGTTGTTTGCGAAAAAAAGAGAAAACTTCAGTATTTTGCAAATCGCTTTGTGTCAAGCCGCCATCAGAGCATATCTTTGTCCAGTATAATGACAGACACTTTCGACCAATTACCCATTGAGTGCGAGACATATACATACACGCATACACGTGTGCATGCATCCATGAATGGACATACAGTATTTTGAGTCTTTTTCCAGTGGTGTTACACAGAGAAGGCGCATGAAGTGTGCAAGCCTCCCTGACACTAGGGGGCGCTAGAGCGTAAAGGTGAATTGGAGGGTGAGGGTGGCACTAGTGTAAGGGGAAGAGGGGGCGGGAAATGGGGGTGGGGGGAGGGTCAGTCCAGCTCTGGTCAACAGGAAGAAATAACGTTGGATTGTGAGGTAGCACGAGTCGCTAGTTACTGTTCCTCTTCCTCCTCCTCCTCTTCTTCCTCAGAGGACTTAGATGGCTGCTCCTCCTTCTCCTGAAGAGACAGATGGCAAACAGTCAGATGAGGAAGTTACATTTGCATTAAAGCATGCAAAATATTACAGCCTTTTAATCAGATTTAACACTGAAACCAAGGCTGTGAAGGGCAGATTTACAGTCTTCACAATGGCGTGCGCACACACACACACACACACACACGTACGTATTTAAAGGTGCTAGGTCAAGTCATTTTTACAACTTTCAAAACTGTATTGCCTACTTGGTGCTCAAAAAGACATTGTCAATTATTAGTTAAACACTACAGCCGGTTCGGTTCAATACAGTTAGGGTATGCCGAAATACTTCCATCTTATTTTCTCCTCCAAACTGCATTTCCGAACTTTAAACTCACGGGCACCATACAAACATACAAAATATGGAGAGAAGTCCTGAAATGTTTTCCTCAAAAACACTTCTGTAAATTTTGGTTCTGGAAGTGAACCAATCATTTAAACAGTGCTGCCCTGACTGAGTTCTACTGACCCAAAAATAAGTTGTTTGTGTAATTTACCGATTCATATCTTACGCCATTAGCTTAAAACAGTGCTTTTATGGGTTATATAGTGAGGCTGCTGGGACATGTGCGACAGCACTCATCTGCCAAGACACTCAGATTGAGTCAAGAAGGGTTTTTAAACATTTTGCATGTCTCATCCGCTCTACTAAATCAAGCCAGAGTTGGCCATTTTCTAAGTTCAAATGATTAAGTGGAGGAAACGTCCCGACACAGCCACGATAACTAGTAGTGTGACTCAAAGCCAGAGGTTTGTGTGACTCAACTTGGATTCCTGCAGACATGTTTGAATGAGGAAAACTAAACTCCAGTGCCAGAACTGTGCCTCATGTGAGAGGAATGCAGTACAAAGACAGGGCTGATGACTACACAGTGAGCTGTCGAGGAAACGGGGGGTGGCGGCATTTTGCCCCTGCCTGATTACATGCCAAACTGACTTAACAGCAAAATAAAAGGTTTCAAGATATTTGATCTGTTCTTATAAACAAGACCTACAGGAGAAGTGAAGGGGGAGAAAGAGCCGAGAGAAATCCCCCGTGAGAAGCAGCCAAATATTTTCGCTGTTGCCTGTGGCAACTTCCCACCACACAAACACCCGCTTAGCCTTGTGGTTTCTGCTATAACAGAACACGAAATGCACTCAACGGAAAACAAACGAAAACTCACTGCTTTCTTGGGCCGTCCTCTGCGTTTCGTCCCTGCAGGTGCCGAAGCAGTTGCTGTTTTCTGAAAGAGAAAGAGAATAAACATTGTGCTACACACAGTCGAGCACTAGAGGTCGCTGTCTGACTCGTGCTGGCAGGCAGCCCAGGGGCAGTGAGTTCATTGGCTATTATATTGGAAACGGACATGAACAGCACGCAGTGCACTTCAGTTCGCCAGCCACCTGGTCCGGAGCTGAGAGACAGCTGGTACAAGCGGGCGAGAAAAACGGCAACACGCGCACACACAAACAAAAGGAAGAGGCAGCGTGCACGAGGGGGGAAGGGTTGGTGGGTCAGCTGTCGTCATGACAATAGATAGGGGAAGGAAGGGTAGAAGCGGGGGGTGGGGTTATCATCGCAGAGGCTGCACTGCTGCACCTGCAACACACAGCACTCGCTACGCCACAGGAAGCTAGCAGGAAGTCAAGAGATTTAACCGGAATTGAGCAACTGGTTTTATTTGCAGGCTCTTTAAAAAAAAAAAAATGGCTGTACGATCACAATTAAAAAACAAGCATGTTTACATTTACATTACAGAATTACATTCTTATAATTAAAGGTCCCAAACATGGGGTTTTGCAGGGATTCCACAGAACCACCATTTTAGGTTCACCAAAAAAACCTTCCGGTAAACCGTTCTAAACAGAACAGTGTTTTTTTTTTTTTTTTTTTACATTTATGTGATGACCCAAAAACCTTTGTGCAATTAAAAGATTCTGTGGATGTTCTTTATGGAGCTGTAGACGCCAATAAGAATTTTATTTGCTAGCGTGTAAACTTAGTAAAGTACCGGAAGACAGGTTTGTCGGTTTCTTGTCTTTGATGGTAAGATTGTAGAAGAGGTAGTTGTGCACAAAACCACTGAAACATTACTCACTTTGCCCCTAGATGCCGTGGAGCTTGGCTTGTTCTTGCTGCCCTTTGGTCTTCCTCTAGGTCTCTTCGGTGTGGGAGATCCACTTGCCTCCTGCTGCAGATTGAAAAAGATTAAAAATAAATAAATCTCTGTACACATACTGGAATCAAGTGTAGGTTATCATACACTGGGGGATAACCTATAAAGCATATGCTGTTCATAGTTAACACAGCTGGTTGCTACTTTAAGACTAACAGGTGGTATGCAGTCATTGGTTGCCAGAAGAGAATCAAATACACTGCATAGCCCAACTATCAGTGTTATAGCAGTTAAATTAGTTGCTCAGGGTCAGTGTAAAAAAAGTATTTCCTTTCATATATATATGCAAGAGAATGTTGTGAGCCAACTGCAAATGATGCATATCAAGTCTGCTTGTGACTCCTCAAAGACAGGAAACCAAGTTTACGTCAATGTACACTAACAACCTCGTCACTTGATTTAAAGAGGACTGTGTGAAAGAACAGCACACTTGTTAACATGTATAGTCTTCCAGTCATTCAACAATTTTGCATACATATATACGCATGCATACATACATATACACACATATGCATACATATATACACACATACACACACACACATATATATACACACATATTATATTATATATATATATATATATATATATATATATATACACACACATACATATATATATACACACACACATACATATATATATATATACACACATACATATATATATATATATATATACACATACATATATATATATATATATACACATACATATATATACATACACATATATATATATATATATATATATATATATATATACATACACATATATATATACACATATATACACATATATACACACACACATATATATATACATATACATATATACATATACACATATACATATATACATATACACATATATACATATATACATATACGTATATGTATATGTATATATATAAAACTGAATATCATGTTGCATCCTACCAATTTCTAAACTACCCCCTGTTGCCCTAAAAAAGCCTGAAATAAACTATTTTAAGCACACTGCATATGCATGTCATCCACTTGAATAAAAATCAACAAACTACTCAAATGCAAAAAAAAAAAACAATGTATGATTAATGTAGCACATAGATAAATTAGGGTACTAGTTTTTACGCATTCTATTTATAAATGTTAAATATATGCTAAAGCAGCTAAGACAGTTGTGTGTAATAAATAATCCATCTTGTTGTATGATGGTGGCCATGGATTACTACTCAAAGGCTCTGATTACATGGGTGAGTAATAGAAACTTTAAACCCAATGCACTCTTCAGGACCTATGATTGACAACGGGATGAGCCAATCAGATGCTGGCATTTCCCAGTGGCCAATCAGTGAGCAGCTGAAGCAGTAAGTGGGTTACTGCTGGTTTAAAGAGATCATGTTACAGGCCTTGGTCATTCTGCCACTACAGATGACCATTGCACATGTTAAGCGTGTGCAATTGAGTCAAAGATGCACCAAAACAAAGAGCTTAATATAGACTATAAGTTAAGGGCTTTAAGAGATTAAGTAGCCCACTCAAAAAATAAATAAAGATTCGGATGTTCTCAGCCAATGTGCAAGACCTCAAAATAAAAATAATAAAATAAAAACACATGCAAGCATATTTTTAGACGAAAATACAAATTAAGGGCAGGGTTTAAGTCTGAACAATATGAAATATACCAGCCCTTTTAAAACCACAACGCCCCATATAAAGCAATGCAATACCTGTGGGTGTTTTCGTGGTCTTCCACGTCCTCTCTTCTCTGCTCCGTCTTTCTCTTTAGGAGCCACTGTGTCCTTGCCAGAATCACTCATTTTGCCTTACTGGAAAAATGCATGCAAAGAGAGTCGGTCGAAAAACAATCGATTAACAAACACGATATCTGGTGAAATTACAGAAACTTTAAATAAATTACTACACTCTCGTTTGTTAAAAATGAAGTAGAAATTAACTTTACAGGAGCGTAATGAAAGAGCGTGCGGAACGACCGGCTTCCCGTTTGTTTACAACACGCGCTAGGCCCGAGTTCGCGCGAATTCAAACCCAAGACAATGTCGGTTACAAAGACGACACATTTAAAACACGACGTGTCCGTTTAAACAACTGGATTTTAATACCTTAAAATGGTAGACGGGAAATTCGTCGGAAGTTCGCTGTGCTGCGGCGGAGCTTTTAAAGAGAAAGCGAAAAGGCGAACGACGGTTTCTACGGATACCCCGCAGTTCCAGTGCGAACCGGAACACGAACACACAGCGCGAGATTCGCGCCCTTTTAAATCCCCGAGCGCGTGAAAACACCATTATGTTGTTTACACTGCATGGGGCTTTAATCGATTAAAAACCATAAATAGCCAACAAAGATGAAGCGAAAGACCGTGGCTTTGTGTAAAATATCGTTTGGACGATTTTAAACAAACGATTTTGGACCTTTGTTTCAAAACATCCAAAAATGTACTTTAAAGGAATTGTGGTATTTGTTGTAGACAAAAACAAAGTTTCTTTAAAAAGGGTGTGGACTGAATGAACTTATTATAACTTTGTGTAAGTAAGAAGTTAAGACAAAAAAACGCGCCACACGAGCCCGCCAATCTGTTTAGTGTTTGTTAATACCGTTTAAACGTGCCTTTAAACCGAATAATTTACTCCGATTTCTGTTTTCTTATTTTTGTTTTTACATAGAACGAAAATTACTAAAGCTAGCTTTCAAATAAATACGAGAGATTTAAAACGTACCCTTTTAAAAGGAGCGGTCAGGACGACGTCCAAAGCGTGTAAACCAGCGCGGTCTGCGAGCTGCGAATGAATGAAAGACAACAATCGCCTTCGGGAGTTTCAGGGGCATTTCACGGGGTCTTCCACACGGGAAATAGACGAGGGGGGGGCGGAGACAAGTGGGGAAGGACGTGCGTTTGAATTGTCACTATAGCCAATGAGCTGCACTGGTGGTAGTGGCCTGCCAATCATGATCGCGTCGGCGCCAGACATAACCAACCGTTGTTGTAATGTTGTTACAGGTTTTTGTTGTTACCGACTCCCTCTTTTTTTTTTTTTAAGAATGGTTTTAAATGTATTGTTACACGCTTTATTTTAGCTCGATTTTAGAATCGCACACAAAAATGTACAAATTTAAGCAGGCAGATTCTTCTTTTTTACACTTTAAAAACATTTATTTTGAAGACTCTTAAATAATAAAAAAAAATAAAGAAATTTGTATATATATAAAAAAAGTGTTTTCAAGTTTCCAATGAAATCTGTTTTATTTTGTATTTATGTATGCCTCAGTGCAGCGTTTATTATATTTTGTTGTATCAAACTTTTTTTTAACATGTATCTAAACACCAAAAACCACTCTTTGAATTCCACAAAGCTGTGTGGAAAGACGATTTGAATGAAAGGCCAATGTTGTAACAAGCTCCAGAATTAGTCATCAAGTTATAATGGCTTAATGAATCATCTTTAGTTCCCTACAATATTTCATTGACTATTTGCTCTTTGCGAGTGCAAGGTTGTTATTTAAAGTAAAATTTGGTAATATTTTAAGTTACACGTTTTGTTTTTTGTTTTTTTGTTTTTGTTTTTGTTTTCTCAAATATTTCTTACTGTTCAAGACAAAAGAAAGCATTTTAAAGAACATCTATGGCCAGATTGCATAAACAAGACACTATGTCAAGACTGTTTTAAGAACTAGTTTGACCAACTAGCAGTTAACCGAGTAGTATTCAAGCTTAAGCTACTTTTTTATGTTCAAATGAGATCAGTCTAACTACAGTTGCGAACAAAATTATTTAACCCCCTTGACCCGCAAGACATTTACTGCAGAGAACAACATTTTGTGAAAACAATTCAACAAATGCATCAGTACACTATTAAAGAAAGTTTATTAATAAACATATGAGTAATTCTTAGAACATAAGTTGATGAATAATGAAGAAAAAAAAACACTGCTTGGAAGTGCTTAAAAGCTTTTGTCACCTTTGCAATTTTTGGCCCATTCCTCACCTGAAAAAGCTTTCAGATCTCTGATAATCTTTGCCAATGCTTTCTTCAAATTCAACCAAATATTTTAAATGAGAATTAAATCTGGAGACTGAACAGGCCACTCAAGAACATTCTATGACTGATCTCTGTAGACTTGGATGTATACTTTGGGATGATTGTCCTGCAGGAAAGTCCATTGATCATTAGCTTCTTTGCACCAAAGGCATCACAATTCTTGCCAAAATGGCCTAATACTTCAAAGAATCCATGATATCCTTCATACAGTCATAATTTTCACTTCCTACAGTAAAACACCCCATAACAGGACTGATCCACCTCAATTTTGACTATGTAGATGGTGTTCTTCTGCTTAAAACCTTTGCCTTTTTTTTTTTTTTTTTTGCACCAGACATACCACTCCATGGGTCCAAAAATTTCCAGTTTGGTCACATCACTCCATAAAACATTCAATAACCTCACCAGGCTATCCAAATGAATTTTAGCATATTCAGTTCAGCGTTTTTTGTTCTTCTTGGCCAACGTGAAAGTCAAACTTGTCTAGTGTTCTTCTTATACACTGCAGAGAAATGCCTTTCTTCCTTTCATCTGGTCATCTTGAAAGTGATTGACTGTACATTGCAGGTTTTTCCTTGCTTATTCTGATCAAACATTTATGATATTGTGCTTTTTTGTTCAACACCCTCAAAGGTTTTCTAGTACAACATATTTTAATCTAAGAAATAAGGCTGCCAGCTGTGTCTCTAGGAACTTTTAATGTCTTGGAAATCTTCTTGTAGCCTTAGACTTTTTTAATATAACAAAAGCATTTTTTTTCTATTGCTTTTGAGAGCTCTGTTGACTCAAAAACATTACATTATATATTGAAATTGTCACTTTTAATATGCCAGTAAACTGTTGTAGATGCAATTTTTATTCCTGGATCTTCAGAAAAGCTTGTATTTGTAAGGTATTGGGGTTGTGGTTAAATTATTTCTGTTGCTACTGTAACTGATGACCAGTTATGACCAGTCTCTAACAATCACAAACAAATGGAAGTCATCAAAATTCATTGATCAGATGTGAGAACCAGCCAAAGAACATAAGTGACCCTGGACCACAAAACCAGTCATAAGGTTTTTTTTTTTTTTTTTAATTGAAGCCAAATAAATAAGCTTTCTGTTGATGTATGATTTGTAAAGTTATAGTGGTTGGTCCCTCACAAAATTGTAACCTTTTGCTAAAAGTTGCAACTCAGTTCTCAACAACATATGTTGACTGATTAGTTACTGATCTACATACAAACAGCATTTCCATACACTCTGGTCTGATAGCAAACATCACTGCATGCATTTAAAAAGAAGCTTTAAAGAGATAAAACCCTGTGAAAGGCTGGTCTTTTCCTGTTGAAAGCTGTAGGCTAAAATTTCTTTGCATTTACAACACAAAGAAAGGTGTGATGCTGCAGCTATTGGCACCCTGCTTTGGTCTATATGCATATTGTGTTGCAAATACGATTAAAAGCCCAGCACCATTTAATACAGCCTCTGGCACATTTTACTGACCTGTGTTTACACAATGGGCCATTTGGTCTACTGAGACATCTTTTAAATGCAAAACCATGCCACTTATATAGCATGCAAATAACATGACTAACTCCCCCATTCTTGCTGTTTACAGATGAGTCATTGTGAGTCAGTGAGTATCTACTAATCAAATTATGATTTTTTTTTTTTTTTTCAGTATTAACTAAAAAAGGGTTCTGGAATTTGAAACTGAAAGAATTTTGTAAGTTAAAAAGGGAGAGTCTTGATGACAAACTGACAAAGCGTGTAAGCAGTTTGCCATCAGCTTCCTGTCTAACTAAAGTTGTTTGAGGTTGTTTTTCATGGGCACAGAGGCTGTTCTGTCTAAAGCATTTGTCATGTTCACATATATAGGCTACCTCAAGCAATACTCAGAGGAAGAAGTATGAATGAACAGCTGTAATGTTTTTTTCTGCTCAGCATGTGCTCCTCTGGCACTCCAACTACTCGCTTATTTTCACCATGCACTTCCTGCTTTTCCTGCCGTGTCTTCCATCCCCCACGCCCCACTCCCACACACACGCCTTACAACCAATTCACAAATATTCACCCTCTTACATTACGCCTTAAACCACCATATGGTAACACTTACGTAAGAAGTAGAAGAAATAATAACAATGTTTTGACTTAAAGGGACTTCACTTACGGAAAATGAATTAATAATAATAATAATAATAATAAAAACAACTCAATTAATGAAGTAAAAAGCAAAATAAATAATAAAAAAAAATGCATAGGGGCCTGATACAATTTAAAAAATCATTTGTGTATTTGTAAAAAATAACTGTGTTAAGTGATAATCTGTATAATGTATCATTTCTGAATGTGCTGTGGTTTGGCACAAATTTAATTACATTTAATATGTATTTATCAATAAAATATCAAAAAACACACACTGTAGTTGGCACACACCATGTTTATGATATTGCAAGTGAAACTGTGAATGGAATGTAGTTTGAATTGTATTTCTTTTAGTTTTCCAGGGCAACTTGTCCCATCTAGAATCTATCAAATCTAGCTGGTTTCTGAATTTCTGTTTTCAAAAATACAAATTGATTGGAGACATAATCTTTGACAACCACAACAAACGACACTGTAAACTAAAAATAAATATAAATGGATAGACATTAAAAAAGAAATAAAATGAAACAGAAAATGTATTTATAATTTTAAACCTACAAAATTTTACATACCGGTAAAAGACCTGTGAAAAATCAATACAAAAAAAAAAAAATAATAATTCCTTATTAACACTTGTTTCAAAAGCTAACAAACCTATCTGTTGTTGCTCTCCTTTATGCAAAAATGTATGGCTTGTTGCATTTTATTACTTGCATTGTACATTGTTTTTTCCAGCCGTCCACAACTCATATCAGAACCTGCAAACAATTTTTGGGGAAATAAATAATTGTTAACTTGTCTTCGGAAGACTTTAAATTTATTGCACAAGTTATAGACCACATTTAAACTACTTTCATTACATTTGGGAGCTTCAGAGTCTGGTCACAATCACCATTTCTTTGTGTTGACACACCGCACTCCGGACATTCTGCAAAAGAAAGTCGTACGTGAGCGACAGCAATTGAAGAGTGGGTGAACTATCCCTTTAAGAAAATTACACGAGCAGTTTCGTTTTCCCATAATCGATTCTTAAACTTTATACCACGGATATTTTATCTTATCATTTGTAAGCATTTTCTCTGATTGTGTTAGCAATCTGTGCTAATCACAGCCAGGCGGCTCCAACAGCCACTAACACAAGGGAACCGCATCTCCCCCGGTTCTGTGTGGGTTTCTCCCGCGCGCCCCAGGAGTTTGAGTCACACTTGAACATTACCATTCGTACACAAACATTATGGGTTGGCGCGCAGACAGAGAGCGAGCATTTATTTTTCTGAATGAAAGCAGAGGAAGGCAGTGGAGCGCAGGACCAATCCCCCGCCATTTTTTCAAATCTGATTCACTATTACAGACTGAGTCAACTCTGAGTCAGGAAAACACAGGAAACGGTGTGATTCTCTCAGAACAAATGAACGCACATGTTTATACTGAATCATAGTACACGGATGTAAATAAAAATAAAATGATGTAAATAACCTCAAAGCTTCCCCATTATTGCTAATTGTTCATCATTAACTGATTCCATACTCAAACTGTATGTATAATATGGCATGCATCTGTCTGTTAAATACAGTAAAGTTTAGCACGATGTGCTTTTGTGTTGCCTGAGGTAGCTACAAGAGGTTCATTAAACGCGTTTATAAAGAGGCTAAAATAATTCACCAGTTCCGTGAAAGTAGACTGCATTCTTTTTGCAGGAACTTATTTTATTTTATTTTTATTATTTTTTTTTTAAGTATAATGAGTCACCGACTTTTCATGACACATGTGCCCTATATTTAAATATGTGGTTAAGTGTAGCTAAATCATTTGGAGCGCAGATCTTTCCCTTTTTTTCTGAGGATGTGCGGTTATTTTAATGACATATAAATATCAACCAGAGTTGTAAATAAGTAGTTGTTTAAGTTTTTCAAACATGACCCAAATATAGTCTACTAAATTGTCCTAAGGAAATACCAAGAAAAGCAGAACTATGAATCCTGAAATTCACAATAAGATAAGTGACTTGTGCAGCCTCATTATAATTATAATAGTCAAAGATATAGGCAGAGACACAAAACAATGGACAAATTGAATTCAGGAGCTGAGCCAGACACTGCAAACACGCAGAACTTAATCTAAGCTACAGGGAGTCCAGGAGCATTCACCTCCCCGAGACATTATTGTATCATCTTTTGTCAGTTTAAAATCAATAGATTCAATTACAATAACAATTGACTGTTACCGATCAAATTCAACCAGAATCAAAATTCATCTTACACTGCAGAAGTGGCACAGAAGCTGAGAGCTGATTTCAGTCCATTTACACATTTGCAGTTGCTTAATAATGCAATGAGCATGTTTTTGATTGAATATTTAATATAAAAATAAAATTAAATGAAAGCATGTAGACTAACTTTAACCGCCAATAGGTGGTGGCAAGTCATTGTCTAGATGAGTTGACCCATACTTCCAAGGTAAGAAGTGAACTTAAAAAAAGGCATTTGTACCAAAATAAGTTATAGTTTAGCAAGATAGAGAGCAAGAATATGTTTCAGAACTACATTACAGACACTTCTAAGGCTTGTATTTCAAAAGCTGCAGCTATGTTCTGAAATTCAAGGTAAGCATGGTTTTCTGTTTCGGTCCTGGGGACCCACTGCTCTGCACGTCTCCCTTATCTGACACATTCAGTTCAGTATTCATTCAGAGATCATCTTACTACAGGGAGATGAGAGGGTCTCTATTACTTACTATTGGAGAAAGTGTAACAGCTAACCTGAATCATGCGTCCCTTAATAACCAATCACATAATATTACAGCCATGATGTCACTGAATTTTAGAGTTGTGCGACACTCAATCATTTACAAATACCATAGGAATAAATGAGAAGTGCGTAAGCTGAATCCCATCTGTTGCAAAAAGCCAGTGACTTGCATTTTTTTGTTGGTGGTAAACTCAAAAATATAAAGTTCCTTGATTATTATGCCGGAATTATAGTTCCTATCCATATCAGCCTAGAAAATCGCAACTTTTCATTTTCTGTCTGTCTTAGTACACAAAGTAACTACAGAAGAGTCAAGTTTTAAAAAAATGTCGAAAAAATATTTGGTCATTTTTGAACAAGATGCTAATGGTCTAATCAGATTTAATGATTTATGCTAAGCTATGCTAAAAGTGCTACCGGCAGACCCGGAAGTCGGCAGAATGGATTCAAAAATGGTAAAACTCATCCGTTTAACTCTAGGGGAGTATTTTTCAAAAAAAGTGGAGTGTTCCGTTAAATAAGGGAGTCACACAAAATGTGCAGAGCAGTAGGTCCCCAGGACCATTGAAAACAACAAAAGTAAAGAACAAATTATTTGTTAGTGTTCACTACAGCAGTGATTCTTAACTCCAGTCCTCGGGGCCTACTGCTCTACACATTTTGTATGTCTCCCCTGTTTAATATGCAGAGCAAAATGTGCAGAGCAGTAGATTGAAAACAACAAAAGTAAAAAACAAATTATTTATTAGTGTTCACTACAGCAGTGATTCTCAACTCCAGTCCTCGGGGCCCACTGCTTTGCACATTTTGTATGTCTCCCCTATTTAACATACCTGATTCAGATCATCAGCTCATTAGGAGAAAAATCCATGAACTGAACTGAGGCTATGTCCACATGAAGCCAGAGCATTCCCTATCCAATCTTTTTTTCCCCCCTCGTCTGAAGAAATATCTGCGTCTACACGAAACTGACAAAACAATGTAGCAGACATGCCAGACCAGTATGGGTCACTTTTAACGCACACAAAGATGCACTAAAAAATGGAAAAAGAAAACTTGAACAATGCGCATAAACCCTACACTCGGTATACAAACAAACATGAAACAATACATTTATTAATCTGTGTTAATGTTAGTTAATAAAAAGACATTCGTTCATTGTTTGTTCATGTTTCTGATGATGTCACGTGACGTAGCGGTGTCTGACTAGGGGCAAGACATGGGGTGATGACATCATCGTTTCAGAAAATGTACGGATTTGCTGGACACTTGAAAACGCAAGGGTGTTGTTTTCAGATTTATCCACTCTGGGACCCGATTAAAAAAAATATCGGTTTCACTCTCCCAAAACGCCGGACCCATCTGGACGGGGCCTGACTGTGTCAGATTCAGAAACATACTAAATGTGCAGAGCAGTGGGCCTCAAGGACTGGAGTTGAGAACCACTGCACTACAGAATTAGTAGCCATTATTTTAGTCCTTTGGTGGATTGAGAAAGTAAAACTAATGAATGTTGTCATATATTCTGATTCATCTTTAGCATTAATAAGCAATCTAAATCAAGGCACAATTTCATTTTTCATTAAACTTGTGAAATATCAACAGTATGTGGGGAGGTTCTGGGAGCATTCACATGTCATGTTGCAGAAATTATTAGTTAATCACCTTCACCTGTCTGACCCTTATTAGATATCCTATTTAAATGTACTGTTTGTTGTCTGATCTACTTTGTTCCTATGTGCTATCTGCCTGCTTTCTGTTATGGTTTTCTCACAGAAATGGGAAACATTAAACAGGTCTGTGTGTATATCATGATAAAGAAGATGAAGTAGAGCATGTAATATTACATTAAAAGGCATATGATGAAGTTTGCACAGAAACTAAAGGATAAATGTGATAGTCGTAAATCACAAAATCTAATATGCAGGTTATTATAAGACGACTGGTTTAGATGGAAGTATTTGAATTCATATTATAATTTGATTTTTTTCCCCTCCTCTCTGTCAATGCTTCACACACCTGTCCAGTTGGTGGTGGTAATGCACCATGTAGCTGGTTTGCCAACCACTATAATCATCAAATAAGAATAGTCATTCTTTCAAATGGCTGATAGTCAGGGGAAAAAACCAAAACACTTTTGCTTGTGATATTGCATAACTCTAATTTTCCCTGGCTCAAATTTTTGATTTAGCTTATTTTATTTTTTTTCTGAAGAAACATAAACATGTATAGTGACGAAAGCCAAAATATGAAATGTCATGGATGAATATTTACTAAGTAAGCCACTGTTTTGTAGAAGGGAGTCAAAACAGCACTTTTCAAGTTTTTCTCCAAAATGCCTGTAACTCAATAAGTATTAAAGATACTAAAACTAGAGATGTATCTTTTTTCCTTCTGTCAAAACAACTGCATTAAACATACCTGTCTGAGTGCCAGAAATATTATTTTTTAGTATAATATAATTATTATATTATAATGTGCTGTATATATACCCTAGTTTGTGTGCCTATAACTCAAAGTATCAATTAATCCAGGTGAGGCAGATCCTGGTTTGTTGATGTGAATGTAGTGTGTGGCAAAAGCAAACCCTTTCCCTTAGGATGCATAGGATTTTTTTCAAACCTGTTACTGCATATCTGAACTCTTGGTATCTTTAGAAGCTGTTAAATAAACAAAAACCCTTTTTCCATATATCTCTAAAACTGATTAGGACTACCGAGAGAAAGGTATGCCTCAACTTGACCAATTCAGTGCATTTTTAGCACTCCACCAAAAATTGGTAATATTCAACAGTCTAAAAATGGATCCTCATTGAGATATATCTGGGATTGAATGATATAGGGCCTTGAAAATTAAAATTTCAAAAGAAATGTTTATTAAGAACTAGAATCTAAAATTACTTTGTGATATATGTAATACTTATGGAGTTATAGCCACACAAACTTTGGAAAAATAATATATGGCATTATGATACATGTTCAATGCAACTGTTTTGACAGAAGGAAACAAGATACATTTCTAGTTTTAACATTTTGAATATTCCCCTTTAAAAGAAAAGAAAAGAAAAAAATATATATTTTTATTTTTTACAAAGTGGCCCACATTTGGTCATTGACTACTGAAAATGTGGACAATTTAACTTCTGGAACCTTATTGAAATGGAACATCTCTGGAACTGAACCATACAAGGCCATAAAATTAAGGATGCCAAAAAGAAAGTTTGGTAACACTCAATATCTAAAAAGGCATTAAGACATCTTTAATACTTCTTGAATCACAGGCATGCAAACTTTGTAATGGTCACCACTCTTGAATGGTCATCATGACACATAATACAACAAAGATTGTATTATGCAACATATTTTACTAATAGACCTACCAGTCTCTGTGTACAAATAACATTACGATGCTGCCATCATAAGTAATTTTTAACCCCTTGTAATTTGGCTCTGAATCTCAGGTGAAAATTGCCATTTTGACCCCCATCTACAAAATAGTGGATTAATCAGTAAATATGAGTCCATGACATTCATATGGCTTTCATCACTATACATGTTTATCTTTTTTCAGAAGAAATAGAGATGAGGTTTCAGCTGTTTCTTCAAACATTTGAGGGATTTGGCTGTCAGGATGGAAGCGTCTCTCATTTATAGATCGTAGGCTTCTGGAGGGGATGTAGACTTGTAAGAGCAGGTGGAGGTAGGAGGGTGCAGAGCCAAAGGCTGTTCTGTAGGCTAGCACCAATGACTTGAACTTGATGTAAGCTGCGACTGTAGACTAGTGCAGAGAGATGAGAAGCAATGTGATATGAGCTCTTACTGAAAACAAGACATGCTGTTGCATTCTGAATCATCTTATGTCTGATTGCACACATTGGAAGTCAAGCCAGAAAAGCATTGCATAGTCCAGCCTAGAAATAATGAGGGCCATGACAAGAAGCTCTGTAAGGAAAGGGCTGCTCTTTCTAATGATGTGTACTGCAAGTCTGCGTGATTGTGTTGTTTTTGCAATATGATCTTAAAAGGTCAGCTGATCATCAAGGATCACCCCAAGATTTCTGTCTGAATTTGAAGGGATTATCATTGATGAACATAGCTGAATGGCAAACTGGTGCTGTACTGATGTGGAGATGAGAATCTCTCAAATGTCTAGCAGGCTGAGATCTATGCAGCTACCTTTGGATCGTTTGGTTGAAATGAGAGGTGGAGATGAGTGATATCAGCATAGCAATAGTAGGAGAAACCATGTGCTTGAATGATGGGTCTCAGTGATGTAGTGTATATAGAGAAGAGGAGGGGACAGAGAACTGATCCCTGAGGAACACCAGTGACCAGCTGAGAGAGCAGTAACTGATGCTGTAAACATGTAATCTAGATACGTAATCTGATGCCAAAAATTAAGTAATTGAAATTAGATGAAATTACATTTTAAAATACTCATAATCAGACTACAGTTACAGTCATGGCCAAAAATATCGGCACCCTTTGCAATTCTGTCAGAAAAAACAAACAAAACTCTTCTCTCAGATTTCAAATTGTTACAGTTGCAGATGTTTTGGTAACATGCTTATTTATTTATTTAGTTTGCACTGGAACAACACACACACACACACACACACACACACACACACACAAAAACAGAAAAGAAAAGTCAAATCTAATACAACACACAGAACCCAAAAAATGAACTGGAGAAAATTATTTAACTTAGCTTAATATTTGGAAGCACGCCCTTTGGAAAAAAATCTAATTGAAATCAATCGCTTTCTCTAACCATGAATGAGTTTCTTACACCTCTCTACTGGAATTTTGGAACACTCTTCTTTTGCAAACTGCTTCAGGACGTTCAGATTTGAAGGATGCCTTCTCCCAACTGCTGTTTTGAGATCTCTCCACAGGTGTTCTGTGGGATTGAGATCTGGACCAGATTCATTGCTGGCCATTTCAGAACTCTCCAGCGCTTTGTTTGTAACCATTTCTGAGTCCATTTGAAGTGTGTTTCGGGTCATTGTCCTGCTGGAAAACCCATGACCTCTGGTGAAGACACAGCTTTCTGACACTGGCTACTACGTTGCGCTCGAAAATTCTTTGGTAATCATCAGATTTCATGAAACCGTTCACACAGTCAATAGCATCCAGTGCCAGAAGCAGCAAAGAGACCCCAAAACATCTTTGAACTCCTCCATGTTTGACTGTAGGGACTGTGTTCTTTTCCTTGAAGGCCTTATATCTTTTTCTTTGTCCTTTACCAAAAAGCTGTACTTTTCTCTCATCTGTCCACAGTACATTCTCCCAGAAGGATTGTGGTTTTGTCAAATAAGTTTTGGCAAACTCCAGTCTTGGTTTTTTATGCCTTTGTGTCAGCAGTGGTGTTCTACCATAGCATCCCATTTCATTCGGATAGGGAGAGATAGTGCGAGCTGACACTGTTGTACCCTTTGTCTGCAGATCAGCTTGAATCTGGGTTCTCTATCCACCATTCGAGCAATCCTTCATTGTAATTTTTTTTTTTTTTTTTTGCTCTTCCATCCATTTTCAGGGAGGTTAGCTACAGTGCTATGGGCTGTAAACCTCTTGATGATATTGCGCACAGTGGACACAGGAACATTAAGATCTCTGGAGATGGACTTGTAGCCTTGAGATTGTCCATGCTTTTCCACAATTTTTTTCTACCAAATCCGCAGACAACTCTTTACACTTCTTTCTTTTCTCCATGCTCAGTGTGACACACAACACAAATGTTGAGTCAACTTTTCTTCATTTTAAGTTTGATTACTATATTGCCCACACCTGTTGCCACAGGCATCTAAATACAAATTACAGGAGCATCACATGCTTGAAAAGCAATTATTTCTCAAAATTTTGACAAGGTGACAATCATCCAATAATTTTCCAAATTTTACATGATTACACATTCACATGATAACAATAAATTATTTATAATTGATTCTTCCTAATTACTCTTTTTTCATTTTTGAAATGTTTCTTTCTGAAATAGCCTACCGCTTACATATAAAGTCCACCAGTTTTATGAACATTCACACAAAGACCAGTCACAAAATCATTTTTAGTATACTATGTCTTTGGAAAGCTTTTGTCTTTCAAACACAATACAATACACACATTCTCATTTCCATGTAATGCAAGGATTCCCAAACTTTTTATCCGCTGAGCCTCCTTCACCTTTATGTATTTACTTGAAGTACCCCCTGAGATTTTAATAATTAAATATCACATTTGCATGTTCACAGTTCTCTGACATTAGTTAATGGTCACATGACATGAAGGTAAAGAAATATATATGTTTTTTAGTAAGTGTTTTATTTTGATTAAAATTATTTGAATGTAACATTTTTATGATTTAATTAATTATTAGCTTTTCATAAAACTCATGAACACCCCGCATTTCTTTACACATCCCAGTTTGGGAAACCTTGGCATAATGTAATGTTTAATGCACTTCATGTTGTTAATTACAACAAATTATATAAATTATATATATATTTCTTACATAAATTTTTTTTTTTCATATCAATATGTAAGATTATAATCACAATCTTTGTCATGTAATTACGAATCAGAAACAGACTACAATTTGTAAATAATCTACCCAGCTTTGCCAGTTGATGTCATTTGAATACTTTTCCTCCCCAAGATTTGGTGCTTTGTGGGAAAAAAAACAAAAAACAAAACAAAAATACTTTTGGTGCTAAAACACCCCTGTTCATTATTATAGGTGGTCAATGGATTAAGCTTGTTGTAAATTAAATGTATTGTAAGTTTTGTGGAAGCAGTAGATGTTATATTCAGTCTTTATCACTTATCATAATAACATAAAGATCTCTTGCATAATCTCAGCAGTTTTGTTTGGACAGATGTTTTCAGCAGTTCACTATAGATTGGTAATGAGAAGGGTTTGTAAGCCTTTTGACACTTAAGGTCTTCAACAGTGCTGTGGCTCTCTAGGACCAATGCTGCCATCTTGTGGGTGATTCACATATGAATAAATAAAGAATCAATGTTAAATCCAATGCCATTTTATTGTTTTTCCAATATTTTAATATTATATTATATTTCCAAGATTACATTTTAATTACAGCAGATAAATAAAAAGCCTTGTTAAAAATGCAATTTTACAATTAGATATTAATACTGGTTATTGCATATGACTTAATGTAATTTGAAGCAAAAGATGATTCTTTGTAAAGTAAAATTTTTTCAAAGCAGACATGCGTAAAAGACATTTCACACAAAATCTAAGATTTTACACATAAGCTATTAAATTGATGATGTGTGTAGTAAAACTTTTCTTTACTCCACTTTTTATTAGGAGACAAACCACAAGAGGGCACTCAGAAACTAGACAAATACAAATATATCAATGTACAAATGATGGGATAATTTGTATTAGTCTAGAACAGTTTATAAGGACAGACTTCGTTACAAACACAGAAAAACAACCTGTGAATATTGCTGACTTAAAATCAATGTTTTGTATTTTTGCCTTCAGCTGTTGCAACACTGCAGTTCGACACTAAGAAAAGACACTAACACACCACAACCACAAAAACAGTGCAGAAGTTTACTATAGCACATAGAGATAGTGTGCCAAAGTTCTTTCCACTTTAGATGCTTCACAGAAACACACATACTCACACACATGTGCTTTAGTGCAGAGGCAATCAACCCTGTTTGACAGTGAATATTTATATAAATGTCTCCCTAATTAAACAACTCAAGTATTTGTATAGGACATCAAGCTACCATCAAGTCTCAAGCAAGTCTCAAGTCACAGAAAAAAAAAAAAAAAAAAAAAAAAAAAATCAAGCAAGTCAAGTCGAGTCTTACTAAAGTTCAAGTCAAGTCAAGTCAAGTCACAGTATTTTTTACTTTTGCCACAAACTTAATAGAATAATAAAAGAAATATATATATATATATATATATAATATACATAATATATATATGTGAATCACCCACAAGATGGCAGCATCGGTCCTAGAGAGGAAACAAACCCTTCTCATTACCAATCTATAGTGAACTGCTGAAAACATCTGTCCAAACAAAACTGCTTTTATTTTACTTTTGCCACAAACTTAATAGAATAATAAAAGAACAAAAAAATATATATAATATACATTATATATATATATGAGTTTAAATATAAAATTTTGCATATAGATATATGAAATAAAGATGCTACTTTTGATTTTGAAATTAAAATCACCATCAGGTGGTGGCAAATCACTGTTTTAATGAGTGACTATCGCATTTTAATGCATCACTGAATCACTGAACTCAACGTTCAGAAACGTGTTCAGTGTTTTCAGAAACGCATTGCAGTTTTGTGGTGGCCGTACAACTGTTGGCAGCCACGCTGAGATCCTGGAAATATTACTTAAAATCATTTGTCATAAATAATTTTAGGTTGAGGGCTGGATAGGAAAAAATGTCACCATGTGCAGGCTAAATTACATTTTGTAATTTGCTGACAATTATATTAATATTAACCTTACAAACTACAAATTAATTAACAAGAAAACTAGAACAATACACTGTTCTTTGAAAACTGCATTTGTTTTTCCAGGTAAAATCATTTTATTGTAATACGTTTTTAATATAATACTTTTTTTTTTTTTTTTAAATAATGTTTTATTTACTATTTTTATTAGGGATGTACCCAAATTGGCCGATTATGTTACTTGTAGTCATTTTTAAGCGAATTTATATGTTGTTTATTTATTCTATAACAGGTAAGTTTGGTCTTAAAAATTAGATTAGAGGCAACCATTCAATTTTAATTACAATCCAAACAAAGATGCTACACATACACTACCGTTCAAAAGTTTGGGGTCAGTAAATGTTTATTCATTCTTTTTTTTTTTTTTTGAAAGAAATTAATAAATTGTTACGGCACATTGGCAGCACAACTGTTTCCAAAACTGATAATTCTACTAATAATTCAGAATATCAGAATGATTTCTGAGAGATCATGCGACACTTAATCCTGGGAAACTGAGTAACAGCTGATGAAAAATCAGCATTGCATCTCAGGAATAAATTATATTTTAAAGTAAATAAATAATAGAATTTTCTATTAATAATAGAATTTTCTATTGTAATAACATTTTGTAATATTACAGTTTATTTTCTGTATTTTTGATAAAATAAATGCAGCCTTGACTTCATAAAAAAAAAAAAAGTCTTACTGACCCCAAACTTTTGAATGGTAGTAGCATGTTAATAAATAAATCAATGGTCTGATTTTATTTTTGTAAAATTATTTTATGAAACCTAACAAAACAGATGGCCTGAAATACAAAGCAAATTAGTAGTAACAGTAACCTAATTTAGATGATAATATAGGTATTGTAACGTTATACAGTAAGATACCTGAAACAGCCTCATTTTATTGTTTAAGTGCTAGTTTAATAGAAATGATTTTAATGTTCATGAAAACTTGATGCGCAAAAGAAATTGTAATAAAAACATTCAGGGCTTAACTGAAAACATTTGGGGCTTCAGCCCCCTTAGCCCACCCCTAGTGCCGCCCCTGGGCCTATATATTGGATTCTGGGTGCATCGGGTGCAAGAGAATCATCTCTTTCCGTGGCACAATTCCATATTGTTTTTAGTCATTAGGGACTTACTTGACATAAAGCACTATGTTTTGAGAGGCAAACACCAGCGAATTTACAGATGACATCGTTAGTTACATGAGATCAATCATTTATAATCACTTTAATTTAATGACAGACTTCAACTGAATTTTAAGACAACAGTTTAACAGGACAGCATACTTACATTTCATTTTGAAGTGGCGACATCATGGCTTTGTAAATGCCAAAAACCTCAGGTTTTTGGCATTTACACCTGAGGTTTTTGGCCCAATAATTAACACCTCTGTTTTTTCAGAATTTAGCAGTAAGAAATTACTTGTCATCCAGTTTTTTATATCAACTATGCATTCCATTAGTTTTTCAACTTTGTATGTTTTGCCAGGCCTTGAAGAAATATAGAGCTGAGTATCATTAGTGTAACAGTGAAAGCTAACACCATGTTTTTTTTAATGAGAGGCTTATTAACAGCCTGTTTGAAGGTTTTGGGGACATATCCTAATGACAATGATGAATTTATAATATTCAGAAGAGGATCTAAGATATCTGGAAGCACCTCTTTTAGTAGTTTAAATGGGATAGGATACATGTTTTTGGTTTAGATGATTTAGGAAGTTTATACAATTCTTCCTCATCTATAGTAGATAATGAGTGGAATAGTTCCTCAGGAGATCTATAGCGCACTATTTGATCCGATACTTGATCTGATATGCGATACATCACTCAACTGATTCGTTCAAAACCTCAGATTCGTTCAGTAAACGTGTTCATTGTGTTCAGAGATGCATCACAGATTTGTGGTGGCTGTATAACATTGGTGTGCTGACAATTATATTAATATTAACCTTATTGTCAGGTTTTGGGACTCTTTTTGTTGTGTTTGTTTCCTTCCCCATGTGCTTGTGACTGTCACGCCCCTAGACTGTGTTTGTTTCCTTCACCATGTGCTTGTGTGACCTAGTTTCTGTCAGCTGTTGATTAGTTTATTTAGTTCAGGTGTGACCCAGTTTCTGTCTGTCTCTGATTGGTTGATTTGGTTCAGGTGTCCTTCGTTAGCTCCCCTATTTAAGTTCTATTCTGTTCAGTGTGTTTTGTTCGGTCTCGTCGTTGGTTGCCCGTCTCCTTGTGGATTATCATTGTGGATTTGTTTATTTGTGTATGTGTCTCCATGCCTGTCTCCTTGCCCGTCTCCTGTTGGATTTAATTGTGGATTTGTTTATTAAAAGACTTGTTTCGTTCCTGATCTCAAACTCGTTCTCCTCGTTTGTCCTCCCAACACGACACCTGACACTTATAAACTACAAATGAATTAACAAGAAAACTAGAAAAACACACTGCTATTGAAAACTGCATTTGTTTTTCCATGTAAAATCTTTTACCGTTAAAAAATGTTATTGTAATACTTTTGCAATATAATACTTTTTTTTTATCATGTTTTATTTACTCTTCATTAGTAGAGATGCACTCATTTAGATATTTTATGGTAAATTCCATTTTTACCAGCAAAGTGGTAAAGCCCTTTTTTTAAGCAAATTTATATGTTGTTTATTTATTCTATAACGGGTAAGTTTGATCTTAAAAATATGTAGCCATTAGATTAGTGTCACGAATCGGGCCTGTGGCCTCCCGTTTATCCACTCTCACTCTACGCTGACGTTCACATCACCCGGACTACACTTCCCATCATCCTCTGCACCAATCACGTACACCCACACCTGCAGCCAATCAGACATGGTATTACATTTACATTTAGGCATTTGGCAGACGCTTTTGTCCAAAGCCACATACAGTTGGGAGAACATAGAGCGATTCTTCTTAAGGAGACAAACAGACACAGGCAGTGCTATAATACCAGATTTCAAGTGGTGCTTCAGACAAGTACAAGCTAGAAAGGGAAGGAATAAAGAGATTTTTTTTTTTTTTTTTTTTTTTTTTTTTTATGGTAACAGCAAATAGAGTTGAAAGAGATGAGTTTTAAGCTGTTGCTTGAAGCTTGTCAGGGAATCAGCATTCCGGATAGGGGTAGGAAGATCGTTCCACCAGCCAGGAACAGTAAAAGAGAATGTTCTGGATAGTGATTTAGCACCTCTCTGTGATGGTACCACAAGGCTCCGCTCACTAGCAGATCTCAGAGTTCTGGAGGGGATGTAGATTTGCAATAGCGAGTGCAGATAAGCAGGTGCAGTAGCTGTAGTTGTCCTATATGCAAGCATCAGAGTCTTGAACTTGATACGAGCCGCAATTGGGAGCCAGTGCAAGGAGATAAAGAGAGGTGTAACATGGGCTCTTTTGGGCTCGTTGAAGACCAGCCGTGCTGCTGCATTCTGAATCATTTGTAGAGGTTTGATTGTGCATGATGGAAGACCAGTTAAAAGAGCATTGCAGTAGTCCAGTCTGGAGATGACAAGGGCCTGGACAAGAAGTTGTGTAGCCTGCACTGTTAGAAAGGGCCTGATCTTTCTGATGTTGTGCAAAGCAAACCTGCAAGATCGATTAGTCTTTGCAATATGATCTTTGAAAGACAGCTGGTCATCAAAGATGACACCCAGATTCCTGATTGAGTTTGAAGAAGTGATTGTGGTATAAATAACATGCCTTCTGCCTCATCCCTGCCGAGTATTGTTCTAGCCCTGTCTGTTCATAAAAAGCGTTTATTCCTGCCTGTTGTTTTCCCGTTGCCAACCTGGACTGCTTCTCGTTCTTTGATTCTTCTTTGAGTTCCCTGGGTTGTTTATTGGACTTTGCCTACTTGCTGCCAGCCCCGACTGACTACGTTTTGGATTATCTCTGTTGTGTTATACTCAGTTGATCGACCCTGCCTGTACGACCCTGTGTTTATTAATAAAAGCTTGCATATAGATCCGCTCACCTCCCGTCCTTATTTCAGAACCCCTGTTACAATTAGAGGCAACCACTCAATTCTAATTACAATCCAAACAAAGATGCTACACATACGAGAATGGAATTAAAAAAAAAAAAAAAACATTGTGTAAGTTCAAGATTTTGATTAAAAAAAAAAAATCAATGGTTTAACTTTAACTTTGTAAAATTATTATGACACCCAAAATAGATGGCCTGAAGTACAAAGCAAATTCATTCTCTGTCTTTAGTTGGTGCTTAGGTTTCCTTGGTTACTGTTGTAAACAAAACAGTGCTGTTGTAGGCTACTGTTTTTATAGGGAGATATACGAGAAAAAAACATATTTCGTAAACAGTGAGCATGTGCTTGTTACAGTATTTTCTCTGCTGGCACGGCTCTTTTTGCGTCACTATTAAGCATGCCTGTGTTAACGTCCTGTTTACAGACTTTGTAATATTTTCACACAAATTACATTTTAAAAGCAGTTTGTTTGCAAGTCTGAAATAGGGATCATCTAAAATACAATAAAAAACGGCTCAGATTTATGGAGGGGTGAACCAGTGCCATTTTGCTATAGGCCTATACAGTGGTGGTTGTTTAAAAGTTATATTGGTTAAGTGACTTATTTTCTTTAAAGAACAAGTATAATTAAAGCTGCAAGCAGCGATGAATGGGCCCTCGCACCCGGGCTCACTGCCGATCGGTGGCTTTAGGAAAACAGTAAATGGTGGGCAATATGCTTTTAATATATTACATATAGCAGGAATATGCCAACGTTATTTATATATGCCAAACTTTCTGCTGCCAGCTGGTGGTGCTATGCCTATAACTGAATATTGGCCTGCAGATGTGTTCAGGCTGGCATTTTATCAAACATATGAAGTTTGGTGCAGATCAGACATTGCATGTTTAAGTTAGTATAAAACAAGTCATTTCCTGTTGCCAGCAGGTGGCGCTAACTGAATATTGACATGTAGATGTCTTCAGATGAGGAGTTTTATCAAACATATGAAGTTTGGTGCAGATTGAACATGGTATGTTTGAGTTAGTGTAAAGCATGACATATCCTGCTGTCAACAGGTGGCGCTATAAGTAAAACTGCAAATTTTCATGTAGATGTGTTCAGGCCAGGACTCTTACCAAACATGTGAAATTTGGTGCAGATCGGACATTGTTAGTTTAAGTTAGTGTAAAAGAAGATATTTCCTGTTACTAGCAGGTGGCGCTATGATTGTAACAGAGTATTGCCTTTAGGTGTCTTCAGGTCAGGACTCTTACCAAAAATATGAAGTTTGGAGCAGATCAGACATGGCATGTTTAAGTTAATGTAAAACAAGCCATTTCCTGTTGCCAGCAGGTGGCACTATGATTGTAACAGAGTATTGGCCTTCAGGCGTCTTCAGGTCAGGACTCTTATCAAACAAGTGAGTTTGGGGCAGATCAGACACTGCCTGCCTGATTTAAAGTAACTTACTGTTTCATTGCATCAATAGCATAATTTAGCACTTAGCTAAGTGTTGCTAACATGTTTTAGCATGTGTATAGCATGTTGCTAGCCTATTTTACACTTGCTGATGCTTTTTAATATGCTGTTAGGAGACCATAAAAGTGTTAAATATGTTACTTCCTGTTGCCAGCAGGTGGCGCTATGACTATGCCTAAATATGGGCATGGACATGTGTTCAGGACATGACTGTTAATAAACGTGTGAAGTTTGGGACAGATCAGACATTGTTTGGCTGAGTTACAGCAACTTCCTGTTTCATGCAAAACATCTAAGTTTGTCAGGCCGCCAGGGACATGCCCTTTGACGAAAACTCAAGATCTTCACAAGTTAACATCAAACTGGGCTTTAGATTAGCCCGACTAATTATAATGTTGCTATCATTAAATCTCTAGGAGGAGTTTGTTACAGCGTAAAACATGTCACTTCCTGTTGTCAGCAGGTGGCGCTATGACTATGACTAAATTTGGGCATGGACATGTGTTCAGGACATGACTGTTAATAAACGTGAAGTTTGGGGCAGATCGGACATTGTTTGCCTGAGTTACTGCAACTTCCTGTTTCATGGCGAATCATCAAAGTTTGTCAGGCCGTCAGGGACACGCCCTTCGATGAAAACTCAAGATCTTCGCAAAAAAGCATCGCAAAGGCCTTATGATCACACTCACCAAATCTGAAGATGATCCGATTAAAACTGTAGGAGGAGTTTGTTAAAATACGAGGTCTCAAAATGGCAAAAACTGCACAAAAATCGAGAGGGTGCTCGCTGCAGAGCCAAATGGGAGGAGCTAGAGCTCCAGCTCCCCCTCGCTGGATCTAGTGGGCAGGGTTTGAGACATCATAGGTCCAGGTACCACTGTGCACGCAAGTCCAGTCGAACTGATGTACAATCTGTATCGCACGGTAAGAAAACTGTAATACTTTAAATATAAACTGAACTTTGAGATGTATATAAAATCTAAATCTTACATTTATCGCGGTCTCAACATGACTTTTAATGTTATTTTTATGTTCTTACCCCCTAAAAAACATTAATCGGTAACCTTAGTTTTTTCGCCTAACTTTGATAGCTATAAAGTGCTAGCATTCTCCCATTTTAACGTGTAGCGTTTTTATACTCATGTTTTTTAAAAATCATGTAGCTAATCACATGCGAAACTCAATACAAGAACAAGGTATGTGTGTGTGTGTGTGTGTGTGTAACCAGTATGAAAACTGTTCATGTCATATACGTGTAGAATTACACAAAAATGTTCATATGCGTACCTGATATGTCTATCTGTGTGTTGAGTGCATCTCCCCCCTTTAAATTTCTGCCTGCAATGTTGGCCTTAATTTCCTGTCTTTGCACCTCCTCTTCCCTTTTCTGCCCTGGCTCAGCATGGGAGAGGTGGGTTTCTAATGAGCACTAATTAATCTAATTACATCCTTTTCTTTTAAATTACTTTTGTAATTCAATCTGTCATCTAAATTGTATATGTGACATTGTTGTTCATGTATATTTGATTATTTTTGTATTTTTGTCAAGTTTGATTACTTTTATGTCTTCCGTGAACCCTAATGCATGCTAATTGCATTGCATTGTATATTCATGTTTCAGAAATGTAGAAGGGCGAGTTGATGCTGTCTATAAACACCGTTTATATGTGTCTATCAGGTATGCTATTTGTTACAGATGTTACATTTCATTGTTTTAGTGTTTTTCTTTCTCTTTGCTCTTTTCTGCCCTGGCTCAGCATGGGAGAGAAATGTAAAAGGGCAAGTTGATGCTGTCTATAAACACCGTTTATATGTGTCTATCAGTAAAGGAGAATCAAACTGCCAGCCGATGTCCGAGTGGTTCATTCATCCAATTCACAACGCAGATCAGACCGGTTACATGTGCGTGTGTTCAAGAAGTATTTTAATTGTTGTACTGTGGGTGTGTGAAACATACTTTTTGAACCTCAATGTTTTTGCATGTCCTAGTCATTTCTTCCTAGCATTTAAAACTGAAAATATATTGTGCATTTAATATGTTCTTGTGATGTGAAACCTTTGGGAAGCCTGAATTTCACATATGTCGCTTAAGTTTTTTGCTATAGTTTTTCTGCATTACATTACTTAATTTGGATCATTGTAAGTATTTAAAACAAGTATATAAATACTCTTTACATGACAATCAGTCTGCAAGGGCTGATGTAGAGTCTGTCAGGCATTTGGTCCAGCTGAGTAGTAGCATGTTCAGCTAATAGTTTTTAATCAGGGCTTTATTTGTTAGAATTAAAAGTGTTCTGCTCACAAGTGTGTGAAACAAACCTTCAGCTACACTGGCCTTTGTGTTTGGATAGAGTATAGTAAAAAATATAAAAAAGGATCTTGATGTTGTGCTCTTGAGCAAGGTGTTACATCACAAGACCTCAGCATAGGCGGTGCACTGTATTAAACATGTAAACAAGATAATTGTTCTAATTTATTCTTTCTCCATTTTAGATTTTATCATCATAAAGTATGGTCTAAAGTGCAGGCAATCACCACATTTTCATTGCTGTTACTGCACATCAACAGTAATTAGACGTGATAGTCTTATTACACATTTTAAAATGTGTAAAAATTCAGCATCTGGACAACCTCCATCCCCAGCATCAGCAGCACTACCGCCAACCTCCAGCATCAGCAGCACCACCTCCATCCCCAGCATCAGCAGCACCACCTCCATCTCCACCTCTATCACTACAATCAGCAGTGCCAACCCCATCTCCAGCATCAGTAGCACAACCTCCATCCCTAGAATCAGCAGCACCACCTCCATCCCCAGCATCATTGTCAACGAAAAGAGTATGTGTCCGGCAGCAAGTCAGGGTGACACACATTGTAGCATTAAAATAAATCAAAGGAACTTGCGTGTTCATATTAACAGAAGACACAGGCAAAGGGTAGCAGATATTACAGCAAAGCGGCATCTATTATGCCAGTGCATTGATGCCAAAAATGACATCTTTGCAGTTGATAAGTCATTCTTTAAGCCATGCTCTCCTATACATATTCAAAAAAAACCCCAAAAAAACATGGGGTGCAAGCCAAAAAATAACCTGTGAATTGGATGAATGCAACACAAATGCTGAATTTGCAGTGAGGAGTGGAATTGTTCCTTATGAGTGCATTCATCTTAAGTCATTGCTATTCTGTCCCCGTTCAGACATTACACCCATCGTTTTAGATGAGAAGGTACTGACAGAAATGGTTACTTGTAGATTTTTTGGGGATGCAAGGAAGCAGAGCTGCTTAAACCAACAAAAGGCAGCTACTGATGCAGGTGTTTCACTTTCTGTTGAGGTGATTGTAGGAGGGCCTCCATCCAAAAAGTTAATTTCAATATATGAACCATGTTGTAGGGTGTAGGTTTGTTGGTAGCCTTTTGGTTGTTATCCAAACTTTGAAAGTTTGCTGCACATCATCATACAGTGTTAAGATGTTAAGTCACACTAATGGAAGGAAATTACTTTTACAATTGTAAAGTGTTTTAAGATTAATAGAATAATTTTTAGCTTTAGTGTGTCCAGTGTCTTCAGTTTTGCTTTGGCCAAGAATTGTTTTTCTTCTGTGCATCACCAATACCTAATGTCATGTTCTTTTTCAGATCCTAAAGAATAAAGAATTAAAACAATCACTAGACGTAATGGTAATGTATTTAATGTATATGGTCTGATTGTATATTGTCTATAATTAACAGGGTGCCTCTCTTCAGCTAGGAGGAATTGATTGTGGGTTATTCATGTTGATGGTAAGTGGTTTTATAATTGCTATACAGTGTGACTGTCTGTGTGCTAAACAACGCATTTGTTAACATAGTTTTGGTTTTGTTTTTTAGTATGCACTCCATGTTACGCTCCCAAAGCCATTTGATTTTGCTGCTGTGAGTTTACATCAGTTTATGGTTATTTGTACAGTAAAAAGGACTGTGAGAACACTAACAACAACAAAAAATTACTAAGATTTTCAATTGCTATCTTTTATCAGTCTGGCATGCCTACAGTCAGGAAGTGGTGGTGCAGTTATTCCAGACATTTCCTCTGACAAGGTATGATATTGATAAGTATACTTTAGATTAAAACCTCCATTTCCAGTATGTAGGCAATATATGTATAAAACAAAGCAATGCATGTCTAAAACATTATGTTTGTCACTTCCCATAGTCAAGCCCAACAACTACTTGCCCATGAACAAGATCTTCTAATTCCAGAAAGTGACATGGAAGACATGGAAGTCACTCTAGCTGAGTCAGATGTGATGGAGATCACCCCAACACCAGGAATTTCTGTATGTAGAGGGAATGTTTATGTATTGCTTGACTTATGTATTTACCTTTCTTGTTTCATAAAGGTGTTTATGAGCAACACTTATTGATTATATTATTATTGGAATTCTTATATTGCACACAGGACTCAGCGGTGATGAAAAACATTCAGCTGGCCTGTAAGTGGGTTCAGGAGAACCAACACCACTTTGCCGGCAAGATTGAACTGCCAAAGGTCCTAAGGATGAAGGAGGAGGATGCCTTGTTGCCCATCACAATTAGAGACTTGTTTATGAACACCACGTTTTATGAAGGTGAACGGGATGAAGAACAAATCCGGGCTCCCTTCCTTTTCACCTTTCAGAGGGTAGAGGACATGGAACTGTTCTTGCAGGAAATACAAGACAAAAGAGATATCCGTGTGTCTTGTTTACACAACCCTTACTTGTAAATATACCAGTAGAGTACTGTAATGTAAATATTGGTTATTGTTTTATAAAATTTCATTAATATTTTGTGTGAAGTGCTGTGTTCTTAAAATATATTTATTATTTTATATCTTGTTATACAATGAAAATTTTGTGTGAAAACGTGTTGTGTTCTTGAAACATATTTATTAATTTATTTCTTCTTATTAAAATTTTATCAAAATTTAAGTTTTATTTTATGTGTAGATGCACATTTTGCTCATTTTGGTTAATGAAAACTGTAACGGAAGTCCACTGGAGGCAAGATGAATTGTGAACCCATGTGCAGTTTATTATAACAAACGTGAAGTAATCCAAATATAATCCAAAACAGTGAGGAGACTTGACTTGACGTTAACAGACTTGGCTTGGCATGAACAGACTTGATTAAACAGAAATGGCATGAAACAGACTTGGAACAGGCATGAAACAGCTGTTAATGCGGTGGACAAAAAATAAAAAGAGGAGTGCACAGATAGTAAGCTTTCACATTGCATTCTGTCTACTAATTTACATAATTATATAGCACACACTTTTATCCAAAGCGACTTCAAAAGTGTGGATACTATTAATCCTATAAGGAGAAAATAATATGACATGTTTACATAGATACAAAGTTTAAAAAGGTATTACAAACACACATATAGCGTGTGAGTGATGTTCCTATCAAATATTTAGGTAATACAGTGGGGTATGGAATTGTTCTCAACAAAAAGCATTATGTAAAAAGGTTACGTAATGCCGTTTGTCACAGAAAGGATACTAAACATGCTGAAAACAATCAATCATAATCATGACACATATTATAGAAAATAAGCCAATATAATTTATACCAGCATCTTGCACATTAAAACAAGCATTTACTTTCACTACGGTTGAACTCGCAGTAACATTAACAGCCATTTGGTGACACTTGATAGTGCTTTAAGCCCCGCCCACTAGATCCAGCGAGGGGGAGCCGGAGCTCTAGCTCCTCCCATGCAGCGAGTACCACTTGAAAAAATCGAACAGGAAATGCAAAATAACGGACTTCCTGTTGGGTTTGGGATGTTGTGCCAGGAGACTTTTTTGTAGGTACTGGTGTGTTACATGTATATACCGAGTTTCGTACACGTACATGAAACGTAGCTCGAGGCGCACTCCGTTAAAGTTTTATAGATGGCGCTACAGAGCCATTTTGCCACACCCACTTCTGAAACCCATATCAGATGTAAATTTTCGCCAGTTCTGATGTGTGTGCAAAGTTTCATGAGTTTTCGAGCATGTTTAGGCCCTCTAAATTGCGATTCACTTTGGAGAAGAAGAATAAATATAGCTGTGAGCAGCGATGGGCAGGTCCTCACCCTCAGTGCAATCACCACCCTGGTGTAATCAGGAAAATGGTGCACAGCGGATGCATGGATTTATAGTATTGCACTGGCTGTCTGGTTTTAAGGGTTACAGCAAGGAAAGGGTTACACGACGACATCAACAGAGTTAAACACATACAGACACACAAAAAATGAGCAATACAACTGTGAAAACTGTGCACATCTATCTTTATAGAAAATTATGGAAATGTCTCTTGATAACTGCTAATGACAAGTTAGCATGGAATAGCAAGGTCATTAATTGATACAAAATGCTAAATCACCCTATGGTGAGTCCACCAGTGTGATATTTCCAAATATCTGTCCACTGTAGTGACCTCCATGTGTGAATAGGTTAATTATATTAGTTAACAAGGAAAATGATTAGATAGCATTTATTAATGTTAATTATTATTAAGTTCAACATGTATTATGTTATTAAAATGCACAGTTGTATTTTAATATTAGTTTATATGCACTGTGAGTTAACATGAACAGGAATACTTTTATTAAAGGGAACATAATCACAGTTTCACATAATCTCATGTTATTCCTGAGTACCTATAGAGCAGTACTGTATCCTTATTATCTCCAAAAAGTCTTTACAGCTTTCCGATTTTCTTCGAAAAAAAAGAGCTTCTGGAGGCGCACTGTGGGCGGAGCTAAGTTCGATGATCACATGCGCTGGGATTGCCAATAAAACACACATTTGATGCTGTTTGATGCTGTTTCACTTAGCATCTGCAGTTCTGAATCATGACCGGGATCTTTTATAGCTGGGACCACTCCATCTTTCAGTATCAAACAATGTGCAAATGTGACAGATTGAAATATATGCTTATGTAATTATATTGAGAAATTCATAAATCTGTAATCTGTAAATCTGTATCTGAATCCATTGTTATAAAAACGGTTCATCAAAGGTAATTGTTTAAGTGGTGGGGGGGGTTTAGTCTGTGTTCAATTGGTTCAGTCTAGAAAGGTGAGCGATCGATTGCTTGTGCCTTGTCAAACACTAGGGGGAGAACTCGCGATGTTTCTCCATTACGCATAAAGTTTGCAGTGAAGAAGCATCGTGGATTGTGTCTGATTATTTCTCTCCCCTGTTCCAGGTATAGCTTTTAATTATGCATTAGGATGTTTGTGAATTAATGTTTTAGTGTTTCAGGAGTCGTGCATGTTTGGATTATATGCGTGTAGTGGGCATTTGGTTGTGTTTGCTTAGTGTTCGTTGTTTGATTTACATAATGTTTGAATATATCTAAGCGGTTTATAGAGATGTTTAGTACGGGGAAAGGACATTATGTTTCAATTGTTTGTACTAGTTTATAGATGCATATCTTTCTAAAACGAACAACAATGTTTTCAGATAATTCTGAAATGTTTTGAAAGTAATGTAATGTAAGATATTAAGTAATTCATTGAGGTAATGTTGATTTATAATTAACTGAAGTTTATATTTTATTAACTGCTTATGTTATTGACTGTGAATGAAGAAAAATGCAAACAACACTGTTTTAAAAAAATTGTTTATTGTTAACTGCTGTGAAAAGAGATTACGCATAAAGTTTGCAGTGAAGAAGCATCGTGGATTGTGTCTGATTATTTCTCTCCCCTGTTCCAGGGGTATAACATTTTGGAGGCACCGCTGGGATTGACTCTTCGGAGGGCGGTTGTCACTTACCTGGCAGACGGCTCCTGATGCAGTACATCCCCTAAAACAACCCAGTTCGACAGTGAAGTGGAAAGAATTCCTGCAGTAAAGGCAAGAAAGAGACACAGAACTGTACATCTGAGACCACAGAGATTGTCAGGTGAAACAAACGAGTTCAAGTTCTCAAGTAAGCCACTACTCAGTGAAGAGGTCCACCTTAGTGTCAAAATGGAGACAACAGTGCTTGAGGAAATGCAACTTGAAGTTATTGCCATGCTGAATTCCCTATCCAGAGACAAGCTTCTAAGTGTTTGTGAGTTCCTGAATTTGGCAGATCGTGAGAAGGTTTTAACTAAATCTCGCATGTCCTTGATCTCTCACATTCTCCAACATCTTGAAGACGTAACAGAGCTAGAAGATGGCGGTATGTCCACACTGTTGAGGCTGCGAGATAAAGCTATAGAATTGAATGCAGTAACTGAAAATGAGACAACAGGACAAAGCGAAGTTACTGAAAGAGATAAATTACAAAGAGAGTTAGATGAGCTAAAACATGCAATGAAACAAAAATTGAGTGAAATTCAACAATTGGAAGATGTGAATGCAAAACAAAGCATTGTCTCACCTCAACTGTCACCTGCTGCCCAGCACCAGCATTCAATGAATGTTTCACAGTCAAGTCCACTCTGGCGCAAAGATTTCAAAATTTCTGGACAAATTGGTGACCCGGGTCAAAAAGAAAAATTAACCTTTTCAAGTTTGGCTCACCAGATTGAGAATGGTCTGAGCAGAGGCTATCCAGAGTGTGAGATTGTTGATGCAGTAATTCGTGCCATTTCTCCAGGTTTACAGCTACGGAGTTATTTAGAAGGAAAACCAAACCTGACTCTACCTACACTCAGACGAGTTCTGCGCTCTCACTTCCAAGAAAAAAGTGCAACCGAACTTTATAAACAACTCACCTCTGAATGCCAAGGTAACAAAGAGACACCACAGAATTTCCTTATGCGTGTTCTTGACCTGCGCCAGAAAATCTTGTTCGCATCGCAAGAAGCAGAATCAGGTCTCAAATATGATCCAGCATTAGTCCAAAGTATGTTTTTACATGCAGTACTCACCGGTCTCTTAAGTGACAGCATTAAAGTAGACATGCAGCCCTTCCTTCTTGACACGAAAACCACAGATGAGACCCTGTTGGAGAAATTAAACATTGCTTGTGCCAATGAGGTAGAAAGACAAAAAAAAAGGAAAACCAGTGTCCAGCACGCAACGACCATCGTCCACGCCGTGCAGTCAAATGGAGAAACCACTGATAAGAAACTCTGTGCAGTTCAAAGTGTTCCAAAATCATCTTCCAACGTGCTAACTGAGCTAAAAGAACTGAGAACTGATGTAGCGTCACTCAAAACACTCAGTGCTGAAATAGCTCACATCAGAGAATCTTTGCAACGACCAGCTTTCAACTCACCACAATATCCTGTTCCTGCACTGGGGCTCCCTGAAAAAGAAATGGTTCAGTATCAAGTGCAGCCATATTGGTCATCACCGACAACCAACCAAATGAGAGTAAATACTCAGTTTCAACCCCAGTATATGCCCCGACAATACTATGTACACTCTACTCGTTCCCCAGCAAGAAAGTGCTTCAGTTGTCAACAGCGAGGAACAGAGGACAGATGCATGCACTGTTTTAGATGTGGCAGTGGCGAGCACTTCCAAGCGGGATGCAGAATCCGTGGCATTAAACCCTCTAGAGAAAGTCCTTTAAATGGAGAGCGGTTACTTCCGTGGGACAGGGAGTAACTAGATCCACTGACCAGTCCCAAAAATGTGCAGCCTGTGCAAGGACAGAGAGACAAATGATGCAGTGTTCAAGATGTAAGAAGGTACTGTATTGTTCCAAAACCTGCCAAACTCACCATTGGCCTGAACACAAACAAACTTGTAACAACTCACCAATACCAGTGTCAAATGCCTACCTGACCATGAGTGACCATGCTTCCTGCAGCATCCAAGTAAATCAGCATTCCCCTGTGACATCACTAGTTGGAAGGCAGTGCCTCATTGAATGTTACCTGCATGGCCATAGAGTTCAAGCATTGTGGGATAAGGGCTCTCAGGTATGTGTCATTGATGAATTGTGGAAACAAGAATATTTATCAGATGTTCCATTGAGAGATGTTTCCAACATACTTGAGGCTCCAAGTACCTTGAACCTCATTGCAGCCAATGGTATTGATATGCCCTTCATAGGATATGTTGAAGTGACTTTCAGACTAGTGTCACCGACATCCCACCATACTGAACTGGTCATTCCCATACTTGTAGCAAAGGGTCAAAACCTCTCTCACCCTATCATAGGGTTCAATGTGATAGAACAAATAGTGAACTCCATTAAACAAGTCCAGCCAAGTACTGTGAACAACAACATGCTTGAGAAAACTGTGAAAGCCACATTCCCCAGCCTAAAGAGGAGCAAAGTCCAGACATTCATCAAACTTGTAAGTGCACAGAGCTCATGTGAATACACAGTAAAGACCACGAAAGGGAATGTAAATGTCCCCAAACGTAGCATTATGCAGGTCTCATGTGGAGTGTACATGCAGCCAGTTAAAGAAGACAGCGTGCTCATTTTTGAACCTGATGTGAATCCCTGCTGGACAGATGGACTTGAATTCACAGAAAGTTTAGTAAGGCTAAAACGAGGGGCTCCCACAAATATCACAATTGAAGTATGCAATGACACGGATCATGATATCACTCTGATGGGCCAGACTTCGATTGGTACAGTACAGCTTGTCAAGAATGTCTTCCCCGCTAGTATGTTTGAGGTGCCAGCAAACCCTACCACCATTGGGGTATGTCACATCCAGGCTGCAGATAACACATCCAGTCTCGATAATACCAATACTGATGAAGAGTGGGACCCGCCAGTTGACGTTAGCCATCTGAGTAAACACCAAAAACAGGTAGTACAGAAAATGTTGAGAGAAGAGTGCCAGTCATTTTCCAAGTCAGACAATGACATTGGGTGTATCAGAAATTTGCAGTTGAGTATTTCACTTAAAGATGATGAGCCAGTTAATCGCACATACATGTCTGTGCCGAAGCCTTTGTATTGTGAGATGAAACAATACTTACATGACCTCATAGCACAAGGCTGGATTGAAAAATCAAACTCATCATACTCATCCCCAATAGTATGTGTGAGAAAGAAAGATGGCAGCCTCCGTTTATGTGTCAATTATAGGGACCTCAACAGAAAGACTCACCCAGACAGACAGCCAATTCCAAGGGTGCAGGACATTATGGACAGCCTTGGTGGTAATTCCTGGTTTTCTTCATTAGATCAAGGGAAGGCCTACCACCAAGGGTTCATGTCAAAGGAAAGTAAGCACCTAACGGCTTTTGTGACACCCTGGGGCCTATTTGAATGGGTGCGAATTCCCTTTGGGCTAATGAACGCGCCTGCCGCCTTCCAGAGATGTATGGAAGAGTGTTTAGAAGGCTTGCGAGATGAGATCTGCATCCCATACCTCGATGACACCTTGGTGTTTAGTAAGACTTTTGAGAACCATGTCCAAGATGTAAGGGAAGTGCTGCAGCGGCTTAGGCAACATGGAATCAAACTTAAGCCGAGTAAGTGTGAATTTTTCAAACCTGAAGTTCGTTACCTGGGTAGAATAATCTCTGCAGAGGGAAGTAAAGTTGATCCTGCAGACACCGAAGCTGTCAGATCCCTGAAAAACAAACATCCAAAGAATATTGGTGAGCTGAGGAAAATTCTTGGTCTACTTGGCTACTACAGACAGTACATCAAAGATTTCTCGCGCATAGCTAGCCCTTTGTATGACCTACTAAAGAGTACTCCAGAGGATAATGCTCACCTGAAAAATGTCCAGAAACACTCAAAAACAAAGTGCACAAAATCTGGTGTTCCATCGAGTAAGCCCATTACCTGGACTGAACAACATCAGAGCATTCTTGAACAACTAATTGACCATTTGCTCCAGCCCCCTGTACTAGCTTTTCCTGACTTTTCACAACCTTTTATACTGCATACAGATGCATCAGCTCAAGGTTTAGGTGCAGTATTATACCAGAAGCAAAATGAGAAACTTCGTGTAATTGCTTATGGATCCCGTACTCTATCTGCTGCTGAGAAAAACTACCACCTACACTCAGGCAAGCTTGAATTTCTTGCTTTGAAGTGGTCAATCACTGAAAAGTTCCGTGACTATTTGTATTATGCTCCAACTTTTACTGTATATAGTGACAACAATCCCCTTACGTATGTCCTGTCAACTGCCAAATTGAATGCTACGGGTTGCAGGTGGGTGGCTGAATTGGCAGATTTCCACTTCACAATCAGATATCGTCCAGGCCGTGAAAATATAGACGCTGATACATTGTCTCGGTTGCCCCTTGACATGGTAACTATGATGAAGGAGTGCTCTGAGGAGTTGTCGTCAGATGTGATAGGTGCAGCCATTCAAGCTGTAGAAGCTCAAGAAGGACCCAGCATCCCATGGTCACTCTCGACCAACTGTTCATCTATTGGAAAGCGTCCAGCAGTTCCGACAGTAACTCCATTGTCCGTAAATGAAATCAAAGAGGCTCAAATGAATGACCATGAAATCAGTCCTGTATATGAGTGCAAGCTGTCTGGAACAAAACCAGAAGTGAAACAGCTCAAAACATACAGTCCAAAAACAAAATGCCTGTTTCGCGAATGGGGAAAACTTACCATTAATCAGGATGGTATCCTTTGTCGAACCACTTCCATCCGCACCCAGTTGGTCTTGCCGGAGAAATATAAAGGAACAGTCTTGCGAGAGCTTCATGACGAAATGGGCCATCAAGGTACAGATCGTACTCTCTCACTCATCCGTGAACGTTTCTTTTGGCCACATATGCAGGCAGACATTGAGCATTATGTCACAAAAACTTGCAGATGCCTAAAGCAGAAAAAGCCCTGTTATGAGACAAGAGCCCCATTAACAAACATTGTGACCACTCAGCCCTTTGAATTGATTTCTATTGATTTTCTCCACTTAGATTGCTGCAAGGGAGGTTTTGAGTATATACTTGTAGTAGTAGATCATTTCACCCGATTCGCCCAAGCATATGCCACTACTTCCAAGTCAGGTAAAACAGCTGCAGACCGCATCTTTAATGATTTTGCCTTAAAATTTGGCTTCCCTTCCCGCATACACCATGATCAAGGTGGAGAATTTCAGAATCAATTGTTTGAACAGCTCCAAAAATATTGTGGCATCACAGGCTCAAGAACGACGCCATATCATCCGCAAGGGAATGGCCAAGCTGAGCGCTTTAACAGGACACTGTTACAGATGCTAAGAACGCTCACCGAAAGTCAAAAATCTAACTGGAAAGATTATCTGAATAAGTTGCTGCACGCTTATAATTGTACCCGCTCAGAAGTCACAGGGTTTTCCCCTTTTTACTTACTATATGGAAGGTCTCCTAGACTGCCTATCGACATGCTGTTTGGACTGAATTCAGAAGCTCCGAACTGTAATCAGAAAGAATATGTGGAGAAATGGAAACATGGAATGGAAGAGGCCTATAGAATCGCAAGAGAGTGTGTTCAAAAATCTGCTGACCGGAGCAAAAAGAACTTTGACAAAAAGGTGAGGAGCACCACACTGCAGCCAGGGGACCGTGTTCTTGTAAAGAACCTAACACCACGGGGAGGCCCTGGTAAAATTCGCAATTTCTGGGAAGACAGCATACATGTAGTTGTGCGACAGATGAGTGATGAGCTTCCCATTTATGAAGTAAAGCCAGAAAAGGGAAAGGGACGATCCAGAGTTCTCCATCGCAACCTATTAATGCCTTGCGACCACTTACCCCTTGAAATTGCTCAGCCTCCAAAGACTAAACAGAAACAAGAGTCGAAAAAGCCTCAAATCAGCTATGTTGAATCTGATGAGGAGAGTGAAGATGAATTAGACTTCCATTATGCATCACCACAACAATTTCAACCAACCCACATAATTGAATCTGAAAGTTGTGGACCACTACCTACCACAGAATCATCCGAGCATCAGAACGAGGCTGTGGAACAAGTTCCTGCTTTACTGTCATTCATGGAGAGTGACCAAGAACAAGAGAGCAGCTTACCTGCTAATGAACACCTTTCTGCTTCCAGACCATCTGCTGAAAGTGATGAAGAGGGCCAAAATGAGCAAACTTACCAGCTGCCTAGGAGAGACAGACGCCCACCTAGAGTACTCACCTATGATAAATTGGGTTTACCTACTTATGTCGAACAATTAAATGGAATCTTGCAGACACCACAGCAGAACTTACCATATGTGCCTGCTCATGGACTGTCAACATTGTTGTCACCAGTTCAGCAGTACTGTTATCAATTGCCTTTTGTGTATGGAATTCACCAAGCAGGAGCCATGAACTGTTAAATTTGCAGTGAAACCGAACTTAAGTGAAACTAAAGAGTTCATTGCCTTATTACAGTCTGACATCTGGAGAATTGATGGACTGTTTTGTTTTAAGAATACTGGCTTGAACATTTCCTTGAACTTTCAAATGGAAAACGGAATATGGACTGTTTTGTCTGAGGAATACCTCCTTAACAGTTTTTGAACTTTGAAATTGTGAGAATACTATGGACTGTTTGACTCATGGACTGTAGTCTTGAGAGTCTGTTGAACTTATTGACTATAGGAAAATATGGACTTTTGATTAATGCCTCTTGACAGGACGTGCCACTGTGAGGCGCTAATGGACTGTTCTTTTTCATAAAGCCTTGCTTTGAAAGTGAGCTATTAAGTTCAGGACAATCTATGGACTGTAAAAATTCTAAACAGTGAAACAAAGCTCTCGCAATACAAAAGTTTGATTTGAGACAAAAGGGACTGAAAGACTTTTGTGTTGGTGAAAGAATGTCGAGACGACATTTATTTTTGTAGGGGAGTGTGTGACAGATTGAAATATATGCTTATGTAATTATATTGAGAAATTCATAAATCTGTAATCTGTAAATCTGTATCTGAATCCATTGTTATAAAAACGGTTCATCAAAGGTAATTGTTTAAGTGGTGGGGGGGGTTTAGTCTGTGTTCAATTGGTTCAGTCTAGAAAGGTGAGCGATCGATTGCTTGTGCCTTGTCAAACACTAGGGGGAGAACTCGCGATGTTTCTCCATTACGCATAAAGTTTGCAGTGAAGAAGCATCGTGGATTGTGTCTGATTATTTCTCTCCCCTGTTCCAGGTATAGCTTTTAATTATGCATTAGGATGTTTGTGAATTAATGTTTTAGTGTTTCAGGAGTCGTGCATGTTTGGATTATATGCGTGTAGTGGGCATTTGGTTGTGTTTGCTTAGTGTTCGTTGTTTGATTTACATAATGTTTGAATATATCTAAGCGGTTTATAGAGATGTTTAGTACGGGGAAAGGACATTATGTTTCAATTGTTTGTACTAGTTTATAGATGCATATCTTTCTAAAACGAACAACAATGTTTTCAGATAATTCTGAAATGTTTTGAAAGTAATGTAATGTAAGATATTAAGTAATTCATTGAGGTAATGTTGATTTATAATTAACTGAAGTTTATATTTTATTAACTGCTTATGTTATTGACTGTGAATGAAGAAAAATGCAAACAACACTGTTTTAAAAAAATTGTTTATTGTTAACTGCTGTGAAAAGAGATTACGCATAAAGTTTGCAGTGAAGAAGCATCGTGGATTGTGTCTGATTATTTCTCTCCCCTGTTCCAGGGGTATAACACAAATCCAGCATCGAACTGGGCCTTGTATATGAAACTTTTGTCAGCAAACACACACTAAACTCCATTGCTGCCCCGGAAAAAGGAACTGCATCCACTTTAACGCTGGGTTCTTCAGGAAGCTGAGCAAAGTTATCTTTGCCTTACAACCAAAACCACACTTCTTTGGAGACATTCTTCCAGAGTAAATCCCTTGCAGCAGTGCACTGAGTGCAGCCGAATGAGCCGCGTTGATGTGTGCGCTCTCTCTCACGGCCCAGCCGCCGTGAGCGCGGACGCCACGGGCACGCTTTTCCGGGAGAAATGTTCATATAAGGAGTTCCACCACTGTCTACGTCATTAAAGCCACGATTGAAAAAAAAATCAGCCGAAACTTGTACCAAACTTGTTATTAGAGCCCGAGCCCAAAATGGGCGAAGGCCCTATTGTTTTTCTAAGGTTTTTTTTTTTTTTTTTTCTTTTTTTTCAAACTTCCGGGGGCTTTTGGGGGGCTTAACATGCTCAAAAACTCTTGAAATTTTGCACACACATTGGAATCCGCTGCCATCAGGACACCGCAGAGGCTGGGACCCGGGTGTGGCACAGGGGCTCTACGGCGCCCCCTGGAACACAGTCAGAAAACTTGATGTATAGCGCACACATACTTCCACATATTCATATGAAACTCGGTACACATATAGATCTCACTAAGCCAAACAACTTTCATACTCTATGTCATAAGCTACGCCCAACAGGAAGTGAGCTATTCAGGGCTGTTTAAAAAACACATGCTCTGGACTTTGAAATACTCCTCCCAGGATTTCCATAGGATTGTCACCAAACTCGGTCAGCATGATCTCAAGACATTGGGGATGCTAAATTGCAAAAATAATTTTGATATCTCGAACGGTTGGGTCGTAGCAAGGCGACAAAGTTACGGCGAGAAATGAGAAACAGGAAGTGTCTAATAAGTATTGCATACATTGTCTGATTCTGATGAAACTTCATCAGTTTGTTCGTTGTATGATGCCGATCGCATAGATGTAACTATTAGGAGTCCAAGTTATAGCGCCACCAACTGGCTGAAGGAAATGTGTTATTTTCAAAATGCTTTAAATTCAAGATCTTAATTTTACTCGATTTGCTTCAAACTTGATCAGTATAATGTCAAAACACGGCCGATAAGCATCTGTAAACAGGTTGTTGATACATTAAAAGCTGTTTCCATGGCAACGTGTCAAAGTTGAACATTGGTTTTCTGTGTTTTTGAGGCAGTTAACATGCTTAGAATACCGTGAAACGCAACACACATATCAGCATTAATGATATTTAGACACTGGCAAAAGCTCATAAATGGGCGTGGAGGAGGTGCTCTATAGCGCCACCTTTTGACAATATTTGGGGGTTTGTTTTTCCTACAATCACCAAACTCGGTACATATATTGTTCACTTCAATCTGGACAACTTTCTAATTTACATCCATTAGCCACGACCAACAGGAAGTCAGCTATTTTAAAAACGCAGCATTCAAACTCTTTCAGACATTTTTCATACAGAGAACTAGTCATTCTGAGGAAGTATGCAAGAAATCACCCAAATCCAAAGCTCTATGAATTAAAGAAAATTAAAAAACAAATAGACATCCCATGTCAATCTGCCTCTGTGTGTGTGGTTGTGGTGGGTGTGTGAGTGTCAGAGTGAGTGTGGGGAGGGGGGATGGGTGGAAAGAGAGACAGAGTCAGAGAGGGGGGATATCTAAACTCTTTGTAACAGAGAGATGAAGACTGTAATACCCAGGATGAAAACCGGATGGAGTCATATGCAACGATATCTTTTAACCCATCAGAAAAAAAAATACTTTCACAGAATCAGTTGATATGTAGTTTACTTTTATAAATTTACAGAAACAAATACATAAACTAAGTTAATATATCCTTTACTGGTAATATATTTTATATAATTCACATTTCACAAATGCTTATAGATCACTAATTTTTTTTTTTTTTTTGGTTTTGGATCATAAATGTGTTATTAACAATTTACAATGAGGTCTCTTTTTTTGTTTAGCATTAATTAATGCATTAACTAACATGAACTAATAATGAAGAATATATTTTTACAGCATTTATTAATCTTTTTTAGAGTTCATGTTAACTCACAGTGCATATAAACTAATATTAAAATACACCTGTGCATTTTAATAACATAATACATGTTGAACTTAATAAAAATTAACATTAATAAATGCTATCTAATTATTTTTCTTGTTAACTAATATATAATTAAAGCTGCAAGCAGCGATAAGCGGGCCCTTGCCGGTAGCTTTAGAAACACAGCAAACGTTGACCAATTTATGCATTTAAAGTGGAACGGCTTGCACCGATGTGCTAAAGCCCTATTGTTTTCAGCATGTTTTTTCACTATTATGTTTGACGCATTGCCATGGCAACACTGTTTGAGCTATCAAAAAATGCTCCGCAATTTAACATCTCCTATGTCTTGACATGATTGTACCGAATTTTGGTGCTATTTACATGAAAAAGTTGACTTTTGTGTAATTTTAAACATGGAAAGTCCCTCAAAATGGCATGTGAAAATTAAAAAGCTGCAAATTCAATCCAAGATGGCTGACTTCCTGTTGGGTGGAGTCAGATAAAACCAAGTGATCTTAGTCCGTCATGACGTCACCATTGACCACACCGAGTTTCGTGCAGATCGGAGAAACTTCATCCTGGCCCCAGCCTCCATTTAACGTCTTACTTTATTTTATCTGTTGGTGGTGCTACAACTATGACCTACACTAACCACATCAATGCGATCAGCCCACAAAGCCAAATATGTGTGTCCAATTTGAAGTAAATCACTTGATGCACAAAGAAGATAGAGTCCACTTCCTGTTTCATATTTTTGATGCTTATTTGACGCATCGCTGTGGCAACACTGTTTGAGCTATCAAAAAAAGCTCCACAATTTAACATCTCCTATGTCTTGACATGATTGTACCGAGTTTTGGTGCCATTTACATGAATCCCCTAGGAGGAGTATTTCGAAAACTACAGCATGCCATTTTCAAACAATCCAAAATGGCCAACTTCCTGTTGGGTGGAGCTAAAAAGTTAAATTAGAAATTTGTTTGTCATGATGATGGCAATGTCCTTATGAACTTTAGTGAGGATCAGACAAAGTCTGTGGCAACCAAGCAATAAATAAAATTTGAAAATTGTAGGGGGCACTACAGAGTCCACTGGCCACACCCAAAACAAATGACCACAGAATTAAATATTGTGGCTAACCTTCTACCAGTGTGCCAATTTTTGTGAGTTTTCGTGTATTCTGAAGGCATGAAACATGCATTTTCATACTAGGTGGCTCTATGGAGCTGATGAAACACGTCTCTACAAATTTGCACTACTAAATCAAAGTATACCGTAAGACAAAATTTTTAGTTGACTTTTGTGTAATTTTAAACATGGAAAGTCCCTCAAAATGGCGTGTGAAAATTAAAAAAACTGCTAATTCAATCCAAGATGGCTGACTTCCTGTTGGGCAGAGTCAGATAAAACCAAGTGATCTTAGCCCTTGATGACGTCACCAATGACCATACTGAGTTTCGTGCAGATCGGAGAAACTTCATCCTGGCCCATGCCCGCATTTGGTGGCACTGTAGAGCCCCTCGACCACGCCCAAGCTCAAGCAGTACTAAATATTAAAATTTTTCGCAGGTCTGATCTCTGTGTCAAATTTCGTGAGTTTTCAACCATTTTTAAGCACTTTAAACTGAGCGCGAACAATAAAACTGAAAAAAAAAAAATAAATAAAAAAAAAATAATAATAATAATAGTGAAAAAACATGCCGAAAACAATAGGGCTTTAGCACATCGGTGCAGGCCGTTCCGGCTTGCTCCTCGCTGCTCGGGCCCTAATAATAATAATAATAATAATAATAATAATAATAATAATAATAGTGAAAAAACATGCCGAAAACAATAGGGCTTTAACGGGCCCTCGCACGTGGGCTCACCGCCGACCGGTGGCTTTAGAAACGGCAAACGTTGACCAATTTATGCATTTAAAGTGGTAAATATAAATGACTGACATATTCCTTCAATATGTACCCAACTTCCTGCTGCCAGATGGTGGCGCTATCACTATAACTGGATACTGTCATGTAGATAGCTTCAGGTCGTCACTGTCATCAGACATATGAAGTTTGGTGCAGATTGAACATTGAATGGTTGAGTTATTGAGTGATTTTCATGTTGCCAAGAGGTGGCGCTATGATTGTAACTGTATATTGGCACATATATGTGTCCAAGTCAGACAAAATTTTCAGTTGATTTTCGTGAAATTTTAAACATGGAAAGTCTATCAAAATGGTGTGTGAAAATTGAAAAATTTCATATTCAGTCCAAGATGGCTGACTTCCTTTTGGGCGGAGTCAAATAAAACCAAGTGAACTTTGACCTTTATGACGTCACTAATGACTATACTGACATTTGTGCAGATTGGAGAAACTTCATCCTAACCCTAACCTCCATTTAATGTCTTACTTTATTTTACCAGTTGTGGCGCTACAACTATGTCCTACACTAACTACATCAATGCGATCAGCCCACAAAGCCAAACATGTGTGTCCAATTTGAAGTAAATCACTTGATGCACAAAGAAGATAGAGTCCACTTCCTGTTTCATATTTTTGATGCTTATTTGACGCATCGCCGTGGCAACACTGTTTGAGCTATCAAAAAAAGCTCCGCAATTTAACATCTCCTATGTCTTGACATGATTGTACAGAATTTTGGTGCCATTTACATGAATCCCCTAGAAGGAGTATTTTGAAAATGACAGCATGCCATTTTCAAACAATCCAAAATGGCCGACTTCCTGTTGGGTGGAGCTAAAAAGTTGAAGTGGAAATGTATTTGTCATGATGATGGCAATGTCCCTATGAACTTTCGTGAGGATCAGACAAAGTCTGTGGCAACCACAGCAATAAATAAAATTTTAAAATTGTAGGGGGCGCTACAGAGTCCACTGGCCACACCCAAAACAAATGACCACAGAATTAAATATTGTGGCTAAGCTGCTACCAGTGTGCCAATTTTCGTGAGTTTTCGTGTATCCCAAAGGTATGAAACATGCATTTTCATACTAGGTGGCGCTGTGGAGCTGATGAAACATGTCTCTACAAATTTGCACTACTCAATCAAAATATACCGTAAGACAAAATTTTCAGTTGACTTTTGTGTAATTTTAAACATGGAAAGTCCCTCAAAATGGCGTGTGAAAATTAAAAAACTGCTAATTCAATCCAAGATGGCTGACTTCCTGTTGGGCGGAGTCAGATAAAAACAAGTGATCTAGCCCTTCATGACGTCACCAATGACCATACCGAGTTTCGTGCAGATCGGAGAAACTTCATCCTGGCCCATGCCCGCATTTGGTGGCGCTGTAGAGCCCCTCGACCACGCCCAAGCTCAAGCACTACTAAACATTAAAATTTTTCGCAGGTCTGATCTCTGTGCCAAATTTCAGGAGTTTTCAACCATTTTAAAGCACTTAAAAATGAATTAATAAAAAAAAATTAATTAATAAAAAATTAATAAATAAAAAAAAAATAAATAAATAAATAATAATAATAATAATAATAATAATAATAATAATAGTGAAAAAAACATGCCGGAAACATTAGGGCTTTAGCACCTCGGTGCAAGCTGTTCTGGCTTGCTCATCGCTGCTCGGGCCCTAATAAATATAGCTGCAAGCAACGATTGGCGGGTCCTCGCCATAAGTGCAAGCGCCACCCTGGTGCAATCAATAAAAAAAAAGTGCCCAGTGGGCACATGGATTTACAGTATTGCTCTGGCTGTCTGGATTTAAGGGTTACAGCAATGAAAGGGTTACACTGTGACATCAGGAAAATTAAACACACACAGACACAGTAAAAAAAGTAACAATATATGAAGAGTTCAGATGCAAAAGCCACTACATCCATCTGACATATTTCTTTAAAAAAAATGCATTTTTGTCAGGCACCAATGTATAGGTTTCTATGTGCATCATGATACTTCTGATTAGGCTGAGGCTGGGATTTTAGTGAGTTTGAAGTGAAAGTCTTTGATGGATGTATAATGTGTGTCAAGATAATTCACTCATTTATCTAATGTTTGACTGAGATGGCTTTTAGGGGGGTTTACATCTGAACTCTTCATATACAACTTTAAAGAAACTGTGTGCATGTATCATTATTTAAAAAAATATAAGTCTTTTGATAACCGCTAATGACAGGTTAGCATGGAACAGCAAGGTCATTAATTAATATAAAAGGCTGAATCATCCTATGAAGTGTCCACCAGTGTGATGCTTGTACTGTCACACCACAGGAAAAGATGTCACACCAGAGGACTAGGATAAGAAACTATAAATGAATATATATATTGCTCTATTTTTTTTAGTTTGAAACAAAGTCACAACTAAACTGCAGCGCATCTCCATTCCAGTTTCTACTAGTTTTTTAATTTTCTTTAATTCATAGAACCTTGGATTTGGTTGAATTCTTGCATAAGTATTGAGAATGGCCAGGACTGTCATCAGACATATGAAGTTTGGTGCAGATTGAACATGGTAAGGTTGAGTTATTGAGTGATTTGCACGTTGCCAACAGGTGGCGCTATGATTGTAACTGAATAGTGGCACATATATGCCTTCAGGCCAGGACCCTTATCAAACAAGTGAAGTTTGGGGCAGATCAGACACTGCATGTGTAAAGAAAGCAATTTTCTGCTTCCAGCAGGTGGCGCTATGATTGTAACAGAGTATTGACCTTTAGATGTGTTCAAGTCTGGACTCTTATCAAACAAGGGAAGTTTGGGGCAGATCGGACACTGCATGTGTAAAAAAAGCAATTTCCTGTTTCCAGCAGGTGGCGCTATGGTTGTAACAGAGTATTGGCCTTTAGATGTGTTCAAGTCAGGACTCTTATCAAACAAGTGAAGTTTGGGGCAGATCAGACACTGCATGTGTAAAAAAAGCAATTTCCTGTTTCCAGCAGGTGGCGCTATGATTGTAACAGTGTATTGGCCTTTAAATGTGTTCAAGTCAGGACTCTTATCATACATGTGAAGTTTGGTGCAGATCAGACACTGCCTGCCTGAGTTACAGTAACTTCCTGTTTCATTGCATTAATAGCATCCTTTAGCACTTAGCTAAGTATTGCTAGCATGTTTTAGAATGTGTATAACACGTTGCTAGCCTTTTTTACACTTGCTGATGCTTTTTAATATGCTGCTAGGAGACCATAACAGTGTTAAACATGTTACTTCCTGTTGCCAGCAGGTAGCGCTATGACTATGACTAAATATTGGCATGGACGTGTTCAGGACATGAATGTTAATAAACGTGTGAAGTTTGGGGCAGATTGGACATTGCTTGCCTGAGTTACAGCAACTTCCTCTTTCATGGCAAAACATCAAAGTTTGTCAGGCCGCCAGGGACACGCCCTTCGACGAAAACGCAAAAGCTTCGCAATTTAGCGTCACAAAGGCCTTATGAACACACTCACCAAATCTGAAGATGATCCGATAAAAACTGTAGGAGAAGTTCGTTAAAATACGAGGTCTGAAAATGGCAAAAACTGCACAAAAATCGTACAGGAAATTACAAATAACGGACTTCCTGTTGGGTTTGGGATGTTGTGCCAGGAGACTTTTTTGTAGGGATTGGTGTGATACACGTATGTACCGAGTTTCGTACACGTACGTGAAACGTAGCTCGAGGGGCACTCCGTTTAAGTTTTCTAGGTGGCGCTACAGAGCCATTTTGCCACACCCACTTTTGAAACCCATATCAGATGTAAATTTTCTCCAGTCCTGACGCGTGTGCAAAGTTTCATGAGTTTTCGAGCATGTTTAGGCCCTCTAAAATGCGATTCATTTCGGAGAAGAAGAAGAATAATAAGAAACGGAGCAATTCCAAGAGGGTCCTCGCACCGCAGTGCTCGGGCCCTAATAAGAAGAAGAATAAGAATAATCCTTACGGGAACAATAGGGCTTCCGCACCTACGGTGCAAGCCTCTGGCTTGCTCCTTGGTGCTCGGGCCCTAATAATAATAAATATAGCTGCAAGCAGCGATGTGTGGGCCCTCGCCCTCAGCGCAATCGCCACCCTGGTGCAATCAATGAAAAAAGTGCACATGGATTTACAGTATTGCTCTGGCTGTCTGATTTTAAGGGTTACAGCAATGAAAGGGTTACTACTATGACATCAAGTGAGATAAACACACACACACACACACACACACATACAAAAATGAACAATATATGAAGAGTTCAGATGCAAAAGCCACTAAATTCATCTGACGTCTTTCTTTAAAAAAATTAACTTTTGTCAGACTCCGATGTACAGGTTTCTATGTAAATAGTGGTACTTCTGATTGGACTGAGGATGGTATTTTAGTGGGTTTGAAGTCAAAGTATTTGATGGATGTATGATGTGTGTCAAGAGCATTCACTCATTTATCTAATGTTTGACTGAGTTGGCTTTTAGGGGGGTTCATATACAACTTCAGGGAAACTGTGCACATCTATCATTATTAAAATGATGGAAAAGTCTCTTGATAACCGCTAATGACAGGTTAGCATGGAATAGCAAAGTCATTAATTAATATAAAAGGCTGAATCATCCTATGGTGTGTCTACCAGTGTGATGCTTGTACTGTCACACCACAGGAAAAGATGTCACACCAGAGGACTAGGTCTCTATAAGAAGAATTTAAAATAATTAATTAAGATTTGTTTAACTCATTTTATTCATTTTTAATCAGTGTCAGTGTTCTTAAATGCAGCAGTTACATGAATTAAACTTCTTTGTGATTTTTTTGAAGAAATCCTGTACTGTTTTAAAGTGTCATGAAAATAAGTAATAAAACATAATACTCTGTTTTTGAAAGAGCAGAAAGTAAATATAATCAAACTAATGCCTTAAAAATAGTTACTATATAGTTAAAAAATAAAATAAATCACATATTAATGAATAAGCTTTCAAATATCTTTCCAGTGTAGTGACCTGCATGCATGAAAGGGTTAATTATGTTAGTTAACATGAACAATAATTATATAGCATTAAAGTTAATTAATATTCATTTCAAAATGTATTAACATGTTATTAACATGCTCACAAAATATTGGTTTATGTGCACTTTGTATTAACATGAACATGGATATTTTTATTAAATAACGCTAAAATAATTATAATTATAATAATTAAAGGTAAATAAATGCTGTGAAAATACATTATTCATTGTTGGTTAATGCATTAACTAATGTTAAAAAAGAGACCTCATTGTAAATTGTTACCAACACATTTTATGATCTATAACTATGAAGAAAAAATTGGTCTGTAAGCGTTTCTACAATCATTATATAAAAGTATACTGACACTACAGTTACATATGAATTGATGTGAATGTTGTTTTCTTTCAGATGGGTTAAAAGATATCTTAGCCTGTGTCTCCATCCGGTGGTCATCCGGGTTATTACAGTCTTCATCTATTTTACATCCAGAAGGGATTTTAATTTTCTTTAATTCATACAATGTTGGATTTCTTTTTTTTTATTTTGACGTACATCCTCAAAATGACTAGTTTTCTGTAAGAAAAAATACACGCAAGTATGTGCGCGCTAGACAGCAAGACTTCTGGATTTTTCCAGGGGGCGCTGTACAGCCCCTGTGCCACGCCCAGGCCCCAGTCTCTGATACATCCTGATGGCTGCAGGTTCCAGCATGTGTGCCAATTTTCAAGAGTTTTTGAGCATGTTAAGGCCCCCCAAAACCCCCGAAAGTTCGAAAGGAGAATACTAATAATAATAAATATAGCTGCAAGCAGCGATCACGGGCACAAGCTAACAGTAAAACCGCTACCCCGGTGCCATCAGGAAAATGGTGCATAGCAGGCACATGGATTTACAGCAACGCTCTGGCTGTGTGGTTTTAAGGGTTACAGCAATGAAAGGGGGGTTCACCAGTTTCTGGTTGAAACATTGTGCTACAACTTAAATGGTTCAAAACAGCTTTCAAATATCTGTCCAGGGTAGTGACCTGCATGCGTGAAAGGGTTAATTATGTCAGTTAACATGAACAATAATTATATAGTATTTATTAAAGTTCATTAATATTAATTTCAAAATGTATTAACATGTTATTAAAATGCACACTTAATATTAGTTTATATGCACTGTGAATTAACATGAACATGGATATTTTTATTAACACTAAAAATTAATAATTAAAGATTAATAAATGTTGTGAAAATATATTATTCATTGTTGGCATTAACTAATGTTAACCAAAGAGACCTTACTGTAAATTGTTACCAACACATTTTATGATCTATAACCATGTAGAAAAAAAAAAAGATTTTAAAAAGATGAATTTAAAACAACTGAGTTTCCTAATGTGTTCTCAGCCTGCTATAACTCTAGGCAAAGGGGGGGTAGCAATTTTAATACATAAAAATATTAATTTCACAGTACTTAATACAGTTATAGATCCAGAAGGTAGATTTCTAATCATAAAATTATCTATATTTAACAAAAAGTTATGTATTGTCAGTATATATGTTTTTTTTTCATGTTTTTTTTGTACCACACTCTCTAAACACCTAGATTGCGCACTTGTTCTTGGGGGAGACCTCAACTTTGGACTAAATAAAGAAATGGACAGGCTCAGTACAGCTGGAACTCAGCGCAATTGGGATTCCACAAATATAGTCAAACAGTACATGAGCGACTATGGACTTTGCGATGCATGGAGTTCTTTGCACCCCAACCGTAGGGAATATACTTTTACATGTCCATCACTCTTACTCTCGTCTGGATTATTTCTTAGTCATCAGCTCTGCTGAGTGACATTTCAGACACAGAGATACACCCTAGCTGTCAGCGATCATGCTCCTATATCTTTAATTTGAATAAATAAGAAGGCCACCCCGCCGAGTAAAAACTGGAGATTTAATACATCACTACTTAAAGATGAAGATTTTATTAAATATTTCAAGAAAGAATGGGCTTTATATTTAGAATACAATGACCTGCCTGGAACATCAGCATCTGTTCTCTGGGAAGCAGGCAAAGCTGTGATGAGAGGTAGAATAATCTCATTCTCATCACATAAAAAGATAAGAGAAATTAAATGTATTCAGGAACTTGAAGAAACCATCAAATCCTTAGAAGAAGCCTATGTATCCTCCCAGGAACAGGGAATGCTGCACAAAATACGTAAAGCAAAACTAGAATTAAATGAAATTATTAATAAAAAAACTAAATTCTTAGCACAAAGACTTTGCTGGCAAGAATTTGAACATGGTAACAAATCAGGTCAATTCCTAGCTAACCAGTTAAAAATAAACAAAGAAAAAACAACTATATGTGCTATTAAAGACTTAACTTGGTACATAGTATATGACCCTGAAAGAATAAACAATACCTTCAGGGACTTTTACAAAACTTTATATTCACCACAGATTAACCCATCAAAAGACGAAATTGACCAGTTTCTTGATAATATAACTCTTCCGAAATTATCAGACAATCAAGCGATGGCATTGGATTCTCCACTGACATCAGATGAACTTCAGGAAGCTCTGAACAGTATGCCCAATAAAAAAGGCTCCAGGTCCAGATGGCTTTCCAGCAGAATTCTATAAAGAATTCTGGCCTATTCTGGCACCAACATTCTACAGAATGTTACAGGAAACCAAGGATAATGGTAGACTTCCACCAAATATGAACTCTGCCAACATCAGTCTATTGCTAAAACCAGGCAAAGACCCTGTATTGCCTACTAGCTATCGTCCAATATTCCTTATTAATGTGGACATTACAATATTCTGCAAAGCTCTCTCAAAAAGAATAGAGAAGATAACCCCTCTCATAATTCATCCTGACCAAACTGGTTTCATAAAAGGGAGGCATTCCGCAACAAATACAAGTAGATTCATTAATTTGATAAACTATTCATGCAATAAAAACCTTCAAATTAAAATATTGTCTCTAGATGCAGAAAAAGCTTTTGATAGGGTTAACTGGAACTTTCTATTTGCAGCTTTACACAAATTTGGTTTTGGAAACACTTTCATAAACTGGTTAAAAATATTATATAACTCTCCAACAGCATGTGTCAGGACAAATGACCAAACATCCTCCAGCTTGTGTCTTAAGAGGGGCACCAGGCAAGGATGCCCCCTCTCTCCTTCACTGTTTGCAATTTTTATTGAACCACTAGCAGCAGCAATTAGACAGGCTACAGTGATTAAAGGCATTAAATGCAAGAATGTAGAACATAAAGTCAGTCTTTACGCAGATGATGTGTAACTTTTCCTTCAGCATTCACAAACCACTCTCTCTGAGGTAATCACATTAATAAACTCTCAGATTATTCAATAAACTGGTTAAAATCTACAGTTCTTCCAATTAATTGTTCTTTCCAAATTAAATCATATGCCACTTTTAAAGATGGTAGAAGAAGATCTAGCTAGATGGAAGTCTCTACCCATATCACTCATGGGAAGAGTCGCCTCAATAAAAATGATGGTTTTGCCAAGAATTAATTATCTATTTGCAATGATCCCGAGCAAACCATCACCTGACTGGTTTAGATCTCTGGACTCCTCCATCTCTAAATTCCTTTGGAAAGGTAAACCACCACGTATTAGCTTAAAAACGTTGCAAAAGACCAAAGATAAAAGAGGACTAGATCTGCCTAACTTTCACCACTATTTCTTAGCCAACAGGCTTCAACACATTTTAGGGTGGTTAAAACACACCCTCTTCGATGAACTTTGGCTAGATGTAGTCTTCACTAATCCCATGCAAACGTACTCCCATCTGTAACAACCCTGACATATTAATAAACAATAATGTGATAAACTTCACAGACTGGAGTAGAAAAGGTATTAAATACCTGGAACATATATTCGAAGGTACAGACTTTATTCCCTTTGACATATTAGTTAAACAATATGGGATTAATAAGAACAGATTTTTAGAATATCAACAAATTAAATCTATAGTAAAAAAGAAATTCAAACCTAATCATATTAAATTACAAAAAAACCAAGTGTGGCAGATTTTCTTAATCTCACAACCCCCAAATTAGTGTCTAAAATATACAGGACACTTTTTTAAAAATAGAAGAATCAGTATCGCTTCCTATTGCAAAATGGGAGGCAGATCTATCAGTCAGCTGGGACCATAATTTCTGGTCTCAGATATGCTCAAAAACCTTTGAACTGCTTAGGAATCCCGGTTTACAATAAATACAATACAAAATCCTGCATAGAGTACACTACACAGGTCATCGGATGTTCAGGATGGGTTTTACAGATTCTAACAACTGCTCACACTGTCAAGACAATACACCTGACAATTATACCCATGCTCTATGGTTCTGTCCACCTGTTCAGAGGTTCTGGTATGGGATTTGTGAAGACTTAACAAAGTGTCTTAAATGTTCCATTCTAGCCTCTCCGTCAGTCTGCCTGTTGGGTGACCTTGATGGTATCACTACAGAATGTAACACAATCCTCATGGCTTTCACCGCCTTATGCATTGCCAAGAAGACGGTCCTCATGAACTGGAAAAATAAAAATAATCTTAATATCAACGAATATAGAGATCGCTTGTTGGACTATATTATTCTTGACACAGCTTCTGCTGCCACATTAGATCATTCTCTCTGGGCTCCTTTGATCAGCTCCATCACCTAGTGTGGGTGGGGGGTCCTGATTCTGTCCAGCTTTGATTTTTGTTGTTGGCATGGGGGGCCAAATGGGCTTGGGGCGTCTGGGGGTTCCCTGGGGGGTGGGGTTCTTAGGGGATTTGGCACTGGGGCTGCGGTCCTGGCCTGGATGGGGTACTGGTGGCTCTCGGGTGTTGTTTTTTTCTGGCGACTGCACGCGGCGTTGCTGGGGAGGCCTGTGTCGGAGGATGAGTTTGCCGGCCTGGCGGCTGTGTTGCTCCGGGGTAGGTCCGGTGTGGGTTTGGGGTTCTGGGGGCACTCTGCCTCCGGGTTGAGATTCCGACTGGCCCTGGGGGGCTTGGGTCCTGGTGGGTGTGCCGCCGGGAGCGTGGGTGGATGCATGCACTTGGGCCTGGCCCTGGTGCGGGGGCCTCCGATGCATCGGTGGGGCCGGGGGCGTCTTTAGCTGGTGGGGACGTCATTACCATCTGTCAGTACTCACTCTGCATGGAGGGGGGGACCCAATAGGGGCGGAGGACTGGTTTAACCTGGGTGTCTATTGTCTTCAGTAGTCTGGGAGTTGACTGAATGATGGGGTGGGGGTAGTTTTTCCTCTGCTGTGGGGTCTGGTGGGCCACCCCGGGCTGCCATGGGCCCTGGTCTGGATGGGCCTGGGGCCCCCGCCCGGGACGGGTTTGGGGCAACGGGGGAGCTGGCTCCAACAGGGTGGGGCACTTTGCCCCCTCCGATGTTTTCCTCCCCATCCCTAATGCTTCCCCTCTCCCGCCCCATCACACCAACATACAGGTAGGGTTTTTGTGGTGCGGGTGTGTCGCTGGGATGCAGGGGAGTTGGGACTCCTCTGTCTCCTCGTGGCCTCCCGCATCCCAATCATACTTCACTACTTAGACACTCTTATTACTTACTGTCACATAACACATACATATAGGGCCTTGGGGGTGGGCACGCTGAGCGGCGTCCAGAGGGCGGTCTGTTCATTCAGCCTTCCCTCTGGTGCCGATGCCCACTTCTCAATTGTAAGTTGCACATAGACATTGAGGGCTCTTGGGAGGGGCCGAGCTGACACGAGCTGACGTGTCTTAGTGTCTTGCCCCTCCCCTGTTTTAAAGCACTTTAGAACAACATACACCAATACTACATTGGAACGGTGAGGTGAAGCATGGGGTCTTCTTTTTTTTTTCTCACACCCCTGTTCTCTGTTCTCTGTCCGGGCTGGGGGCTGTGAGGAGGAGCTGGCCATCCGGTCTGGGCTGGTGGTCTTCTCTGCTGCTGCGGAGACGGGGGTGGTCTTCCTGTCTCCACACCGGAGTGAAGGGGATTCAGCTCCGGGGTCTGGCGCTGACTGCCCTTCTGGGGGTAGTGGTGCCTGGTCCCAGGAGTATAGAGTACAAATGGGGAGTGTGAGTGTGAGTGTGGGTACAGTGTCCATTTTTTTTTTTTTTTTTTTTTTTGTGTGTCTACATGTGGGGTGAGTGTGTGAATTTTTGTTTACGTGCATGAGGGTGGGAATAGATGCTTGTATATGTGTGTGCCTGTTTGTCTATGTCCATGTGTCAGGTCAGGCCTTTGACTCTGCCTCACTCATCATCTCGGGCCCCCCCTCACACCACTCCACCCCACCCCCATGCCCTGCCGGTGGGGGATGCCCCTGGCCACCGGTGCGTTTGTGCTCACAGACACTCACTGTCCTAAAATGCTGTTGCTTCAAACATATTATGTATGCTGCACAATAACATTTAACATTTAGTATTTACTGTGATTCATACAGACATTGGATGTTGTTGTAGTTTCTCTGTTGTTGTGTCTTTTGTTGTTTTCTCTCTTTGTCAGCAGGTATGGAAGCAGATTATCTGTTTTTGTTCTCTCTTTCTTTCTCTATCCTCTTTCTCTTTTTTTTTGTTTTTCTTTTTTTTTTCTCTCCTCTCCTCTCCTCTCCTCTCTCCTGTTTTCTCTATCCCCCAGTCTTGTCGGTCATAATATGGTTAAATATATAAAATATAAAAATTAATTACAAAAAAAAGGGCTGTAAATGATGATAGCATAGCTACACATAGACACCGCTATGTGTTATCTATGTTACTGACAGGCCAGAAAAAAAAAAAAAAAGAGCTAGTGGATTTGCTCAGGAGAGTACTCCTTCACCCATCAACCTCACCTCACACTGCAAATCTCACGCATTCATTACCAACAACAACACCATCAGTCACCGCAACCGCTCTGTCTTCTCCCTCGCCAGTGGTGTATACTGCCCCTGCAGTTCGACCAGCGCCCTACTCAGGCGCGGCGGTGGATTGCAATGGGTTTCTGTTGCAGTGTGTTCTCACCCTCGAAACACAACAGTATCTCTACCCTACCGAAAGATCTAAAATAGTGTTTCTCATTTCCTCCCTGTCAGGCCCCGCACTTTGATGGGCTGAAACCATTTTCACTCAAGCCGGTCCAGTCAGTCAGTCGTTTGATCAGTTTGTGGTGCACTTTCATGAAGTTTTTGGATGAACGGACGGAGATTCTACGATTGGTGAGCAAATCTACCATTTAAAACAAGGCCCATTAACTGTTCAACAATATTTTCTCCAATTCAGAACCCTACCGGCGGAGAGTGGATGGAATGAAACATCTCTGCTCACGGCATATCGTCAGGGTTTGGAACCCCGAGTGCGACTACAACTAGCAGCATATGATGACACTATTGGATTGGAAAGATTCATTCAACTGGCCATAAGATGTTCTAACCGTATGCAATCCTGTCCCCGCCATCCAGAATCGGAACCCATGCAGGTGGTCACAAATAAACTCTCCACCGCTGAGTGGCAGAGGCGGCTGACCCAGGGTCTTTGTTTATATTGTGGCACTCGAGGGCATATGATTACAGCATGCCCTCTTCGTCCTCCTCGTCTTCTGGTGAGTGCTATCAAACATAATCCAATTAAGATGAATCCACTCACTACTGTTGCTTCAATTTCTGCCGACGATATTTCTGTATGTGTTACAGCACTCCTCGACTCTGGGTCAGCAGGAAACGTCATCTCTAACAGCCTCTGCCGCCAACTACAGCTCAAAATCCAGTCTACCGAAACCATCTACCAGGCCCTCTCCGTAACAGGTCAACCCCTGAATAGACGTCATGTTCGTCGTGTTGGACCTCTACAGTTACAGATTGGATTACTTCATCAGGAGTCAATTCAGTTCCTGGTTCTGGAGGGTTCAACATTTGACGTCATCCTTGGGAGACCCTGGCTGATGTTACACAACCCCATAGTCTCTTGGTCGACTGGTGAGATATTAAAGTGGGGAGAGGACTGTCACCAACGCTGTTTTCCAGACCTTCCACAACCTCCTGCACCACTCCAAAACAGCGTACCCATTCTCTCCACAACCATAGAAAGCCCCATAGATCAACGATCCACCCAGATTCCTCCACAATACTCCTCATACCTTGACGTGTTCTGCCTGAAGAAGGCCTCACAACTTCCTCCTCACAGACCCTGGGATTGTGCTATAGATCTGGTTCCCGATGCGCCAGTGCCCTGCGGGCACTGACAAGGTTACATCGTCCACGTCCACGTCCACGTCCCCTGCCGCTTCGAGCTTTTTCTTCGTGGCCAAAAAGGACGGAGGTTTGCGGCCTTGTATTGACTACCGGGCATTAAATGACAACACTGTGAAGTTCCGCTATCCTCTTCCCCTCGTCCCAGCTGCACTGGAACAACTATGAGGTGCCACCATCTTCACAAAATTGGACCTCCGCAGTGTGTATAACCTCATCAGGATTCGGAAAGGAGATGAGTGGAGACGGCTTTCGTGACCCCTACTGGTCATTATGAATACCGGGTTATGGCGTATGGCCTGGTCAACGCCCCCTCCATTTTTCAAGACTTCATGCATGAAGTGCTCCGGCACTTCCTTCATCGATTTGTCATAGTGTATATAGATGATATACTCATCTATTCCTGTTATCCAGAGGAACACTATCACCACGTTGCGGAGGTCCTCACCTGTCTCAGGAAGTTTCATCTTTATCTCAAGGCAGAGAAATGCAGCTTTCATCAACCATCAGTTCAGTTCCTGGGGTATGTCATTGATCGCAGTAGCATCCGTATGGACGAGGGGAAGGTGGAAGTGATTCCATCCTGGCCAACACCCACCACCGCAAGGAACTTCAGAGATTTCTAGGTTTTGCAAACTTCTATTGACGCTTCATTCTTCAGTACAGCTGCATTACCAGTCCATTAACCGACCTTCTCAAAGGGAAGCCCAAGTCTCTGTCCTGGACACCTGCAGCCACAGAAGCATTCAACACCCTGAAGAAAGCCTTCACCAGTGCTACTCTCCTGGTTCATCCTGATTATGATCTACCGTTCATCGTGGAAGTGGATGCCTCAACTACAGGAGTAGGAGCCGCGTCAGGGGATCCTGCCCAAACTCCATCCATGTGCCTTCTTTTCACGCAAGCTCAGCCCGGCGGAGGTAAATTATGATATAGGGAACCGAGAACTGTTAACCATTAAACTGGCTCTGGAAGAATGGAGACATTGGCTGGAAGGAGCGGTTCATCCCGTTGTTCTCACAGACCATAAAAACCTCCAATATCTCCGGGAAGCTAAGCATCTAAATCCTAGACAAGCCAGATGGGCTTTGTTTTTCACCAGATTCGACTTCACAATTTCCTACCGTCCTGGATCTCGAAACGCTAAAGCCGATGCCCTCTCCCGGCTGTTTGCTCCAGAAGAAACTCCAGAAAAACCAGAAGGGATTATTCCCTCTGAACTCATCGCCTGTCCCATCCAATGGACCGCTCCTCCAGCCGCCGCCTCTCAGGATGATGCTCTCGCCTCTCCGCCGGGCTGTCCTCCAGGTCACCAATATGCACCATGCACTCCTCTCATTCACACCACTCACACCTCCTTGGGCACTGGCCATCCAGGGTTCGACGGCACCCTCTCGCTGCTCAAGAACCGCTTCTGGTGGCCGAATATGGCAAGGGATGTGAGAAGGTTCGTAAGAGGATGTCCAGAATGTGCCATATCTAAAAGTAACCGTCAGTTACCAGCAGGCAAACTCCTTCCACTTCCCATTCCCAACCATCCCTGGTCACACCTAGGAGTAGATTTCATCACAGATCTACCTACCTCTGATGGCAATACCTGTATCCTCGTTGTTGTGGATTGTTTTTCCAAGTTCTGCAGACTCATCCCCTTGAAAGGTCTACCTACGGCATTTGAAACAGCAGAACTCCTGTTTAACTGGGTCTTTCGACCTTATGGTCTCCCCGAAGATATAGTTTCTGATCGCGGACCTCAGTTCATCTCCAGAGTATGGAAAGACTTCTTTCAGCTCCTAGGTGTGGCCATTAGCCTCACCGCCGGCTATAACCCTCAGGCAAATGGCCAGACTGAGAGGAAGATACAGGAGGTGGGGCGATACTTGCGAACCTTCTGTCATGGCCATCAGAACTCCTGGAACCAGTTCCTGGGCTGGGCCGAGTATGCCCAGAACTCTCTTCGACAACATTTGACTGGACTCACTCCCTTCCAGTGCGTGCTCGGCTTCCAGCCCCCTCTGTTCCCCTAGTCAGGGGAACCCTCTGACGTTCCTGCAGTGGACCGCTGGTTCCGGGACATGGAGAGGGTCTGGGACTCGGCTCACCATCATCTCCAGCGAGCAGTGTGCAGGCAAACATTCTCGGCCGACCTTCGTAGAGCTAACACACCTGTTTACCAACCAGGCCAGAAGGTATGGCTATCTACTCGGGACATCCGACTGCGCCTGCCCTGCATGAAATTAAGTCCCAGATTCATCTGCCCCTTCACCATACTGGAACAGATCAACCCTGTCACGTATCGGCTTCAACTACCTCCCCAATACAAAATTCACCCCACATTTCACGTCTCATTACTTAAACCTTATCACTCTTCTGTTTCCCCAGATCCTGACCGGTCCGAAGAGCCCCCTCCTCCATTGATCCTCGAGGAAGGTTCTGTCTACAAGGTCAAGGAGATCTTGGAGTCTCGACACCGTGATGGTAAACTGGAGTATCTGGTCGACTGGGAAGGTTATGGTCCTGAGGAACGGTCATGGGTACCCAGAGAAGATGTCCTCGATCCCACACTCTTGGAGGAATTTCACATGACACATCCTGATCAGCCAGCTCCTCGACCTCGGGGAAGACCACCACGGCGTCGCTTCTTTCGGCCCTCAGGAGTGGGCCGTGGGGGAGGGGGTACTGTCACAGACCGGTCAGGTACACCACCCAGCCAATCACAGCGCACCCCGTCACCTGAGTACTGATCACCTCCAGCTGTTTCCCATTTCACTCACAGTATATAAGCACACACCTCATTCCCTCAGTGTCCGATCTCGTGACTCATCCATGGAAGTCTCTCTTGATGTCTTGCATGTACTTACCTACTTACTTACCTTCTGCTCCAGTCTCCAGCGTCTATCTCCTCTGCAATCTCCAGGCTTTGAGAAACGTCTGCATTGAGGTGTGTGCTAAATCTTCCAATCGCTGCTCCTGCAAGAAAGGAAAAGGATCATCAGTAACTGAAGTTTCCATAGAATATATCCATTCCTATATTGCTCACCTGAATCTGCCATCTGTTCTCCTTTGCTCACCTGCTTCAGCAATAAAGACTCTTATTGTGAACTTACCTCTTGTATCTGAGTACTTCCGTTACCCTTGTCTTTAGAAGATTTTTTCAAGAATATTTTAATGCTCTGTAAGCATTTCTACAATCATTATATTAAAGTATACTGACAGTATACTGACCTCTCTGACTCCCTCTCTGACTCTTGCTCTCTCTTGCCACCCACCCCCCTCTCCACACTCACACTCACTCTAACACTCATGCACACACCTAGATCACACACACACACACACACACACTCACACACACAGGGGCAGAGTGAGATGAGATGTCTACTTGTTTTTTAATTTTCTTTAATTCATAGAGCTTTGGCTTTGGTTGAATTCTGGCATACTTATTGAGAATGAATAGTTCTCTGTAAGAAAAAAGTTTGAAAGAGTTTGAATGCTGCATTTTAAAGATATAATAAAATTATGGTTATCTTTTTTACTGTTAATTTAATAAGTCACCATGTCAACACCGTTCCAGATATCCCAAATCCACTCACAATTTAGCATCTTCAGTATCTTGGCATCATGCAGAGAAAGTTTGGTGTGAATTTGTTGGTTTTCCAGAGAGCAGTATTTAAAATTCAACAGCCTGATTTTTCCAAAAATCCACATTCAAACCAAAATATCTGACTTCCTGTTGGTCATAGCTAATGGATGTAAATTAGAAAGTTGTCTGGGTTGAAGTAAACAATAATAGGGCTGACAAATGATTAATCGCGATTAATATCATCCAAAATAAAAGTTTATGTTAGATACTATATGTATCTAACATTTTCCATTAATATATACATGTATGTGTGTGTATTTATATATACATATCAAATATACACAGTACAGAAATAAATACTATGTAAACATAAACTTTTATTTTGGATGCGATTAATCACGATTAATCGTTTGACAGCACTAAACAATATATGTACTGAGTTTAGTGAGTGTAGGAAAAAACAAGCCCTCAAATATTGTCAAAGGTGGCACTATAGAGTGCCTCCTCCACGCCCATTTATGAGCTTTTGCCAGTGTCTAACTATCATTAATGCTGATGTGTGTGTTGCGTTTCACAGAATTCTGAGCATGTTAACTGGCTCAAAAACACAGGAAACAAATGTTAAACTTTGTTGCATTGAAGTGGAAACAGCATCTAATGTATCGACAACCCGTTTACAGATTCTTATCGGCCGTGTTTTGACATTATACTGATGAAGTTTGAAGCAAATAGAGTAAAATTAACCTCTTAACCTGCACCCCCATTTTTGAGCATTTTCTGAAAAATGACATTCCCAAATAAAAATGTCTGTAGCTCTTGAACCCTAAGGTCTACATTCATAATCTGGTATTGTTTGAAACTAGACACTTCAAGCTTTGTTACTAACTCAACTCAATAACTCAAAATTGGTATAGCAACAGAGTAAAACAAGGTCAAATTCACATTAAAGTGACTAGTGATATCTTTAAATGAAGTTCACTTAGGGAAAAATGGATGATGCTTTGATGCCAGAGGCCTGACAACACCATAAAGATGAAGCTGAATGTAATCATATTTTGACTAAAATTTGAGAATGATACTCTTAAAAATGTAGTTTCTGTAAGCTTTTATTTTTAAAAAGTCTAGGCGTCCTTTCAAAAAAGCCATTTGGAGACTTCAAATGGACACCTGATAACCAAATGAGTGAGTCAGAACTACATAATACATTTATGTATATCAATTCAGAACTGCTGTGCTCACCACAACACACAAGAAAAAAGTATTTCTGAACATCATTTGTAGTGTTGACTCATTTGGTCATTTGGTTACAAAGACTCTAAATTGCATTTATGAAAGGACGCCTAAAGTTTTCCAGAAATAAAACCATGTTTTTAAAAGTAAAAACTTAAAGAAACTATATATTTATGGTATTTTATTTTAAGAAAAGCTTTGGGAAAAGTCATTTAGATATTTTATTTCCAGTATAGTCAAGGAATACTTCCATATGACACCGCATACTACATATATGTATCAATATATATATAATGTATCATATATCAATTCATAACTCATCTACCCATGAAACACACACAAGCACACAAAATTATTTCAGAACAACATTTGAGCATTCTAAACAATTATAATAAAAAAAGTGGACCAAACCAGATTTGATCAGTGATCATTTTAGAACTAATGGAACCCTAACCAACTAAGCCAAAGTCACTGAAAAACAGCAAAGAGAGAGAGAGAGAGAGAGAGAGAGAGAGAGAGAGAGAGAGAGAGAGAGAATTTAACATTTATATAAATGAATTAGCCAAAGAATTAAACAATTCGACTGCCCCTGGCCCAACCCTAACTGAATCAGAAATCAAATGTCTCCTCTTTGCAGATGGCAGATGATCTAGTCATTCTGTCAAAAACAAAAGAGGGACTACAACAGCTCCTCAACATCATAGAGACATTCAGTCAAAGATGGGCTCTTAAAATGAATCTAACAAAAACTAAAATAATGATCTTTCAAAAGAGACCCAGGTGTAAGGAAAATAAATACACTTTCAGAGCAGGAAACCATGTCCTCCAACACACCCACGAATACACCTATCTGGGACTAAAAATCAGCTCAACAGGAAACTTTAATCTGGCTGTGAATGAACTTAAAGCAAAAGCACTTAGAGTCTTCTACATGATCAAAAATACAATACAGTTTGAAATTCCAATTCAAACCTGGCTAAAAATCCTAAAATCAATAATTGAACCAATTGCATTATATGGTAGTGAGGTATGGGGACCTCTAAAAACCCAAGATTTCTTTAAATGGGGCAAAGAAGAAATTGAAATAATGCACACCCAAATTTGTAAAAGCATCTTAAAAGTTAACAGAGCAACCCCAAACAACTCATGCAGAGCTGAATTAGGACAATACCCACTATTATTTAGTATTCAAAAGAGAGCTCTGAAATTTTACCAGCACCTCAAAAGCAGTGATCCGAACTCATATCAGGCTGAAGCCCTGCAGTGGCAGGAGCAGAAGCTGCACAGGAGCGCACTCTTACAACTGCTGCTGAAACTACACCCAAACCAGCACAGCACAATCCGGCCCAACCAAATCACAGAGTTACAAAAACAAAACTACATTGCTTATTGGAAAGATGTCACCAAAACACAAAAGAAGATGGAGCTGTATTTACACCTGAAAACAGATTACAAACCAGCAGAATACCTGAGCTGTGTAAAAGATCACAAATTAAGAAAGACACTAACAAAATACAGACTGAGTGATCACTGTCTGGCTCTAGAGAGAGGACGGCACAGACAAAGATGGCAGCCTCGAGAGCAGAGACTTTGTTTACTGTGCTCACAGAAAGAGGTGGAAACAGAGGAACACTTCTTACTGCACTGTGATTATTATCACAACATTAGAGCTGAATATTTCCCAAAATTCCAAAAAATAAAACCAAATTTTCTAACATTGACAAATACAGAAAAGTTATGTCACATTTTAGGGGGAAATTCTAAAATCATAACAACAGCAGCAAGATATCAGCCTGTCTCAAATTAAGACTGTCAACCAGTGGACAAAACTGAAGGAAATAATTTATTTATTTATTTTTTACATGCTGTACAATTTTAATTTATTTATTTTTTACATGCTTATGTCTTGTTTCATTAGACCTATGTCTTATATAATTATTTACTTATTTTACTTACTTATTTTCATCTATTCTTGTTTTATGTATTATATAATTGTCTGTTCCTTATTAATGTATTTTACAATGCTTTGGCAATACTGTGCAAGTCATGCCAATAAAGCTTGATTTGATTTGATTTGATTTGATTTGATTTGAGAGAGAGAGAGAGAGAGAGAGAGAGAGAGAGAGAGAGAGAGAGAGAGAGAATTTGAATTTTAACACTCCTTTATTACAAAAAAATTCACAAAACCATTAAATTACAACATTCCGTTAAAAAAATTGCACAAACCCAATTCACAAATAAGTGAAAATCAAATTGCCTTCACAAACAGAGCACAAGGCCTCATTATAACACCAAACTTCCTCAAAAGTAATAAGATCATCCATTTGTTTATAATAATTAAAGTCAACCAGTATTCTTGCTTGCAACATGTTTAAAAACATTGTAACTACATTTTGTTCCAACTCTTGTTCTACTTTTTTCTTTCTACTTATATAGATAGCCAGTTTTGCCTGGCCTAGAACAAAATTCAACAATTGGCAAAGAAACCTTTTCCTCATTACATATTTAAAACCAAAGATAAATAACACCTTAGAAAAAGACTGGTTGCAATTCCTAAAAAAAACATCTAAGACCAAGAATAAAGGTTTCAATCTTGCACAGTTCACAAATGCATGAAAGATGGTTTCTCTCTCAGTACAAAAAGGACAATCAACAATAATCTCAGGATTTAGAATTGAGATAAAAGCATTGACAGCTACGGCACCAGTAAGAATTCTCCACTGTAAATCACCTGTTTTTTTAGTTAACGGTGGTTTATATAGTGCTCTCCACTCAGGCTTTGTATCCAGATTCAGTTTAAAAAAATCACGCCATGGAGTATCAACTTTCCCATTTAGCATTTTCTTATTAAAATTAATTACACAACAGTTATACAAAACCTTCCCAGTACTTGAAAAAAAATTAACACACAAGGATTCAAAAGCTTCAAGAAAAACCCCAGAAACCCCTTCTAGATTCAATGAAAATGACAAGCAAGGAAAGGAGTCTTTAGGATTGGGATTGCAAATGCCATCGCCATACTTGACCAGCAAAGTCTTTTCTGTTGCAGTAAGAGTTGTTGACCATTTCACTAGTAAACGTGCTACTAGACGAGTTGATCTGATTTTCAAATGTTGAGCCGTTGCCTCCTCATTCTTAAAATCAAGTCCCGCAATTTCCAATAACTGTCCCAAACTGGTGATATTGCTCTCAATTAGTGTCTTGCTGAGTCCTGGAAAAAGTCCACTGGCAGACAAATCCAGACGTGCACCGTGAATTAAAGGCTCTTCCAGTAACCAATGAAGAGATGTTGAGCCCTCTGCCTCTTTAAAACAAAAAAGACTCCAAACCTTAAAAATATTCCTGTAGAAGACTGGCAAACTAGATGTATCCAGTCTCAATGGATCCATAAGAAAAAGAGTCTTGTCTAACCCCAAACCCCCAAGACTGTGTAAAATCAAATATGCAACAGCACACCACTTAAAATCAACTGAGCCAACTAGTAATTTCTGTACAAATTGCAACCGAAAAGTTGCTATTCTACTTTGAAGCTGTATTAACCCATGCCCACCCTGTTCTTTTGGTAGGAATAGTATATTCTGTGGGACCCAATGCAATTTATCCCAAAAGAAATCTACCAACATGGCCTGAATTTTAGTTAGCAATTGCACGGGAGGGTCAACACAGGCAAACCTGTGCCATAACGAAGAAGCAACCAAATTATTAATGATTAAAATACGACCTCTATATGACAACTTCGGCACTAAACATTTCCATTTATTCAAGCGACCTTTGATTTTTTCGATGACCCCTTCCCAATTTTTCTGTACTGTTGACTCATCACCCAGAAACACTCCTAAGTATTTAAAACCAAATTTTCCCCAACTTAACCCTTCAGGAAGTGTCGGCTTCCCTCCTACCCACTTTCCTAATAACAAAGTTTCACTTTTACTCCAATTCACATTTGCAGAAGACAGACTTTTAAAAGTTCCAATAAACCTAACAAAACCTGAATATCGCTCTGTTTGCTGACCATAACTACAACATCATCAGCATATGCTGACAATGTAAGATTACTTACGCAGTTTGGCACACATATACCATTAAGATTAGTTCTTATTTGCTGTAAAAGTGGCTCTATTGCCAAAGAGTAAAGCATCCCAGATAAAGAACATCCCTGCCTAACACCTCTTTGAACACTAAAAGGAGCACATAAACCACCGTTCACTTTAAGAATACTCTCAACGTCACTATAAAGCACTTTAATGTATTTTATAAAATTAACAGAAAACCCAAAAGCCTCTAACACCCTCCACAAATAGCAAAATTCAACACGATCGAAAGCCTTCTCTTGGTCTAAAGAGATTAACCCACAATCCAAATTTAACAGCTTGGAGACTTCTAAAACATCACGAACCAGTGAAATATTATCAAATATCGATCTACGGGGCACACAGTAAGTCTGGTCAGGATGGATGACATCACTCATCACTCCTGCTAATCTGTTAGCCAGGGTTTTAGAGAGCAGTTTATAATCGCTGCACAGAAGTGATACGGGCCGCCAACACTTAATCTCTGTAAGATCGCCCTTCTTGGGCAGGAGCGTTAACACTGCTCTACGGCAGCTAACAGGCAACTGACCTTCAGCCAGGCTTTCATTCAGCACCTCTAAGAGATCTTCCTTCAGATCTGACCAGAAAGACTTGTAAAAGTCGACTGGCAAGCCATCAATGCCTGGTGCTTTCCCAGACTCCATTCCTTGGAGAGCTTTGAACAGCTCCTCTGTGCTCAAAGCACTTGAGATTTTAGCGTTGGCTTCCTTTGATACCTGAGGTAAGTCATCAAAGAACTCACTGTCACCCCTGTATCCGGCCCCAAGTTCATTTCTGTATAAATTCTGATAAAAAGTAACTGCTCTTTTGCGAATGTCGACAGGGTTAGTCAATAAACCTCCAGATTCAGACCGCAAGGCATGAATAACCCTGCTCTGGCCATTCTTCTTCTCCAGATTGAAGAAGAACTTGGATGGAGCATCCATCTGGTCCATACTCTGGAACCGAGACCTGACCAGAGCCCCCCGTGTTTTATCACCCAGTAAATCAGCCAACTGTGTTTTTTTACTTACAATAGAGTCTAAAAAGACCTGAGAACCAGTTGACTCAGCTAACTCTTGTAGTTTTAAAATGTCAGTCTCCAAGATGTCCATTTTCAAGGTTATATCTCTAGTGACGTTTCGAGTATACTGTAAACACAACTGTTTTATTTGAGCTTTCCCAAAATCCCACCACTGTCTCAGGGATTTAAAAGAGCCCTTTGTGATTCTGAACTCATCCCAGAATAGTTTAAACATGTTCTTAAAATAATTGTCCCTCAGTAAATTGGTGTTTAGCTGCCAGTATGCACTCTTTGGTTTTATAGAATTTAAAAGCACAGAACACTGCACCATGCTGTGATCGGAGAAACTCACTGGAGTTATTGAGCAACTCCTTACAATATTTAAGTGATGTTTAAAACCATAAAATTTATCAAGTCTTGCTAGAGAAATTGTTCCGTCACGAACATGAGTCCAAGTATATTGTCTTTGTTTCTCATGAAGCTGTCTCCAAATATCACATAGACTGTGTGTCTTAACAAGTTGTGTTAGCAAATTACGTGAGGGTAGATGGGGTTCAACATGATTTCTGTCCAAACTAGACTCTGTACAGTTAAAATCCCCACCCAAGATCAAATATTCATCCTCACAGCATTTTTGTAAAACAGAACACAGTGTATTCAGAAACACCATTCTTTCTACAGCCGAAGTTGGAATATACACACAAATAAAAACAAAAACAAAGTGTTCAAAAGTGACTCTTACTTTTAAAAGTCTGCCTTTAACTATTTCCTCAACTTGATGGGAATGTGGACTAAAAGCCTTAGCAAAAAGAATAGCCACCCCTCCACTAAGCGAGGTATTATGGCTCAGAAAAGAAACACCCTCCCACTCTCCTGCCCAATCAACAGCATTCTTTAAGTCACTGTGCGTCTCCTGCAACATAACTACATCAATTTTCTTCTGTTTAACTACTTCAAATATTTCTGCTCTTTTATTCATTCCTCTTGCACCATTTACATTCAAAGAAGCAATATTCACTTCACTCATTTTGAAAAAAAGGAGGGAATATACAAACCATAACAACACACACGCACTAGCCACATCAACGGCCAAGCTACTGTACTTTCTCAGACTCCTCATTAGTGTTGTCGGAAGTGAGAATTCTCACTATCTTCTTTAACCTATACCGTTCTTTGTCAGTAAACAGCCCCTCCGACATAAAAAACTTAGTTTTACAAACAAACATCAGAAAAATAGTCATCGACACGCACCCCTCTCTTATTTTTTGTGACTCTAAGAAAGAGCTTAATGACATCAACTTCATAACCTCCGCTGGAAAAATCACCCTGAGATAAGCTGACACTGGAACCAGATGACTCATTGCCACTTTCCATTTCTTCCTCATCATCACAATCCTCTACATCCGCTTTCTTGGCCTTAACGGCTAAAGATTCAGTGGATTTTTTCCTTTTGGATGGAATTTTAAATTCACTTTGCACTGTCTTCATTTCCATGCCAGCGCAAAGCAAATTAGGTTGTAACATGGTACCCGTGCTATCGCTAAGTATTTTGTCTAATTTCGATGTGGATTTACGAGAGTGAACACCCAAGGCTTCAGTACTGGCCGGCATACTTAACTCATCCACATTTTCGGGCTCATTTACGGCCTGAGTCGCGTTCTCTGCGCTCTCTCCTCTGGACGCGGCTGCACCAGCGCTCTCCTTCACAGCACTTGTCTCTGACGCAGACGGAGTGGCGTTTGACGGCCCAGCCTCCGCAGACCTGTCAAAATTAACATCGCTCGCCGAGCTGTTTACTTTATTTTTACCAGGGCAAGCGCGAATCAAGTGATCGCTTTCCCCGCAATTAAAGCACTTCATTCTGTTTGTTGTAGCATAAATAACGTAGTCAAAATCCTCAACCTTTAAATGCAGCGATAAGTCTAGTTCTTCATCATCTTTCAAAATCATGTAAACAAAACGTCTAAAAGACACGACATGCTTTAAAAGCGGTGAAGCGCAACCGATTGGTATCATTTTAATCGGTGACACTATTTTGCCGTATCGAGACATTATTCTCACCAGTGTTTCATCGCTTATAAAAGGTGGAACGTTGGACAACAACACTTTTTTGGATGGCATGGAAAGTGGGAGGACAGGGGTGAAAAGATTATCAACAACAATTCCAAGCTCAACTAACTCATTTGCTTTATCAACAGAGTTAAGAAAAATAACTATGGCACTATTCATTTTAGAAGCTGATACGATGTTCTCATGCCCCACAACTTCACCTGCGGCTAAGCAACAGTCCTCTACGCTCACCGCGGACGCCACTTTCACCCCATGGCGCCGCGTGAGTTTGCTCAAAACTTGCAATCGCGGGGCCGCCATGCTGGCCGCAAAAAGAAAACGGCAGCACACGGCCCAACCAAGGAATTAGACGAACAATACACCAGTAATCCAAGCAGAGAAAGAAAGTAGGGAAAAAAAGGGGTATTCACTCACAGCGTCCAGTTCACACTCACACCACCCTGTCGCTCACGCTCAGCAGTCACACCGGAAGTGAGAGAGAGAGAGAGAGAGAGAATTGAATTTGAAAAATACTTTATTACAAATATACAACAAACAAATTTACATCTTAAAATCACAAAAACTATTACAAAAAATGTGAGAAGAGCAATTTGTCTTCAAGAACAGAGCACAAGGCTCCTTGACTACACCATTTCAACTCAAAGGAGACAAGATCATTCACAGACTTAAAAAATTTAAAATCAATCATGACCCTGGCCTTCACAAGTGTTAAAAACAAAACTGCCACATTCTATCCGGATTTCTCTTCAATCTTATTTTTCCTACTTATAAAAACCACTAACTTGGCTTGCCCTAAAATGAAATTTAAAACTTGACAGTCTTTACATTTTTTTCTTTGTGTATTTAACACCCAAAATAAAAATTGCAGTGGTAAAGGATTCATTAAAACACCCAAAAAGACTTCTTAGTACCATAAACAGAGGGTTTAACCTAGGACATTCCGTAAATGTATGAAAAATGGTTTCCCTTTTAAAACAAAAAGGACATTCAGGACTTACATCAGCATTTAAAACAGAAACAAAAGCATTGACAGCTGTTGCACCATGAAGAACTCTCCACTGTATATCTCCAACCCTCTTTGCTAATGGTGGTTTATACAAAACTCTCCATTCAGGCTTCACATCATCATCTATTTTTAAAAAAGAGCGCCATGGTGTATCCATTCTGTCATTTAAGCCCTTCTTATTAAAAACCAGAACACAAGCTTTATACAGAATTTTCCCAGTAGCAGATAAAAGATCCAAACACAAGGATTTACCAGATTTTAGAAAGAACCCTGTACACTTGTCTAGTTTTGGTCGTAGAAAAATGACTGGAAACGAGTCCTCAGCATCAGGAGTTTTTACTCCTGAACAAAAGTCCAACAGATGACATCTTTCCTCTGTTGATAGAGCAACTCGCCATTTCATCAACAATTGTGCAACCTTATGAGTGGAAAATAGTCCAAGATGGAGTGCTACTTGGTCTGCATTCATGAAATCCGGTTTTCGCTTTAAGAAGCAAGTCACTCAAACCAGGAAAGGTAGGATCACCAACAGAAATATCCAGACGAGCTCCATACAAAATGGGCTCATTTAACAATCAGAAAAGAGAGTCATTAGATGGAGTCCGTTTATGATTAAAAAGGCTCCAAACCCTAAAAAGGTTGCAATAAAACTTGGGTAAGTTCACAAAGTCCAGTTTTTGTGGGTCCAACATGAAGAGAGACTTGTCCAACTGAAGACGTCCCAGGCGCCGTAAGATGACACAAGCCATGGCTCTCCAACTGGTGTCTGCTGATCCCAACAGAAGTCTCTGTATAAATTGCAGACGAAAAGCTGCTGTCCTGCTTTGTAAATTGACCAACCCCTGCCCACCTTCCTCTTTAGGCAAAAACAAAATGCTCTGATTAACCCAATGTAACTTATCCCAAAAAAAGTCCACCAGCAACGCTTGGACTTCCGATAACAATTTTGGGGGAGGATCCATACAAGCTAATTTATGCCAAAGAGAAGCAGCAACTAAATTGTTAATGATTAAAATGCTGCCTTTATAGGACATATTTGGAGCTAACCATTTCCATTTAGCTAACCGTCCTTTAATTTTATCGACCATTCCATGCCAATTTTTCTGTACAATGGTCTCATTTCCTAAAAAAACTCCCAAATACTTAATACCTTCTGTGTTCCAGTGTAGACCTTCAGGGAGTTTCAACCTCCCACCCCCCTGTTTTCCACACACTAAGGCCTCACTTTTGTTCCTGTTTACTTTAGCGGAAGATAAAACTTTAAAGTCATCAAGTAATTTTTATAAAATCTCTAAGTCCTTTTGGTTATTAACCATTACAACCACATCATCAGCATAAGCTGATAAATGCATATTAGACACAGTTAAAACCAGGTATATGAACACCGTTCAACTGAGTTCTTATTTGCTGCAGCAAAGGTTCCAGGGCTAGTGAATAAAGCATCCCTGACAGAGAACACCCTTGTCTAACACCTCTGCCAACCTTAAAAGGAGTGCATAAACCACCATTAACTTTCAGCAAACTTTCAACATCAGTGTACAGAACTTTGATCATACTTAAAAAATCCTGACAAAAGCCAAATGCTTCTAAAGTTTTCCACAAGTAATTATGTTCAACCCGATCAAACGCTTTCTCTTGATCTAGGGAAATCAAAACACAATCCATGTTAAAAAACCTGGAGACATCTAAAAAATCTCGCAACAAAGCGATATTATCACAAATAGACCTACCAGGTATGCAATAGCTCTGGTCCGGGTGAATAATCTTCCCCATTACCTCTTTCAATCTATTTGCCAATGATTTAGAGAGCAACTCATAGTCTGTACAAAGAAGTGACACAGGACACCAGTTTTTGATGTCTGTCAAGTCTCCTTTTTTGGGGAGTAATGTAAGTACTGCTCTGCGACAGCTCAGCGGCAACAGCCCATCAGCCAAGCTTTCATTGAGCACTGAAAGCAGATCTCCACCCAACACCGACCAGAAGGACTTATAAAAGTCTACTGGGAGACCATCGATGCCTGGAGCTTTCCCAGACTCCATACCCATCAGGGCTTTGTTGAACTCCTCTAGACTCAAAACCTTGTTGAGTTCCAGGTTGTCTTCTTGAGACACTCTTGACAAGTTTCCATAGAAAACACTGTCAATCTCAGGATCTGAGTCACATTCACTCTTGTACAGTTTTTCATAGAAACCAGCAGCTCTCTTTCTAATGTCAATAGATTCTGTCAGCAACATGCCAGTTTCAGAGCGTAGTGCATGAATTAATCTTTTCTGTCCATTCTCCTTTTCCAGATTAAAAAAAAATTTGGTTGGGGCATCCATTTGATCAATGTTCAAAAAATGGGCCCGAACCAGAGCTCCTTGCACTTTACCCCCCAAAAGATCGCTAAGCTGCGTCTTTTTGATTGACAAGGCCTCCAAATATTTATTTTCTCCCGTTAGTTTGGCCAATTTCTGAAGTTTAACAATTGATACCTCCAGGTTCTTCATATCTCTAGATATCTGTACAGTGATGTTTTGAGTGTATTGTTGACACAACTGCTTGATTTGGACTTTTCCAAAATCCCACCACTGTCTCAAAGACTGGAAAGAGCTTTTTGTGGCCTTAAAAGTCTCCCAAAAAAACTTAAAGGTTTCTATGAAACTTCTGTCACTCAACAGGGAAGTATTAAAATGCCAATAGGCACTTTTTGGTTTAACAGAGTCCAAAATAAATGAGCAACACACCATGCAATGATCAGAAAAACACACAGGAATGATAACACACTTGCTAAAAACACCACACTGATGCTTAAAAGTGTAAAACCTGTCTAACCTAGCTAGGGAAATAACATTATCACGGGTGTGAGACCAAGTATACTGTCTTTGCATACCATTAAAGTACCTCCATATGTCCCCAAGCTCATATGTGTTAATGATTTGGATAAGTCTCTTTCGAGAGGGTTCATGGGGCTCAATATGATTCCTGTCAAGAATTTGTTCAGTGCAATTAAAATCTCCCCCCAAAACCAAAAATTCCTCACCACTACAATTTTGTAGAACTGAACTGAGGTTATTTAAAAACAACATTCTCTCCACTCCTGAAACAGGAGCATATACACAAATAAAAATGAAAACATTATTCTCAAATAAAGCTTTTACCTTTAAAAGCCTGCCCTTTATAATTTCATCTACATCATAAGAAATTGGTTTGAAACTTTGGGAAAATAAAACTGCAACTCCTCCACTTAAAGCGGTGTTATGACTCAAAACTGTGATGCCATCCCATTCTCTTGTCCACTCAACAGCATTCTTTACATCACTATGAGTTTCTTGAATGAAGATGACATCTAACTTCTTCTGTTTAAACTCCTCATACAATATTGCTCTCTTCCTTATATCTCTTGCACCATTTATATTTAAAGATGCGATGTTAACTTCATTCATGAGAAATGAGAAGGAAAACAAAAAGAGCAGTGCTCTTAATTTAATTAAACTAGTTTTGTTTTTCAACCCCATCGCTCGTTTCAGTGTTAAGTTTTGTCACTATTTTCTTCAAACGATAAAACTCCTTATTAGTAAACAAACCTTCGGTCATAAAAGAACGTGTCTTTTCAACAAATTGCTTAATGTCAGGAAAGTATTCATTCACTCGTACCCCTCTTCTGTTCTTTGTTGATTTAAGAAACAGTTTAATTTCCTCCAATTCATAACTACGGCTCACCCCATCATTCTGCGAGAGGGTGACACTTGAATCTGATTCGATATCACTTTCTGTATCACTGTGGTCTTCACGTTCAACAATAGCCATATCCATTTTCTTTGCGAGTCTTGAATCACAAGCATTGACGCTATTCTTCCGTTTATGAGGTGTTTTAAATAATACACTCTCTGCCTCTTTGTCGATGCCAACACTATCACACTCCATACCTATTTCAGATCGCTCCCTTCCCTCATTTAATGCCAAGTTAGAGAGCGACGTACCTTTCAAGCCAATACTGTCAGTGTTCTCCGCGGTTTTAGTTTCATTATCACCGGACTCCCTTTCTACGGCCATCTCTGCGTGAGCTGACTGCGGCTCTAGCACAGCAGTCTCGGCCGGCTCCACCACCGTCTCGCCTAGCTCGGCCTGTTCTGCCGCGGTCTGGACTACCTCAGATGGATCAAAAGTTTCATTAGTGGGGGAGAACAGGCGTAATTTGACCTTCAATAACAATTCCTTGCTCCACCAGCTCGTTGGCTTTATCTACAGTTTTCAAAAAGATCACCGTGGAATTATTCATTTTTGATGCCGAAACAATATTTTCATGACCAGCCACTACTCCTATTGCCAAACAACAGTCCTCTACACTCACTGCGGACGCCACCTTTACTGCATGACGCCACGTGAGTGTATTGAGTGCCCGTGAACCCGGGGCCGTCATGCTCCCTTAACGGGTAGCACTCGGCCCTGTGTGCGCTTTCCCTAAAACTTTAAATATAACCCAAAAAACTGGAAAGACACCCTCAAAGAAGAAAAAAAGAGAAAGAAAGAACATATAAAAAGAAAGGACACGCTGTCTTATGGCTCGGCGACCACAATCACAGTCAAAAAACGCTCAGACTCACCAAACACCACCTGCACACTCTCTGCACACTCGCTCCACAAACGCCCACGCATGCGCACGAGAGAGAGAGAGAGAGAGAGAGAGAGAGAGAGAGCATAAACAAAACAAATTTGTGACAACACTGTGTTTACATACAGGTGCTGGTCATATAATTAGAATATTGTCAAAAAGTTGATTTATTTCACTAATACTATTCAAAAAGTGAAACTTGTATATTATATTCATTCATTACACACAGACTGATATATTTCAAATGTTTATTTCTTTTAATTTTGATGATTATAACATAATCATATGTTTTCATATGACAACTAATGAAAACCCCAAATTCAGTATCTCAGAAAATTAGAATATTGTGAAAGGGTTCAATATTGAAGACACCTGATGCCACACTCTAATCAGCTAATTAACTCAAAACACCTGCAAAGGACTTTAAATGGTCTCTCAGTCTAGTTCTGAAGGCTACACAATCATGGGGAAGACTGCTGGCTTGACAGTTGTCCAAAAGACGACAATTGACACCTTGCACAAGGAGGGCAAGACACAAAAGGTCATTGCAAAAGAGGCTGGCTGTTCACAGAGCTCTGTGTCCAAGCACATTAACAGAGAGGCGAAGGGAAGGAAAATATATGGTAGAAAAAAAGTGTACAAGCAATAGGGATAACCGCACCCTGGAGAATATTGTGAAACAAAACCCATTCAAAATTGTGGGGGAGATTCACAAAGAGTGGACTGCAGCTGGAGTCAGTGCTTCAAGAACCACTACGTACATGCGTATGCAAGACATGGGTTTCAGTTGTCACATTCCTTGTGTCAAGCCACTCTTGAACAACAGACAGCGTCAGAAGCATCTCGCCTGAGCACAGACTGATCGACTCCATGCCAAGCCGCATTGCTGCAGTAATTCAGGCAAAAGGAACCCCAAATAAGTATTGAGTGCTATACATGCTCATACTTTTCGTGTTCATAATTTTCAGTTGGCCAAGATTTCTAAAAATCCTTTCTTTGTATCGGTTTTAAGTAATATTCTAATCTTCTGAGATACTGAATTTGGGGTTTTCATTAGTTGTCAATTATAATCATTAAAATAAATAAACATTTGAAATATATCAGTCTGTGTGCAATGAATGAATATAATATACAAGTTTCACTTTTTGAATGGAATTAGTGAAATAAATCAACTTTTTGATGATATTCTAATTATATGACCAGCACCTGTATGTTGCATTCACTCACTCACTCACTGTCACAAACTGTACTGTCATGGCTCCCTCCTTTCACCCTTAGAGAGAGCCTTCTCCTTTCTCATGGACATTACTCACTCTATCATGGACTCCATTCCCCATAATCCCTTTTGTGTTCCCTGTCTCATCTCTCACCCTTGTCGGCCATCTTACGCTTCACTCTCACAGTATAAATAGACCGGTTCTCCCACAGTCACGTTGCAAAGTTCTGTTCAGTTATCTGTCAATTCCGAGCATTTATCCCATGTTTGTTTTCCCGTTGCCGTTTCCCGTCTGTTCCCTGGTTCCCGAGTCTCCACCGTCAGCCTATCGACCCCTTGCCTGCTCCGCCTCCTGAGTCAAGCCACATCTCTGGTGCTCCAAGAAGCTACACTCCTCATGGGAGTTGCGCTGTGGGTTGTTTGGGCCACGTACACCTCCACTGAGTCACCAGAGAGCTCCAGAGAGCCCTCACCTGGCACTAATTCAGCCACTAAAGCCTTCGATATGCCGGGGGTTCAGTCAACCCAGGCCTGGTCCTTAGGCTTCGAGCTTTCTCTCTTTCTCTCTGTGTGTTTGTCTCTGTTCTGTGTTACAGACCCGTCTGCTCCACCCTGGGGGGATCCCGTTCCGCCCTGGACGGCTCCTGTCCTGCCTGCTCCGCCCTGGGTGGCTTCCTTGCCATCCTGGAGGGTTCCAGTCCTGCCAGATCCTCCCTGGAGGGCGTCTGACTCACCTGATCTGCCCTGGTCGGCATCTGACTCGCCTGACGCGCCCTGGAGGGCGTCTGACTCGCCTGATCTGCCCTGGTGGGCGTCTGACTCTCCTGATGCGCCCTGGAGGGTGTCTGACTCGCCTGATCCGCCCTGGAGGGTGCCTGCTCCGCCAGATCTGCCCTGGAGGGTGCCTGCTCTGCCCGTTTGTTGAACTGGTTCTGTTCCCTGGTTCCAGAGTCTCCGCTGCCAGCCTATCGACCCCTTGCCTGCCCTAGGATTATTCTGTTTGTTCACTGCCGGCCCCTGACCCTCTTGCTCGGATTTTGACAACCCCTTGCTCTTTCTTCATTGTCCCTGTCTGTTCCTGTTTGACCCTGCCTGTATGACTACGATTTCTGTTAATGAAGCGTTTGCATTTGGATCCAACTGTCTTCATCCCGTTCGTCACACTCACTCACTCTCTTTCTCTCAAACACGCACACACACGTCATACATACATATATACATACATAAATACGCGCACATACTCAAAAATAATACATGCACACAGCACGCAAAAACATATACATTCATACATACCTCGTGTAGCCCTCTTATTTTCCCTCTCCGTTGTCATTTTTATAATCTAAAACATGAAACAAAAACTGCAAATACATGATAAAACATTCAAGAGAATGGTGTTGAGACTAGCATGCTAATGCTATCTCTGCTTGGTGTGCATCTCTCCGCGTCTTTCGGCTATTCTTCGTCTGTGATTATCACAACGTCCTCCAAAACAATATAAAATGGCAAAAGGCTATTATATAGTCTGCATTCCGTGATGGAGAGACTCAGATGTAAGCTTTGGAGAAAATCTGTTTGCTGATAACCACTCCATATAGCTAGAGATGCCGGTCTGTGGAAGCAGCGTGCGTAACAAAGAGAGCGTGCCGGTGTGTCCTAACATTGCCCACGGGTATTCTGCAAACCTGCTTACATAAACTACGCAAACTGACTATCATTGTGAATGTCCTTGTGGTTGGCTAACACTTTCATCCATCAAAATGTTGCTGGCAAGGCATTGGCTTGCTTTAATTGCACAAAAGCTACGACACGTGGATGGACACGTCGCTGAGCCATTCAGTGACTCAAGGCAAGCTTTGCGTCATAGCATTGCCTGTGATTGAAGGAGAGAGACAAAGGAGGGCTCATTTTGCTCGGAAGAGTCTATTCCAGAGGTCTTCAACCCTGTTTCTGGGGACCCACTATCCTCAAGAGTTTAGCTACAACCCTAATCAAACACACCTGAAGCGGGCAATCAAGCTCCTCAAGACTGCTTGAAAATTGCAGGCAGGTGTGCTGAAGCCGTTTGCAAATAAACAGGCAAGTGGGTCCCCAGCAGCAGGGTTGAAGACCTCTGGTCTATTCTATGGGAAACACATGGTGTTTTAATGCTGGAATACGAATTATAATATTTTTTTTTTTTTTGCAAATGGACATTATCAATAACCATAACTCAAATCGCTCATATAAACAAAGGAAATTCTTTCGGTTTTTACCCCGTTTTTTCATTGTTTTGGATTAAAACCTGGGATGCATTTTGAAGAGTGGACCCTTACCTTAAAATAGGCTTGTTTGAGATGCGACTCGCCTTGCCTGAAATGTAGGCGAGAGTAGGCGGCTGCAGTCAGGGGAGGAGTGAAATAAGTGCGGTCAAGATGGACAGTTCTGAGCTCTGGAAGTGGAACAGATACCAACGAGATCAAAGGCAGATATTGCGTCATCACACGCAAATGCTGTGCTGCTGATAAACATGATATAATTTCAATTCTGTTGTGTTTATATAAAAATAAATATGATGAACAAGACACTCTATTTATTTCTATTATTTATAATATTTATTTCTGCTATTTATTTCCATATGAAAGGCATATGTATCATCAATTTTTACTTTAATACAAATATGTATTTTAGATTGTTATAGAAATATTGCAACAATCACATATTTTACACAGAGATTGCATTGCCATAGTTTTTGGTAATATTCATGCATAATTCAAACAGATAACCACATAATATTAGATTAAAAATAAAACATTACAGAAAAGAACGGCAACATCACAGTTGTCTGAACCAATGAGCATTAAGCTGTGTCGTCAGCCAGTCATTTCCCATCGTGCTTTTGGTCAGCGCATTCAGTAGAGAGCTACTGCCAAGTACTGCTCAATCCGACACAGCCGCTTGCAGTCGTGAGAGTTTTTTGGCACACGTCAGCATGACATCAGGGCAAGGCGGACGTAACTCAGACACGTTTCTAACTGGCATTTATCTCGCACTGGTCACCGGTGATCGGTTCTGCGCAGATTTTGCTCATTTCAAACGAGCCTAATGTATGCTGGTGTTTCTTGGAATAGTCAGAGCTGATCAGAACCATAGGTGATAAAACGTAAGTATTGCTGTTTACTTTGTGCAGAATTTGCCGGTCCTTTTGCATTTATGTTAACCTTTTCCTGTCTGTTAAGTTGATTTCAAAAACAACCTCAGAACATGACTCTTGTGTGTTTTAGCTTTCAACTGATATATAGTTCACGATACTTGAATATTTTTCTAAAACAAAGGTAATTAAATGTATGGTCATGCCTAAACAGGCCCTTCCAAGGCCGGTGCGGGTTAAGAAGATAAGATCTTGAACTTGGACACCTAACAGTCACATCTATGTAATCGGCATCATACAAAGGACAAACTGATGAAGTTTCATCAGAATCAGACAATGTGTGTAAAATTTATTAGACACTTCCTGTTTCTCATTTCTCGCCATAAATTCAACACTTCACCACGGCCAAGCGTTCAAGATATCAACGACCCTTTGCATGGACATTACTATTCTCTTTTATTTCTACATTGTTCCTGTTTGCTCCCCACTGACCCTGCCTGTTGTACTACGATTAATTATATTAATTAAGTTGCACATGGATCCCTACTCCTCTGACTCCCTCATTAAAATTACAATACAAAGTACTAAACTGTTTTTATGAATCATTGATTTAAAAATGTGTTCAAAAAATGCAAATTCTTTTAGTACCGAAACACTGCAGGGTGCGGAGAGGCACAGCCTGGCTTTGCTTAGAACTTATAACGTAGGAGTCAGACACAAGGGGATCCATTTGCAGACTTTAATAACAACACTCATAGTAAGACAGGCAGGGTCAATCAACAACAAACAGGCATAGCAGAGACAGGGCTAAAGAGAAGTCAGTGTCCGTGCAAGGGTTGAGGCAGGCAGCGAGCAAACAGAATGAGCCAATAAACAATCCAAAGGTCAAAAGGCAGGCAGAAAACAATCAGGAATGAAGAACAATCAGAGTTAGCAACAGGAAAGTAAACACGGGAAACAATGCTCGCAATTGATAGACAGGCTAAACAAGACTTTGCAAATGACTGTGTGTGTGCAGACTTTTATAGTGTGTGTGTGATTAGATGTAATGGCTGACAGCTGTGCAGGAAGTCAGCCAGGCGATTAGACAGGAAGTCCATGGTGAAGGGGGTTATGGGAAATGGAGTCCATGATAGTGTTAGAGTCCAGTGGTGGCTCACTCTAGTGGTGAAAGGAGGGAGCCGCAGCGGCATGAATCATGACAGAGCCCCCTCCCTAGGAGTGGATCCCAGATGCTCAAAACAGTCAAAGTTATAAAGAGAGCAGAGGAGTGGGACAGGGAGAGGGATGGTGGGCCAGGAACATGTGGGGGACCTGGGAGCTGGGGCAAAACCAATGAGGGAACATCTCTGGGCGGAACCCGCCAGGCGTTGGCCTGCCAGGGCGGCGCGGACAGAGCAGAGCAGGTGGGGCAGAAACCCTCCAGAGCGGAGCAGGAGCCCACCAGGGCAGAACAGATGGAGCAGACACCCTCCAGGGCAGGGCAGATGGTGCAGACGCCCTCCTGGGTGGAGCTGGCAGAGCAGATGCCCCCCAGAGCGGAACGGGCGGAGCGGATGCCCTCCAGAACAGAGTTGACAGGACAGGAGGCCCCAGTGGCGGATCAAATCTCATGAGGAGTGAGGCATCTGTGAAAACCAGTTCAGCAGTAGTGGTTGTGATTATACTTGGTTTAGGATCAATAGCTGAAACTTGACTTGGCTCAGGAATAGCGGCTAAGACTTGACTTGGCGCAGGAGCAGCGACTTGACTTGACTTGACGGAGGAACAGTGGCTGTGACTTGACTTGGCGCAGGAACAAAGGCTGTGACTTGACTTGGTGCAAGAACAGTGGCTGCTGTGACGTGGCTTGGCTCAGGCAAGATTGACTCAGGTGGAGCAGCTGTAGCGTGACTGTATTCCGAAGCGACAGCTGCGATGTCGCTTGATTCTGAAGTTACAGCTGTGACGTCACTTGACCCTGGAGCAACAGCTGTGACATCACTTGACCCTGGAGCAACAGCTGCGACATGGCTTGGCTCAGGAGCAACAGCTGCGACGTGGCTTGACTCAGGAGCAGCTGTTGAGGCATGATTTGTTTCAGAAGCAGTAGCTGGGATTTGACTTGACCTTGGAGCAACAACTGCGATGTCACTTCAAGTCGAGCTTTATCAAGTCAAGTCGAGCTTTATTGTCATTCCGCTATATGTGTGGACATACAGTGGAACGAAATGTCGTGTCTCACAGGACCACAGTGCTACACAAATAAACAAATATATACAAACAACACCAGACATAGGAACGACTTTTAAACATATACATAGCTAACCTACTGAAAGCGGCAATCTAACTATACATATACTATAAATAATTGACTATACATACACATAACATAAGACAGACTACATAAGTACTTTACATAATAATTATGCATGGTATTGTGCAAAAGAGAGGTATTTAAGGTTGAGAACAAAATAGTGCAATATGATTTGTGGTGCATTGGCAAATAAACATTTAAGTCCTTGTAACATGAAGTATTAATAGGAAAGTGTCTGGTGCATGTTTCTACAGGTGGTTTGTCCGGCCCACTCACCTGTGTGTAGCACACTCAGAATTGCACAGTGTTTTGAGTTTTTCAACAGGTTATATTTGGATAAGAGGGGGGATGAGGTGGCTGGAATTGAGGGCTCTCACAGCCTGGGGGAAAAAGCTGTAGAGTAGCCTAGCAGAGTGGGCTTTGATGCTCCTGTACCATCTTCCTGATGGCAGGAGCTGGAAGAGACTGTGGGAGGGATGAGTGGGGTCCTTCACGATACTGGTGGCTTTACCAGAGCATTGTGTAAGGAAAATGTCCAGAATGGAGGGCAGAGGGGCACTGATGATCTTTGCAGCTGTGTTCACTGTCCGCTGGAGGGTCTTGTGGTCAGCAGCACTGCAGTTCCCATACCAGACAGTGATGCAGCTGGTCAGCACACTCTCAATTGTTCCCCTGTAGAAAGTGGTGAGGATGGGTGGAGGGAGACTTGCTCTTTTCAGTCGGCGCAGGAAGTGGAGTCGCTGTTGTGCTTTCTTGGAGACTGATGTAGTGTTGGTGGTCTCAGTACACGGCCAGGTATGTGGTCACTGTTTCGGTGTATTCATGCAGGTCTGTGTGGTTGTTGTAGGTGGGGGCCTCTCTGAACATGTTCCAGTCTGTGCACTGAAAGCAGTCCTGTAGTGTAGAGGTAGCATCATCTGGCCATACTGTGATCTGTTTTTGAACCGGTTTGGCAAGTTTCAGAAGTGGTCTGTATGCTGGGATTAGCATAACAGAGATGTGGTCCGAGTATCCAAGGTGGGGGCAGGGTTCAGCTTTGTAAGCGTTTTTTTCTGTTGTGTAAACCAAGTCCAAAGTGTTGTTTCCCCTTGTTGCAAAGTTCACATGTTGATAGAACTTTGGCAAAACAGTCTTTAAGTTCGCGTGATTAAACTCACGAGCAGGACTCTGGAACAGCAGCCGCAACGTCACTTGACTCTGGAGCAGCAGCTGCATCTTGATTTGACATAGGAACACCAGCTGTAGCTTGATTTGACTCAGGAGCAATGGCTGTATCTTGACGACATAAGAGCAACAGCTGTGACTGGGCTTGACTCAGGAGGAGCAGCTGTGTTCTGATTGTACTTGAAAGTTGTGAACAGATGTGACTTTACAGTAACTGCTGTGATGTGACTTGATTCGAGAACAACAGCTCTGATTTGACTTGGCTCAGTGACGACAGTTGTGATGTGACCAGTCTCAGGAACCGCAGCTGTGATGTGACTTGGCTTGAGAGCAGCAGCTGTAATGTGGCCTGATTCAGGAGCAGCTGTTAAGAAATTATCTCTATCAGGAGTGGTAGTTGTGATGTCATTTGAAGACTGTGGTTTGGCGGCCATCTTGTTCTTAGACGGCTGGACTAGTTTGACAGGCTTGGCAGGCTTGTTATTAGCGTGCGTAGATTTGGTTGGCCTGACACTAGTAGGCGTTAGTTTGGCTTACGTGGTGCTAGCAAGCAGTGGTCTTGCGGGTGTTGGCTTTGGGAGGCTGGCTGATCGTGCTGAGAGCAGCGGTGGATCCTCCAGGCCTAATATCAGTCTCTGACATGTATAAGTGCTGGGAGAATGTGCTGTTGTAACCACCATCCTGTGTCCGAAGCGACCACCATTTCGTGGGCAGCCCACACGACCAGCAAAGCATTAGACACATTATCATGTCCCATGGCCACCATTACTGTGGCGTCACGGTCCTCATTGGCGATACTCACAGTGAGTGACGAGCCCTCGCACACCTGTAAGATGTGGAATTATTTCCTCAAGAAATTAAATTCACAAACACAGATTGTATGCAATAGAACAATAAAATGTTCTAATCTAGATATGCAATCTTCAAAGGGAGAAACAACACCACCCCTTTGCTTATTTGCAAGCCCCTTCCTGCCTTTTCACACTTTACCCAACAAAAGGTTTTTCCACTTAAATTTCACCAGGAAGATCTATGAACCTCATGTATAATATCTTGTGAATATGTTGTTTTTCCCATTCATGTTTGGTATCATTTTAAAGGTCTCTGTGCGATTGGTAAATTGGTCTCAATTTTACAGCAGTCCTTTCTATTATGACAAAGATTGGGAACTCTTGCAGAATTGTGCTCCACAGATGAGGGGTGTGTTTCCCCCCTAGGGTTTTGCGGGAATGTTTTTCTTATCTCTGGTCAGGTGTGACACTGGGTCACGAGAACCTACCCAAAAGGTCTTTTTATGGTTTTACAATCGAAGATTGGAAGATTTGTTTATTTTGGTCTGGGTATAAACGCAAGGGAACAGAATCATTCGGGGCGGTCAGTAACAAAGACGCCCATAGCTCTCATGCTATGTACTTTCCATATTGGCAGGTGAACATTTCTTACTCTTAGATTCATCTTTGAGCAATTGATGTTATGTATTTATTTGAATTGGAAATGAATTTAATTCTGAATTGATCTTTCTTTGTCCTATTATGTAAATTGGCTTAATACATATTTACCTGTCAAATAAATTGTTATATTTGATTTATTTCAGACTTGGCTGAAATCATTATGACTAGTAGACTGTGAGGAGGCTTCTTGTTACCACAAGGATATGTGCAGGATAGGCAAACAGCCGGCTTAGATCAAATGAAGCATTAGGCGCATTTTTTAAGACCTCCTGATTTCTGCCTATCACCTGATATTAACACGTTGTGTATGTGATAGGCTATGTAAACTATCCTCTTTGATTAACGCAAGCATTAGGCGGCGAGCAATTAGGGTATTAGTCCACTACAACCTCTGATTAATAATCAGACTGCCGATATTGTGATCGTATGATCTACGCTGGCCACGTAAGACATAAAAGCGACATTAAGTCCCCAGGGAACGAATAATTGAAAGTAGCCAGTCTGGAATAATCAAATAGCTATCCACATTAACAATCTGTATTTGTGATCACCTCATGATTAAAAATATTCGCTAAACTTAATGATCACTAAAAATTGGAGTCAGATTAAACGCGGAGCTAACCTAAAACTGAAACTAAATTCTGATAAATTAAGTAAATTTACAGAAGCGTTGAGGAAAGACCGAACACGAATTAGACCTTCAACCAGGCCACTGGACTTTGCTTTTGGGCCAGTGGGTGGATCCTTACACACCAAAGCATAGTCCAAGAACTGAACGAGGGATGTACGTGAGCCCTCATGTCGTAGCCTAGACTTGAGGGGCTCATTAATTCAGAAATAAAACAGTTCCACAAACAAAAACTCATCATAATAGGATACCTGGTGTATGAGGTCACAAAACTCACTGACATATTCCTCAATAGACATACTGCCTTGCCTCAGCTGTAATAGTCGATCCACTGGGTCCATGTCAAAGCCGGGGGTTGGAAGAAAGTCGCTGGATCTGAAGGTGGCAAAGTCTTCTGTAACATAGGAGTCAGACGTAAGGGGATCCATTTGCAGACTTTAATAACAACACTCGTAGTAAGACAGGCAGGGTCAGTCAACAACAAACAGGAATAGCGGAGGCAGGGCTAAAGAGAAGTCAGTGTCCATGCAAGGGTTGAGGCAGGCAGCAAGCAAACAGAATGATCCAATAAACAATCCAAAGGTCAAAAGGCAGGCAGAAAACAATCAGGAACGAGGAACAATCAGAGTCAGCAACAGTAAAGTAAACATGGGAAACAACGCTCGGAATTGATAGACAGGCTAAACAAGACTTCACAAATGACTGTGTGTGTGCATTGCTTTTATAGTGTGTGTGTGATTAGATGTAATGGCTGACAGCCAGGAAGTCAGCCGGGTGATCAGACAGGAAGTCCATGGTGAAGGGTGTTATGGGAAAAGGAGTCCATGATAGTGTTCAGAGTCCAGTGATGGCTCCCTTTAGTGGTGAAAGGAGGGAACCGCAGCGGCATGAATCGTGACAGAACTAGAGCAAAAACACAATATTTTCTTGATGGTTTAAATCACGTATTATTTTTTTCTGACGATGCGAAACCACACATATAATTGCTCTAAATGCGTGCATGTGTAGAAAGTCTGCCATTTGTTGCTACAGTAACAATAACCTAATTTAAATGATGAGATCAGTATTATAAAGTTTTACAGTAAGATACCTGAAGCAGCCTCATTTTGCTGTTTAAGTGCTGGTTTAATAGAAATGATTTTAATGCGCATGACAGCTTGAAAAAAGAAATTGTAATAAAAACATTCAGGTTTTAACTGAAAATATTTGGGGCATCAGCCCCCTTAGCCCACCCCTAGCTCTACCCCTGGGCCTATATATTTGATTCTGGGTGCATCGGGTGCAAGAGAATCATCTGTTTCTGTGGCACAATTCCATATTTTTTTTAGTCATTAGGGACTTACTTGACATAAAGCACTATGTTTTGAGAGGCAAACACAGCGAATTTACAGATGACATTGTTAGTTACAAACATGAGATCAATCAAACACAGCTGATCTAGCTAATCAAGCTCTTCAGGGTAACTAGAAACTTCCAAGCAGGTGTGAGTTGGAGCTGGTTGGAGCAAAACTGTGCAGAGCTGCAGCCTTCCAGGAATTGAGTTGAGACCACTGGCATAGTGTGTTGCCAATTGTTTTCATTGTGACTATGATCCCAGCTGCCTTGAGATCATTGACAAGTTCTGGGCTGATTCCTCACTACTCTTATAATCATTGAAACTCCACAAGGTGAGATCTTGCATGGAGCCCCAGACCGAGGGAGTTTGACAGTTATTTTGTGCTTCTTTCATTCGCCAATAATCACACCAACTGTTATCACCTTCTCACCAAGCTGCTTGCCAATGGTCATGTAGCCCATTTTAGCCTTGTGTAGGTTTACAATCTTGTCCCTGACATCCTTGAACAGCTCTTTGGTCTTGGCCATGGTGGAGAGTTTGGAATCTGACTGATTGATTGCTTGCTTCTGTGGACAGGTGTCTTTTATACAGGTAACAAGCTGACACTAGGGCTTTATCCAAAATCACCCCCTATACCCTTATTCAGTATTCCCTACATTAGTCCACTCATTCAGTTCACTTCAAGGAGTGGATGAAAACGAGTGAGTGAATTCAGACACTAAGTGCACAGGAAGGACTGCCGCTTTTGCATAGTTTTACTTTAATACGCAGATTTCACACAGCCACCATTTTGAAATCGAAAGTGAGGCTCCAGTGGGAAGAAACCCAGAAGTATCACCGGAGTAGCGATGTCATATTGTTGTGTACCAGTCTGTACATCTTATCAGCGGAAAGAGTGTGATAAAGAGTTGTCATTTCATCGCTTTCCAACTTACCAAAAAGTCTGCCGTGAATGGATTGTAAAAATAAGAAGAGATTTTGGACCTTATTTTTTAGGTAAGTTAAGCGAAATAACGCTACCTTTATTATGCTAGCTAGCACTAGCTTTTCAAACTACACATATTTTACTCAGTTATCAAACTCACGTCACTTAACTTATTCTCTCACTGGGTTACAGACAATACTAGAGTGTGCTCCAAACATTTTACCCCAGACTGCATTGTACGATCATTCACTGGTTTTCATAGACTGAAACAGGGAAGTGTTAGAGCTTTGTTTAAATGGAGCTGTGAACTAAAGACCACGAGGGCACTTGAGCGACATCAGAGGTGTGTTTACTTTTTGGATTACATAATCTGAACATTCTTATAAATATTATTAGTGTGATATTGCTTTCATATAATGGGAACATTTGGTTTTAACTCAGAACAGGTTTGTCTTTTTAAATTGAATTTAACCTTGCTGAATGGAAAATATGATAGCACTGTAATGTTTTATCATATTACCTGATGTAATTTGTCATATTGCATAACCTAACCAAAGTGATATGAATGAATAATGATTGATCATGCTAATGATTGTGATATCAATTTATGATAGTGATATGAATTTGTTTGCTGTAATTTTTTACACTAAGTTGCACATATTTGTAGTATAAGTTACAGCATTGACAGAATGCTTGAGATTCAGACTTACAACATATGACATATAAACTTTTGGAAGTGTCAGATCTCTATCAGTTGGCAGGAAATTTAATAGATATTACAGGAATTCAGCATTTCAAAGTTTGTCTGACAACTCTGCGTAACAATACAATATGAACAAAATTAACTTTATTAATTGTGATTTTCCTACCCAGTGTTAATGATATTGAAACATTTGAGGAGGATGAAGAGGAGGGCCATTCGTTTTCTGATCAGAACACAGGAGAACCGTGAGTCATCTTTTTAATGACAATAGAGTGAAAGAGATCTTATAGTCATGATAGTTGCTGCATAATGACTTCATTGCTACATTTACATACACCCAAATAATCTGTTAGTAATGGGATTGATAGCTTAAATACCTTGCACGCATACACAGTGCTGTGATTAATATGTTTACTACAACCCATTTATAAGATCTCTGTTAATTAACTCCTGAACTGTCACCCGTCTGTAAGCCTACTTCACCATTTTACAAATAAATCCCAATGTAATCATGACAAACTATATCACTGGAAAGGTCTAAGACTCCTAATTAGATATTTGACCATTTTTTGTGTTACAAACTATGTAGGAAAAGTAATAGATTACTTTATGACAAGAGTGCACCTCAAAAATCTACTTCAATTCTACTTGCAAGAGTCTTTCTTTGTTGCCTTTTTTCCTATCATGCTTTAGAAATCATAAGAAATTATATATCAGTAGATAAAATCTTAAAATTCATCCTTTGAAAACCATTTTTAAATCAGACATTGGATTAGTATGGAAAATGTACATCAAAATCATATTACAAAATATTTTCATTCATGAATTATAAAAAAAAAAAAAATGAGTTTGAATACTGCATTTTTATGTCTATGTCCAAAAATGGGAGTGACAGTTAAAGGGTTAAATTACATTATCTTTAAACCAGATTAAAATGTAGAATTCATATAAAAAACTTTCAGAATCTGAAATTGAATTGAATGTATTCAGATTGATGAAAATTTGTGCATAAACCTACCTAATGACCTTGACACTTATTTTTGTTCTTCATATTTTTTTTTTCTTTATGTCTCTTCTATCATATAACAGATCTAACAGTGGTTTTGGGGCACTGCAAGACCATGACTACCTGGCAACATCTCCTTCCACTGAAGAGCAGCTGAATGCAGCACAAAAGGAGATTGTCTGACAAAAGAAAATGAAAATTAAAGAAGTCAAATGTTTAGCCTACAAAGATTCCAATGTGAGCCCAAGCTGATCATGTTTTACACCGGATTTAAAGATTATGAAACCCTCAAAGCACTCTACCTGTCCCTTCAACCTATAGCACAATCTCAGGTGAGATGGACTCAAATGCAAAGACTTAATAGAACAGAACAGGCTGCAACTGCTGACTTTCATGCTCAAGACATTTGTCTGTTTTCTTGTTTCTCTGTCATATGAGGCAGGGGCTTCTTTACGCAGATTTAGCGGTGAGGTTTAATGTCTCAAAGGCCACAGTCAGCAGGATATGCATAACTTGGGCTAACTACTTTTATTTCATGCTTGGTACACCACCAGTATGGCCAAGTAGAGAGGATGTAGACAAGCTAATGCCACCCTGCTTCAAGAAAACCTTCCCCAAAAGACGTGTTGTGCTAGATTGTACTGAGATCCATATTCAAACAGCTAGTTCAAAAGTTCTGAACACCGTGACATACTCTCATTACAAGGGAACCACAACTTTGAAATCCCTGATTGGCATCACACCCTTTGGGACAGTTAGCTTTGTAAGCAGCTTATACACAGGCTGCATCTTTTACAAGGAAATCACCAAAGAGTCATTCTGAAACTCCTTGAGCCAGGTGATGAAGTAATGGCTGATAAGGGCTTTCTTATCAGAGACCTTCTTGCCGACATCAATGTCAGTCTTGCAACCCCAGCTTTCACAGGACCAAGCGGACAATTCAGTGAAGATGAAATTTCACACACCCAAGAGATTGCCCGCTTGAGGATACATGTGGAAAGGGCAATCAGACGCATTAAGGAATATCACATTTTTGATGGTGTCCTTCCCCTTTCACTCTGTGGTTCAGTCAACCAGATGTGGACTGTTTGTGCTATTGACACATTTCCAAGGACCTCTATTTTAAATTTGTGTGTGTGTGTGTGTGTGTGTGTGTGCGCATGAATGATTGTGTGTATGTGAGTGTGTGTGTATGTTTGAATGTGAGTGAATGTGTTGTAACAAAAGTTATTAATTTAAGCACAATAAACTATGTATAATTAATGGTTATTAATTACACATACTTTATACACTTCTTTGAAACAGCCGAGTCGAAAATAAACCGAACTAATGCCCTCGTCCAGCGAGCATTAGCCGCTTTTATTCTAACTCTAAGAAAAATCAATTTCCTAGCCTTGAAAATTAATTTTTTCCACCGTAATTGGCTAAGTTACAGGACTGGATCAGTTTTGTAACGAAATCAAAGCAGTTTAAGTGACGTGATATTTGTGAGCAAGGAACACAGTAAGAAATTCATATGTGAATACAAAATGCGGGTTTATTGAATACGTAAAAAGGGGAAAATAAACACTAGCTAGCAAATAAACAAACACTAAACAGACGACACATAAAACAAAACAAGAGAGAGAGAGAGAGAGTGAGTGAGGAGGAGAGAGAGAGTAGATTGGCATTCTTTTCATCAGCACAACCAAATCATCCGAAAAACCTGAATCTCCTTGACCTACAAGGGGCACAGCTTCCTTATTGCATCTAATAGTTAAATGGTTACTTGCATAATGGTTTCCTTTTGTGTGGTGCTTACGCAAGGGTCCAGATGCCAGCTCAAAGGTAGTCCTGATGATGTAATGGAGATGGAGCCTTCGTTGTTCCATTGATCGGCTGATCGGATGGTTACCAAAGGGGCTGAGGTGTAGATGCCAGGATAGAAAGAGAGAGTTCGGCCTCATGCTGGGGGAAACCGCATGTGGCTGGGCCATGGGGCTTGCCCCACGGCCTTTCCGTGGAGGACCTCCACGATAACTCTGAAGATCTTTCAGAAGAAGAGGAGAAGGGAAGAGAGAGGGCCGGACGGGGTGTGAGCCCTTTAAAGTCTGGACAGAGTCACGCCTTTCCAAGTAGTTCCGACCAATGAGAAGGCTGGCTTTCTCAGTGGGAGGTTTGAAACTGGGTCTTCGTTTTATGGCCCTTTGTCTTAGAAAAATGTCAGTTTGCATATTTAAATCAATAGGGGTTCAGACCAGAAATGCGAAAGATTATTAGAACGTTAATATGTTGCACCGGTATCCGGATCTGATACACAGCATCTTTCAGAAAATCTACATACGAGTCAAAAGAGACCAAACATGGCATATACTGTATGTGGTTACATTAGCATTCTATCCAGACACAAGCATAAAACGGTTATAAAGAAAGAAATTTAAAGTAAGGAATACAAAGGACATGGACAGTCGTAATATACACACACTGATATATGAGCCTTGATGTGATATGATGTCTTCGTTCACAGAAATGTTTGTCTGTGAATGAAATAGGGAAGAGTCCATTTCTATGGGCATAGTGTCTTTCCTATGGGGGGAGGTGAGTGAAGAAAAACAGTCTGCCTGCATAGTTTTACGTCGTAACCTGACATTATCAGTGGTTGCTAGAAGCGTCCTGGTTGAGACTTTGTCACCCACTGTTGGGTTGGGGTGAGGGGAAGTCTGCGTCTTTGTTAACTGAATAAACCACTGATTTGGTTAAATCTAATGAACCATTGTCTGATTGGTCCTTACCTTACATATCCCTCCCCGTCGAACGTTGTTGTCCATCCAATAGACAACAGCGATCGACGTTAAAGGGGTAGAGCGATCAGACATGCACCTGCCATTCATGGCTGGAAGAGAATGTCAGGCATCGTGGTGATGTAAGTTGTAGCAAGGTGCGGGTCCTTGAGCGGGTGCAGCAGTTGTCTGGCTGTGTCACCTGTCATCCTGATGTTGGTCTAGGTCAGGTGGTTGGTTCAGGTGCTGTTATCTAGTAGGCTGTCTGTAGTGCCTGCGGTTTGGAATAGCTGGTTGGACTCTCACTTGTGAGAGGGCAGGCGGTTCCTGGGGTCGCAGGGAATTTTTAGGGAGATTTGTAGTGTGAAGAAAGTTCAGGCTGCGCTAGTGAAGGTGGTAGGAGGGCAGCAGGTGTTTGTTAGCCCTCTGTTCTGCTCGAACTTCACCACAAATCTGATGTTAACAGTGTCACTTCTGTCTTGTAGCGTCACTGACTTGAGTTTTCCTGATTTGTGTTGGTAGGAGTTTTGTTGCTGGGCATGTGAGCTGTTGCTCGGTCCAGCATTGTCTGGCTGCTCCTGGGGTGTCGACTGCTTTGCAGGATGCTCCTCCCTTGGAGGAGTCTGATGCTGTGTTGCATTGTGCAAGGAGTCAGCAGTTTGTCCCTTTCAATATTTCTCACTTGAGTTTGTTCAAGGAGGTCCTTTGCTAGTGTTAGCAGCTCCTGTAACTAGGTGTGTCCAGCTGTCCACATGCAGCCTCCATTTGGCACCTGTGTGAAGGTTGTGGGGGGAGGATGTTGTGGTGGACTGCTGTAGGACATACCATGGGGTACATAGGATGAGTGGTGTTTTGTACCTGGGCTGTCGCAATGGCAACAGTGTCTCAATCTCTAGCCGATCTGTGGGGCATTGAGAATGTGTCCGCTCCTTGCGGGATTTTGTTTGGTGACCAGTGAAGTGAAGTTGTTTTACCCTCTGGTTGAGACCCATAAGGTGGCTAAGGTGGTGATAGCCTTGTTCGGCCCAAGGTCGCTGTAACTCTGGGTCAGGTGTCATTGGTCCCCTTCTCTCCTTGTTCGGTGGCATTTTCCTCAGGTGCTGTGGGGGGGAACAGTGTTCCTCGCACTGGCTAGTCAGTGTTCAGGTCGCCCATCTGGGAGGATAGGCTGAGCCTCTGTGAAGTGTTGCCATTTTCACAGTGAGGGTAGAAGTAAGAGACTAATGCACCACCCTGAAGAGTCCGGAGTTATAGGCTTAATGGTTCAGCTAGCGATATAACATACAGCTTGTTGTTTCAGGCATGGTTTGCTAGTGAAGTGTCTCCTATGATTAATGCATTAACTGTGGATGTTAGGGTGCTAATATTTTGCGGTTCTGAGAATCCCTTTTGTATGGCGTAGCTGAGATCTAATAAATGACTTAAGATGGTTCTTATGGTCAAAGTATTCCTCAGAATCTCCTGATGGCTAGCAACAGGCTGGATCTCTTATAATGTAAACGGGAAGGAGGACAGTTTCCTATTTGGATTATGCTTGTTACCATTGTGCCTGAACCACAGTTATGCCCTTGTAATCACTAAGATTACTTGTGTAGGAGGGTCACAGAACTCGGTGCACCCATGGAGAATAAGCAGAATCACAAATGAAAGTGCCTCTGGTTCCCCCTAGCTCTATTGGGTTTGCTTTGATCCTCACCATAGCTGGTCACTGCTGCTGCATGTTCAAGACCATTCTATGGGTGTGTCCTTCCATAAAGTTTAGACAAAATGCTATTAACGGTTCCCTATATCTATAAAATTCTTCTCTCCTTAAGCAGTTTACATGTGATTAAATTTAGATTTAATTAAGTAACTGCAGATTTAGTTGAAGCATGAGGGGATACAACTAAAATAGTGAAGGTGACTTAGCTGAGAAGACTTAAAGTGAGGGACTAAGTAGTAAGGGTTCAGGAACAGTATATATATAAATATATTCCAAAATATATTTATATATACCTATAGAACACTTTGCACTGCATGCCTACAAGCTGTAGTTAAAGCTTCAAGTGAATGATGATAACTGCTAGCTGTTGACGCTATTGGTTAACTTAGCCTAAGCTAAAACTGGTCCTTGTTAGCTTGACCGGCTCAGGTGGTGTGCTTACAACCTGGTGTCATGACGTGTGCGTTCTCTGGAGTTTTTGTGTCCTTTGACAAGTCTTTGTCATGGGAAACAATGCACATTAATGTCAATTTGAACAGAGTGTAGCAAATGTCTGTAGGCTTTGGAAGGCTAGTCTGTTAGCAATTGAGTCTTCTGTTTAAGATTTCAATTCAAGTGGCCAGATCATAAATTCACTGTCACGCACTTGCTTCTTTCCAGCATGTGTTTCCACCTACTTAAAATGTCTGTGCTGACTTGCGCTGAGGCCCTACCGGGGCCTTCAGGTGCTAACTTGATCCTTTGAGTTTGGTAGATCAGTGTCATTGAGATCTTATGAACCCCTTTCTGAGGTGGCCTTGTGGTCGCGAAAGGCTCTCGGTGTCAGGTCACACAGTTGTTGCACAGGCATTGAGTGGGGCAGGCCAGAATGCCTAAACCGATGACTTACAGACAGAAGGCTGTTTGGAGGAAAAGCTTGCAAAGCCGGTGTCCTCCTCCTTCGCAGGTTCTTTATGAGCTCTGAAGTAAGCTTGTTGAGGTCTGTGATGGGGAAGTTTCATGCCGGCCCTGTTTGGTGGCTAGGGCGGCAAAAGTTCTAAAGTTCAGACTGTAGGTCTGCAGTTTCCTTCGTGCTGGCTTGTCTTAGCCGCTGGCAGTCCTACTGGATGTGTCCTGGCTGTCAACCCAGGAAGTGTTGCACCTCTAGGCGAGAAGTGACCCAGAGCAGACAGTCTATCTTGGTAGTTCAGGACTGCAATGTCTCAAATGTCTCACCAGTAGGCATGGACAACAATGTCTCCTGCAGGTTTTGTTGTGAATGCAGGGACGTCTCATTTGGTTGAGATCTTTGAGTGTCACTTCATGTGCTGTTTCCGGGCTCATCTGAATGAATCCTTTTCCTTCTGTCACTGCTGAAGTTTTCAGGAAGTTGACTTGTCTTGGGTGTCAGGTAGAAGGGTTTGACTCCCCCCTTTTGTGTCTTGTACGGGGGTGAGTTGGACTGCACTGCTGGATCTGTGACGGCAGCAGGGTGTCTTTTACTTGAGTCCATGCACAGTCTGTAAGACTGTTTCAGTTCTCTCTGGACCATGTTGAGCTCCTTCCGAAGGTTGCAGAATTGCTGAGACCAGGTTTGGACTTCAGCTCTGGCTGCATGCAGAGGGTTTCTATGGCCGTAGCTCTAATGTCTCTTTTACATTAAAATGTAGATATATATACATATGTGCTATTTTGACACCGATTCGTGTGGAACTGTTCTCTTTCCAAGTCTTTGGCTGCTGTAGGCTGAAGGATGTCCATTGCAGTGCTCTGCCAGGTCTACAAGGTGGTACTGGCAGATGGCAGTGTTAGCTGTCTGACACACTGGGTCACTGGTGGAGACACAGGAGAGAGAGGCAGAGGGCAAATGCAAGTACAGACAGAGGTGGTAAGCTATCCATTTGAATAAGGGTTCTGTAAGCCAGATAAATCTTGGGATTTGTGCAGGTGCGCACAGAGGATAGTGTTTTGAGTAATTTTGCATGGGTCAGCTAATGACTATGCTGTACGTGTGGTACGTTATTACTCAGCGCACTGATGGTTCTTAGTGTTGGTCATTATGAGAGTATCAAAAATAAAATGAAATAAAGGCAGGAAGAGGAAGAAAGAGAAAGAAAGGCTTTCCTTATTTAGTTTGAGCTAGGAAATATGATTAAAGCAGTTGTCACTTGTGGGTGAGGCTGCATTAGGCTCATAAACCTAGGGTTAGATTATTAGCTAAACTAACACACACTAAGTACTCCGAGGTCAGAAAGACAAAAGAAACAAGGGGAAGCGTTTCCCGTTCTGTCTGGCACCTCCATTGTGTTCGGCAATCAATGCATTTTCAGCATACAAGGCCTGGCCTTGAAGATTGCGAAGGGGCAGAGAGGTAACACAGATTTAGGGCTGCTAATATCCTGTATACTCTTTAGGGGAACAACAGCGGCTACACTGCTGTAATCCCACACAAGGAGGGAAATTAGTGATGGTAAAAATAACTAAAGTAAGGTAAAAGTCGAGGTTAGAAATGTCCTTATAGCTCCAGAATACTGAAGGAAAGTTATATAGGCAGCCTGATTTAATTACATTTCTAATGTAATTCAATTCAGGGTAGCTGAATAGGAAAATTCAGTCGGAAACAAAGGTAAATCAATGACTAAATATAGAGGAATAAAGTCAAAATAAAGTAAAAGTAGGGTGTCCTTATAGCTCTAGGAACCTAAAGGAGAGTGTTTATAAGCCCGCTAATTCAATTAAATTTTTACATTTAATTAACTTTGCCCTGGCTAAATGAAACACATCTAGATGAAATAAGGAATGACCAAAAATCAAATTTTAGACACACCCAAAAGAAAAAGGGTATATGGTTTTCTGCGGAGGGTGAAACCAAGTGTGAGGGAGTGTTCGTTTGACTGGTTGTATCGTGCCCGGGTCAGTGTGTGGCAGGTTGGCGATGGGCTTCATGTGTTGGTAGTCCAGACACCTTCTACCTTCTCACGTCATGTCATGCTGCATGCTGGCCATGGATGCCGCCTGTTTAGGTGGCTTGGGTGTCATGGTGTGTTGTGGGCATGCTATGCTTTCACCCCCCTTGTCAGTGGGGGCAACACAAGCTGTGGCGCTGTGGTGCCTTCAGGGACATACTGAAGCATGATGAGTCCCACATTAGCATGTATGTGAAGTCCTTTGGCATTGTAAGGCATGGAGCATAAGTGAGCTTGGAAGTTAGGATCGGGTGGCTGGAGGGGTTTGAGAGGTGGTTTGTTTTGAAACCTTAGTCTGGTGTTAGAGGCTTACAGTCCATTTATGCCACTCAGTCCTTAGGTGTCTGACGTGAGAGCATGACAGCAACAGTCTTTGGCTGATCAGTGGTGACCTTGAGTCCTGATGGAAGTTGAGACTGTGTTCTAGTTTTAGATGGGATTTAACTTGTGTAGGGCCCGTGATGTTGTGGGCCCAGTCGAAGGTGATCTCTATAGGCTGACAAGTGTCTGTGACTCTGGTCTGAATCATGTGTCAGGAGATCGTTTCCCCTGTAGTCCAGCTGCTTTAGGCTGTGGTTACATCAGGGGAATCTGAAAGTGGGAAAAATCAATAGCACTAGTGATCACAGTGGCGTTCCCACACTCTGGTTGGTCGTGGCTGCTGCGTGTTCAGCTCCTTCCTCGGCCAAGCCATGTGTGGGGCACCGCGTGAAGTGTAGTCAGAGTGCTATTGAATATTTTCCTCAACTATAAGCTCTTGTGTCGAGCTCCACAATCCCTTCTATCTGCGTGCACATGGCTGTATTTTGTTCCTAACTATCTCCTGTTGAAGTTGTGAGGTAGTTTGGATGGAACTAGAGTGCTGCTTTAACATTGTCAGACTGTTGGTTGGCATCATCGCTGAGGGTGGTCGTAAGCAGGTACAGCCAGTCTTGTGTGGTTGCTTCAGCTGCAGATGTGTTGCAGGTAATCACTACATTGTGGCCCCCCGTGGGGTTTGCAGTGAGTGTGGAGATGTTTCTAGCCAGCTTATCAAAGTCTTTGAGTCATGCCATGGCTGGTGGCCAGGGTCCTTTGAATGGGCTTCCACCCCCCTTGTTGCTGATGGGGGCTATTGGGGTGCTGGCTGGTGCAGTCCTTAGCAGAGGGCTCTCACCTCTGTTTCCTTTGAAGAGCCTTTTCAGTCTATGCTCTCATTTAAGCTTGTTGCAGCTTATCGTACGGTCCATCTCAGGTTTCTTTTCAGTCGTTCTCTGGTCACTGTTTACGTGGATGTCCGTGAACTTGAAGTCCTATGCATCCTCCTGTAGCTCTTTTGGTCTTGTGCTGGTCCTTGGTCTCCTGTGTTGTGGGCTGGTGTAGCTGGCTTTGAGCTTGTCTGGCTCCGCCGAGCCACCTTGGCCTGGAGCTTTAGCTCTGCTGCTGCTTGCTCCAGATTAGCGATGTCTTTTCCACTCAACCTTGCTTGGATGATGACGTTGTAGACCAGTTCCCTGGTGATCATGGCCAGCTCCTTGTAGCTGTGGCTCTGGATCAGGTTGGGGCTATCGGCCGATTCTGTTGATCATCCCGCTGTGCTGGCTGAGGTACTGTGGATCGCATTAGTCATGGTGCTCGGCCAGGCATCCAGGTGGTCCCAGTGGTCTGCAGGGCTGGATGCTTGGGCATATTGTCTCACTGGTGGCGAGAGAAAAAACAGCACAACACAAAAGGACACCAGTGCAAGTATAGATGTATTTAACAAGCTACGCTACCATAAGGCTTAATTGGCTGTGCAATTTGCTTAACTGATGCAGTCAGTAAGGGAGAATGCGTGGGGTGGACATGCGTCATCTTGTCTACAGTGTGCAGGTGGCAGTGTACTGCAGGAAGGTAAACTGAATAATGATTGTGGCGGGTGTGGTAGCCGAGGGGGTCACTTCCTGACTCTGTGGCTGCACCGTTTGCAAGTCTATTATTCAGTTTCTCTGATGATTCTCACTGGTTTGGTATCTATGCATAGGGAAAACAAACAGAAAAAAAAAAAATGAAAGAACAAAACAGAAGAAGTAAAAATAAAATAAAATAAAATAAAATAAAATAAAAATTAAAATTTGACCAGGAGAGGCCGCAAAGGTCGAACCAGGGTTAACATAGAGGGAAATTTTGGAGAAAGCAGGGGCTAGACTTTCTACCATGGTTTTGTCAGGGCCTTCAGAGAGGGGGCGCTGTTGAGGTATAGTGCCTAGGGATGTGGAAAGGGAGATAGCAGGGCCTATCAGACGTATCTGAAGCATAGAGGTTCTCTAGTACTCTTTGGGAGCTTAGATTGAGTAAATAGGGCTTAGGTGCTAAGTGCTGGCAAGGTGGTGAGTTGAGGCCAACCTGGTGAAATCCTGTGACCGAGCCATCCCCAGACCACCCCCCCGACACACAACTGCAGGGACCTCAGATCACTCCCGCTCACAGCACTCGGCAGCGATCGCTCAAACAGCCTTGACCTTTTGCACAATGAGTCGCACTCAAGTGAGGGAAGGTCAACGACCAGCTGACACAGCCAAAATTGGGTTTCGCCTGGGGGGGTCTGGAGTTGCATAGGCCGGCAGAGTGGGGGCGCGCTCCCCACTAAGATGGGCACATGATGCATGGAACCACCCCAGGATAATTAACCAAAGTTGCCCTAGTGTGTCAGTTGATATGGTTGATACAACACTTGAGGTACCACATTGCTGATGTCGGCTGCGGGTCGCTTTCCAGAGTACAGGGGAAGGAGGTATCTAGGGCACCCCCCCAGAGGGTGTCGGGTGCGTCCGGCAGATGACTACGGTCCCCGGGCCCCACCAGCCGACGCTTCACCACCCAGGCACAAAGGAGGGCTTCCTAATAGGACACACTGAGAGAAGGAACAAGGGTTAAATGATAAGTAGCTTGATGCTAATTGTTGAGGGGGTAAGAGATTTCATTCAAAGGCCACTAGTGAACTAGCTACTTTGAGGAGCAACATTATTTGAGCTACTGTAATCCTACACCCTAGGAATGGGAAATGAGAGGGAAGTAAAATTAAAGTTGACTTTAAAATTAACTTCATGAGGGGTAAATCGAAATCAATAGAAATAAAGGTAGATGAGAAAAGTCCTAATTGCTTAGGGAACATCAATGGAAATAGAGCATAAACAAATGGGTTTGGATTAGACTTAGATTTTTTTTTTTTCTAAATGAAATCCATTGTGCCAAATGATTATTCATGCTAAACCAATTAAAATAGAAAAACAAAATCCCAAAAGCAAAATAAATGCCTAAATTAACCTAAATAAATGAATGAGGGGGTAACAATAAAGAAAACAAAACAAAAACAAGAAAAAAAATAAAAATAAAAAATAGAATAACACGGATAGACCAGTAGGGGAACAACAGTGTTGAGAATAGACAGAGGGTGAAACTGAGAACGGAGGTGTGGCTAGAGAAGACTGGTTACATCTTACACTCACACTGTGTCTAAGTTAGCCAGATGCTAATAGCTATCAGTTGAGGAAAAAGGCGTTAGCTTATCGGCGTGTGGATGTGCTAATGAGTTAGCCTATGCTACACGCCTGTATCTGTTTACATGCAGGTCTGTGACGTGGGCGCTGACGTGAGTTTGACTGGGGAAAATAAAATAAAACAACAACAATGATTTTCCATGTTGCTAAGGAGACAGATGTAATCTCACCCCCCAGTGTGCACAAAGCTTGTGGGTGAAGGGGGCGAGCACATTTCTAGAATCTTGTCAGCAGTCAGTCCTGACGCGTCACACACAACTTACTTCCAAAACTTCAACAGCAGGCTCACGTCACAGACCGTGGTTGGAGGCTAGTTCTGTTGAACCAGTGTTCCACCAGTCGAGCAATGTTCATATTCATCACGTCAATGACTTTGACTACAATGAGACACATTTGTAAACAGAATATCTTACTGGAAAAATGAGTACGCTCATTTTTCAAACACAGTTTTTGCGCTGGGATTTCTTAGTCAGCGAAATACATTTTTAAAACGCTGTTCTGATTACAACGGTTTTATGCAATGTATAGAACGTGAAGATTGGAGTTTCCTCACCCAATCTCAGGCATGTACTTCCATGCCTCACAACACACTGTGATTAAGGCTTAAGTTTATCGTGAGAGCGCTCTCGCTTTAACAAAGACTTAAATAATCACTGTTGACAAGAATTGATATCCAACGTGACGTCAATGCCCAAATCGAATATGGTAATTCAGCTGGATTCACCAGAACCTGATGTTTACACATTTGACGTCAATTTGATACCAATTCTAATCACATCGCGGGTGGCAAAACTATTGATCTCAGCAGATCTCATAAGCAGCACGCGAGCTTTGCCTTGCGCGGCGTGCGGTCGGATTAATTTTCTGCGCGGACACAGAGTTACATACTATAATACACAAAACAAACACACAACGGGGTTTCACCGTCATACCTTTAACTTGATCAAGATTTGATATCACATTTCCATTTACATCGCCATCTGTCGTCTGATTAATTTTACATTGAAGTACACAAAACCAGAAACATCCTCAGCCTCGTATAACTCAGAACAGTTTGTCATCTATTGTGTGCTAGCCTATTAAAGTTAATAAAGCAAGAACAACATCCTTCCTGCTCACGGAGAAAACGAGAAAGTTATACATTAGGTAGCAAAGCTAATGTTTTAACTTGGGAAATGGGTATAGCCAGCGAATCATATGCATCAACATATTGGTCTATACATTTTTTTATTCGGCCGATATAAGGTCGTTCAGTCTAACGTTACCTTCTTCGCATTATGGCGGTATCAAATTAAAATTACTTAGCTGTCATTAACAGTGGGTCTGTCTCAGCACCGTAATTCTCATGACGCTCGCTGCAAGGAATTTTTTTCATCTTGCGGGGTCATGTAGGTTGCAGTTACTTAACTTCATCAACAGGTTTCGGTACTGTCTCAGCGCCGTAATGCTGGTGAGACTCACTATAAGGAATTTTTTCATCTCATAGGGTCACATAAATTACAGTTAATTTTAGCCGTCATTAACAGTGACTGATTTTCTGGATAGAAAGACTCAGTCTGCCTCAGCACAGATTAACTATAAAACAAAACAAAAGGCGCGCATTACACACAGATGTACACACAAAATGAACATATACTGGGTTTGCTCACAAATACGTTTAAAACTGCTCGCGCATCCTCCACCAATAATGTAACAAAAGTTATTAATTTAAGCACAATAAACTATGTATAATTAATGGTTATTAATTACACATACTTTATACACTTCTTTGAAACAGCCGAGTCGAAAATAAACCGAACTAATGCCCTCGTCCAGCGAGCATTAGCCGCTTTTATTCTAACTCTAAGAAAAATCAATTTCCTAGCCTTGAAAATTAATTTTTTCCACCGTAATTGGCTAAGTTACAGGACTGGATCAGTTTTGTAACGAAATCAAAGCAGTTTAAGTGACGTGATATTTGTGAGCAAGGAACACAGTAAGAAATTCATATGTGAATACAAAATGCGGGTTTATTGAATACGTAAAAAGGGGAAAATAAACACTAGCTAGCAAATAAACAAACACTAAACAGACGACACATAAAACAAAACAAGAGAGAGAGAGAGAGAGTGAGTGAGGAGGAGAGAGAGAGTAGATTGGCATTCTTTTCATCAGCACAACCAAATCATCCGAAAAACCTGAATCTCCTTGACCTACAAGGGGCACAGCTTCCTTATTGCATCTAATAGTTAAATGGTTACTTGCATAATGGTTTCCTTTTGTGTGGTGCTTACGCAAGGGTCCAGATGCCAGCTCAAAGGTAGTCCTGATGATGTAATGGAGATGGAGCCTTCGTTGTTCCATTGATCGGCTGATCGGATGGTTACCAAAGGGGCTGAGGTGTAGATGCCAGGATAGAAAGAGAGAGTTCGGCCTCATGCTGGGGGAAACCGCATGTGGCTGGGCCATGGGGATTGCCCCACGGCCTTTCCGTGGAGGACCTCCACGATAACTCTGAAGATCTTTCAGAAGAAGAGGAGAAGGGAAGAGAGAGGGCCGGACGGGGTGTGAGCCCTTTAAAGTCTGGACAGAGTCACGCCTTTCCAAGTAGTTCCGACCAATGAGAAGGCTGGCTTTCTCAGTGGGAGGTTTGAAACTGGGTCTTCGTTTTATGGCCCTTTGTCTTAGAAAAATGTCAGTTTGCATATTTAAATCAATAGGGGTTCAGACCAGAAATGCGAAAGATTATTAGAACGTTAATATGTTGCACCGGTATCCGGATCTGATACACAGCATCTTTCAGAAAATCTACATACGAGTCAAAAGAGACCAAACATGGCATATACTGTATGTGGTTACATTAGCATTCTATCCAGACACAAGCATAAAACGGTTATAAAGAAAGAAATTTAAAGTAAGGAATACAAAGGACATGGACAGTCGTAATATACACACACTGATATATGAGCCTTGATGTGATATGATGTCTTCGTTCACAGAAATGTTTGTCTGTGAATGAAATAGGGAAGAGTCCATTTCTATGGGCATAGTGTCTTTCCTATGGGGGGAGGTGAGTGAAGAAAAACAGTCTGCCTGCATAGTTTTACGTCGTAACCTGACATTATCAGTGGTTGCTAGAAGCGTCCTGGTTGAGACTTTGTCACCCACTGTTGGGTTGGGGTGAGGGGAAGTCTGCGTCTTTGTTAACTGAATAAACCACTGATTTGGTTAAATCTAATGAACCATTGTCTGATTGGTCCTTACCTTACAGTGTGTATGTGAGCTGGTGCTGAGACTGACCGAGCTCACACACACAGAGATCAGCCAGTCTCAGGACACACACACACTCACACACATTCGGCCCACACACATTATAAACACAGAAAAAGACAAATACATCACCCATTGGACAAACACCATTAAAAACCAGCACAAACTGGAATGTTATTCGGCCCTAAATCGAGAATACACTGTTGCGATCTACCTGAGCACCGTGAGTGATGTGAGACTCAGGAAAACCCTGACAATGTACAGACTCAGTGAACACTGTCTGGCCGTAGAGACGGGCCGACACAGACAGACCTGGCTTTCTCGTGAGGACAGACTCTGCTCGCACTGCACCCTGGGAGTGATAGAGACGGAGCTGCACTTCCTCACAGAATGCACAAAATATAAAGATATTAGAGACCACTACTACCCCAAAATTAATAAAATATTCCCCCAATTTAATACCTGTAATCCAACACAAAAACTCAGGTTCATTCTTGGCGAAGAAGCCAAAAGTTGTAACATAGCCGCAAGATTTGTAGCATCCTGTCATCTCCTGAGAGACAGTCAGTGAGAAACAAACACACTCCCTCACAGCCCAAACACACACCCTTTACACCTACACACGTCTATATAATGCTTACAATGTTCAATTCTCTAAGTTTCAGTTGTTACATGATTTCTACAGTATAATCCTTTATTTTTTTATTATAATTCTTTATTTATTTTATTAATATTATTATTATTTATTTATTTATTATGTGTGTGTGTGTGTGTGTGTGCGCATGAATGTGAGGCAGTGTGTGTGTGCATGAATGCGTGCATATGAGTGTGTGTGTGTGTGTGTGTGTGTGTGCATGAGTGTGTGTATGTATGTATGTGAGTGTGTGTGTGCATTACATCATTTGTTCAGTATGTTGGATGGCCTGAAAGTACATTTTATTTGATAAACTATTAATTTACTCCCCACTCCTACATTAGCTTACAGATAAAAAAAAAAAAAAAACTAAATGTACATAAATGAGGAGAGTTGTTTAAATGTTGTTACTTTGGTTCATTGTTGTAATTTGTACAGTCGAAATACAAACATACAATGGATTGCAATAAGCAATATTTTGTACCCAATTAGCTTTCATTTGTTTTATTATATAAATGAGTACAACTATACAAATATTTATTTCATATACATGAATATAATATACAGTGGAAACCTATTATAATTAGAACTGTTACATTGTTATTTGTTTTTATTGTCAATATTAATTGTTCTTAAACTATACATATTTACATGTGGCAGAAGCAGTTTGTACTTTTGGCTATTGCTTCCAGTTTGAGCAAGGTTTTCACAAAGGTCATTAGCAAACTGATCACTTGGTAAAGGGGTTGGAATAGGACAGTAGATGTTGGGTATGATTCCATGGCAAGATCTTTTATAGGACATTTGTGGTGGATCAGCAGTTGGGGGCTTTAATTTAGAGACATTTACTGTATTAATAGGTTTAGGGGCTAGACCCACAGAATGTGAAGGAACGTGCCATGTCTGTGGCAAGGAGGTTTGACCAACAGTAGGTGGAATGGACTTGTATCCCATTTTGATTTAGTTTTCCAGGGTATACAGCAACCCAACCTGATGACTGCAGTGACCTAGGCCAGCTTTGCAGTTGCATTTTGACAGGCCAACAACAAAGGAATCTTCCGATGGAAAATCCACCTGGAAATTAGAAACAAAATAGGTAGGTCAATACTTGTTTAAAACAAGAACAATATTAATGTCCAGCATGTTGTGGGAAGTCAACAAACATTCTAACAATAATTCCTCCCAAAAATGAGAGGTTTGCTGGTTGTAGGAAAATGCTGTGATAAGTGGGCAACAGTGTGGTAATTGCTAAAAAGTATAGTATTTGAATTTGTGTTGAACTGATGATGCTAAATATTGGGTGCATATGCAGTAAACATACATTTAAAACATTATGTATTCTTGTGATTTAAAGCTGAATTTTCAGCATCATTACTTTTGTCAGGCATTCACCGCAACCACCAACCTCTGAAGCACCGCCTACCAGATCCACATCGCCAGAATTCAAATCACTAACAATAATAATCCCATCTTCCACTTTGAACAGTTCACCAGTCATTTCTCCGAGGTGTTTTCTACAGCTACAGGTACGCTCACTATTTCCGATCAGTTGTTCCATCTTCAGCAAGGTACTTTAGTGAACGAATACACGCTTCCGTACGCTGGCAGCGACTTGTGGCTGGGATGAGATCGAGCTACTAGGTGCTTATCGGCAAGGACTCAATTCCGACATCCGCGCTGCCATGGCGTTATATGACAGTTCCATCGGACTTGAAGCCTTCCTGCAACGCTCCACTCGAGTTTCCCAGCGACTTGCTGCCTGCCAGCCATCCATACCCACTCCTCAGTCAGCCTCAGTGGCAGCTTGGCCTCCAGTACCAGAAACAATGCAAGTGGATTCTACTCATCTCTCCCGCACCGAACGCAATCGACGGATCACTTCAGGACTCTGTTTATACTGTGGAAACCCAGGTCATCTGATTTTCAACTGTCCAGTTCGATCCCCACGCCCAGTGGTGAGTACCATAAAATTTAGAAATTGAAACTGCACATTTGACTCTGTTGCCAGTAACACTTAATTCTGCTGAACATTCGTTATCTGTCTCTGCCCTGATTGATTCAGGCTCTTGAGGAAACTTCATCTCATCTGACTGTCTAAATCAACTCTGCCTGACACGCCAACGTCATTTCCCCAAGTACCCTGTTAAAACTATTCAGGGAAAACCACTGGGGCGTGGGAGGATCCGTCATAGCTCACCCTCCATCACACTCAAAACTGGACTGTTTCACTCTGAGGAAATCAAATTTCTGGTATTCCACCGTCAGCATCATCCTGGGACGCCCGTGGCTCCAATTACACCATCCAGAACTCCGCTGGGATCCCTGTGACATCATTCGTTGGGGTGACCATTGCCACAATCATTGTCTGTCTAACTTGCCTCTACCCTGTCCTGTCTCTGTTCCCCTTGCGTCCACTCAGGTCAAAAGTCCAGAACCAGAAATCCCCTCCGAAATCCCAGCGGAGTACTCAGCATTCCAGGATGTCTTTAGCAAGCAAGCTGCCACTTGTTTACCACCTAATCGGCCATAAGACTTTGCCATCGATCTGCTGCCCAACGCTCAATTACCCAAGGGACGCGTTTACCCCTTGTCCATCCCGGAGTGCCAGGCGATGGAGGAGTACATAAAGGAGGCACTAGGACAAGGGTTCATCCAACCAACTACCTCGCCGGCCGCTTCAAGCTGCTTCTTCGTGGGTAAGAAGGATGGAGGTCTTCGTCCCTGCATTGATTACTGACAGTTAAACTCCCAGATCGTCCAACAACCCAATCCGCTTCCCTTGGTCCTAGCCACCCTTGAAGAGCTTTGTGGAGCCCAAGTCTTCACGAAGCTGGACCTGTAGTGCTTTTAACCTTGTTTGTATTCGTGCGGGAGACAAGTTGAAGACAGCCTTCATTACACCAGCCGGGCACTATGAATATTTGGTCATGCCATATGGTTTATCCATCAGTCCCTCTGTCTTCCAAACGTTTATGTACGAGGTGTTCCGGGAGTTTCTCCATTTTGTGGTGGTCTACATCAACGACATCCTGATCTACTCCCGGAACCAGGACGAACATCGCCACTACATCCAGCAGATCCTCCTAAAGCTCTGTCAGCATCATCTGTTTCTCAAGTTGGAAAAGCCATACTAAGATGGCCCCAACCCACCAGCATTAAAGAACTCCAACGCTTCCAACTTCTACCGTCACTTCATAAAGGATTACAGTTCCATCATTGCTCCATTGACCTCCCTCTTGAGGGGTCGACCAAAACATCTGTCCTGGAACCCCTCGGCCCACAAAGCCTTCCAACAGCTCAAAAACATCTTCAGCACCGCCCCTTTATTACATCATCCCGATCCTGAACGTCTCTTCCTCAAGGTTGGCACCTCCCCCATCGAAGTAGGGGCGGTGCTCTCTCAAGCAGTCGGCGAGTCTTCTCTCCTCTATCCCTGTGCCTACTTCTCCTGTAAGCTGTCTCCGGTGGAGCAGAATTATGACGTGGGCAATCGAGAACTGTTAGCCATCAAAATGGCCCTGGAAGAGTGGCGACACTGGCTAGAGGGGGCTATCCATCCCTTCACGATCATCACGACCATAAAAATCTTCACTACATCCGTGAAGCTAAAAGACTCAACCCCTGTCAAGCATGCTGGGCCCTCTTCCTGACACGATTCAACTTTAAGATCACCCACTGCCCTGGATCGAAGAACTTCCCACAGACGCCTTGTCACGACAATACACCTCTACAGAACCGGAAGCCATTATCCCCACCTACTTAATTGTCAGTCCCATCATGTGGGAAATGGAACAGAGCATCTAACAAGCCACCCTCCAGGAGCCAGCTTTGCCAGAGTGTCCAGAAGGGAAGATCTACGTACCCAGCTCCCAACATCAACCCCTTCTGGGCACAGCTCACCAGTCTCTGGGCTCTGGACATCCGGGCAGCAGAAGGACCCTCTCGCTCCTCCAAACTCGTTACTGGTGGCCCAGTATGCAGCGATATACCATCATGTATGTCCAAAGCTGCTCAGTCTGTGCCATGTCTAACTCTCCCCGTCAACTACCCACAGGAAAACTGGTACCACTACCCATTCCACAGAGGCACTGGTCCCACCTGGGAGTAGACTTCATCACCGACCTCCCTCCTCCCTAACTCAGAAGGTAACACTTGTATCCTGGTTATTGTTGATCATTTCTCTAAGTCATGCAAGTTTGTTCCTCTGAGGGATTTACCTACAGCTGAAATGGCTGAGAACTTGTTTCATCACGTCTTCTGTCATTTTTGGCCTCCCTGAGGAGATTGTGTCATCTTGCACGTATGGAAGGCATTCTTCAAGCTACTGGGTATCTCCGTTAATCTCTCTCTTCCAGTTATCATCCACAGTCTAATGGCCAGACTGAGAGAAAGATCCAGGAGCTTGGACGTTACCTCCGGTCATACTGCTCTGACGACCAACACAGCTGGAGCAAGTTCCTCCCATGGGCCGAGTATGCACAAGAATGCACACCTTTGACAGGACACCAATGGTAACACCCTTTCAGTGCGTACTCTGATACCAGCCTCCACTGTTTCCCTGGACGGAGGAACCCTCTAATGTTCCAGCTGTTGACCACTGGTTCCGAGAGCGTGTGGGACTCAGCTCATCATCACCTCCAGCGGGGAGTCCGCCGTCACAAGAGCTTCACGGATGTTAGACGAAGAACTGCACCCTTTGTACTAACCAGGGGATAAGGTATGGCTTTCCACCCATGACATACGCCTACGACTGCCCTGCCGCAAGCTGAGTCCCCGCTACATTGGTCCCTTTAAGATCCTGAGGCAGATCAACGATGTGACCTACCAGCTTCAGCTCCCACCCAGGTACTGCATTCAACCTACTTTCCATGTTTCTCTCCTAAAACCTCTGCCACAGACACTATTGGACCTGAAGCTGTACCCCCTCCTCCGGAAGTCCTGGACCAACCCTCCATCTACTCGGTTCACAAGATCCTGGACTCTCTGCATCGAGGGGGGCACCTGGAATACCTTGTGGACTGGGAGGGGTACGGACCAGAAGAACGGTCCTGGGTGTCGCGAGAGGACATTCTCGATCCCACGATTTCCATCACAGCCACCCGGATCGACCTGCCCCTCGTGGTCGTGGCCGCCCTCGGCGTCACATGAGGGTGTCGGGAGCCACCATTGGAGAAGGCATTCACCATAACCACCTCCCTCTGTTGTGTGACAACTTTTCAGTATCATTACAGTATTCAGCGTCACTTGATCCTTCAGTAATCATCCTAATATGCCAATTTGGTGTTCATTTACTATCAATTATTAATGGTGCCTAATTATTAATAATGGTTTGTGCTCTTCTTGTTCATATCAATGCAAAATGTTTATTTTCAGCTTAATATTTTTATGGAAACTTTGATACTGCCTTTTATTAACAGAAAGTTCAATAAACATCATTTATTTCAAGTGTTTTGTAACATTATAAATGTCTTTATAAGCACAAATTGAATAATTTATTAAATTGTTATATTTGTCATGAACTGTGCCGTTATGACTCCCTCCTTCACCCCTTGAGGGAGCCTTCATTGGACTTTGGACATTTACACTCACACTATCTTGGACTACATTTCCCATAAACCCTTTCATGAACTTCATGTCTCCTCTCACCTCTCACCCCTGTCGGGCATCTTGTTTTCAACCGCACACACCTGGTAATCATTTCACCTCATTACTCTCACACTATAAAAGCCCTGCTCTCACTCTGTCACTTCGCAAAGCACTTATCTAGCCCCGGCTGTTATATATTATACCTAGCTCCTAGTTTCCTTGTTGTCGACCCCCGTTGTTTCCTGGTTTCCCGATCCTTTGCTGCCCGCCTATTGACCTCTTTGCTTCGTTCTGACCTCGATTACCTGTTCTGCTCTCTCGCTCCTGTCTGATCTTCTGCCTGCCTGACTATGAGTACGAATTGTAATAAAGGTCTGCATATGGATCCGCACGCCTCCTGTCTCATCTCTGGGGCTACTGTTACAATATTATTGCTATTAAGGTATGCCAAATAGTTGGTTCTTCTACAACCAGTGCCACTGAACAGAAGTTGATGAATTCAGTGTTTAAAAAAGAAAGAACTTTGGTACTTGAAATGGTGCCTCACTGTCTGAACTTGAACTCACTGCCTACTTGTTACCTGCACCATGTGAGGGGTATAATTTTTTTTTCGCATTGAGCAAAATGCCCTTGCCCTCACAACACAGCCTGTCTCACTTTTCCTGACTGCAAACATTGGAAAAAATATTTGAGGTTCATAACATAAATGCTTATGACATAATGTCCTGTTGATGTAAAGCGAAGAACAAAACTAACATGGACAGTTTTAATCGCTAAGGCAGAGCTTGTTTTGGCTTTGTGTGATATTATAACCTTACCTTCAATATCAGTGATGTAGCCCTTGATCCAGTTGCTGTAGCCCTTCAACAAAACAGCTTGTGGGATTCGGCATCCTTCCTCTGCCCATTTTTCCACGTCTGAAAAGTTAAATCGCGGTAGCGGCTCTAGGTTCATAGTCCATGGCATTGTTGTTTTCCTTAACTTTCGGGTTTCTTCCCACAGGAGCTTCGCTTTCAATTTCAAAATGGCGGCTGCATGAAATCGGCGTATAATCAAAAAATCAAAAAAAGGTTGAGAACCCCGGCCTAGTGCATTCCAATTTTTTTCAACATTAATAATTTAATATAACATTATAGTCATTATGGCCTTTAAAAATGTTTTTTTGAGGAGATGGGGTAGTGCACATAGGCCCCTGTGGCACGGCCTAAGCTTTTGTCCTTAATGGCATTTTTTTTTCCTTACAATACTTTTACTTTTATACTTCAAGTAGTTTTGAAACCAGTACTTTTACACTTTTACTTGATTAAAAAGCTTGAGTTGATACTTCAACTTCTGAAGAAGTATTTTTAAACCCTAGTATCTATACTTCTACCTGAGTAATGAATGTGAATACTTTTGACACCAGTGGTAGTAAGGATTTATTTTGAACTTGTCACAGAAATTATGTATAAATCCTAGTTAAACAGTTTAATAACCAATTTACATTGAATTTGTATCTGTGTTGTATAACGCTGTATTACGCCAAAGATGAATGTGTTGTAAAATTAATGGATGGATGATTCAGATGGATGATCTTCTGGTGAGACTCAGGAATTCATTTGGTGCTCGACTCTCACGTGTTGAGTGTACATCAGTTGTACACTCGTTTTTGCAGTGCATTGTGGGATTAAATGAGTGCACTCGAGAACGCCCACTATGGTTTCAAACTTGTATGTACTGTAACGTAACAGGCTACCGCTGGCAAGCGGATAACCATGTCCCTTTAGTGGCTTAATTAGAACACGTTATTTGTTTTTTTTGTGCCTTTCTGAATACAGACAGTCAGTAAACCCTCCAATCTCACAAGCACATGTATGAGACGTAATATTCAAACATTAAATGTATTGTTGCATTAGTGCTTATATTAGCGTCTTAACAGTATTTGTTTGTGTCTTCTGCTGTAGTCTCTCCTCGTTCTGGGTTCGAGTACGGATCGAACATGAATGGCTAAATACCGGTCCTCTCACTCTCGCTCATGTTGCTTTTCCTTTCTGTCATGTTGCAGAGACGTATGCATGTTTGCCATATGCAAAACAGAGATGTCTAGGCTACATCCCCTTTTTAGACCAACCCCCCAAAATGACACTTTTCAACACGTTATATCTGTCATGTATTTCAATCTGAAACTTCACAGGCACATTCAGGAGAGCCATATAATTAATATTGCATCTTGTAAAAAGGGGCATAATAGGTGACCTTTAAGGGCGAATCCTGTCAGAAAGGAAAACACTGACTGACACTGTGCATGATGTGCACCATTGGTAAGTTAAGTATTCCTATTTCCTATTTATTAACCTAATAAAAAGAAAGAAAAAATATTGTATGAAGGTTTCTAAAAGCATTTTTTTTGTTTTGCTTGTTGCCTATTTTTATTTAAACAAAAAAAAGATTTTTAAATCAGAAGAAAATTGTACATTTATTCATATTGCCCAGAATGGATAACATGCAGCTGTGGTTTGCCCTGACAGTCAGACAAACACTGAAAGGGCTTTATGTCTACTAATGACATTTTAAAAAAGAAAAATAATGCCAAAGTACAGAATATTTTGTGTAAAACAAGGATTATTGATTGCTGTAAAACTACAAGTAACATACTTTGTGTTGTTAGCCTCCAATTCTGCATACATACACAAGTTCACCTTGGGACTAGACCGTTTCAGTACATATTTATGAACACATTCTGTAGACTCATTCTGTCATGATTTCAGAATTTAATAACTTGCTAACATTTGTCTGCTTTCTCACAAGCCAAACATCCTCAGAAGATCCTTAAATGGATCTTTGGATTTCTAATTTTCCTTGTAATATTTACATATAATAAGTGGCTGTATTTGCCAAGCAGAAAACATGAGATGATGAGGTAAGAAATTTTATTCAGTGTTTTTATTTTTGTTTAATCTATCTACACTTCTCAAGCTACATCTATGTTAATCCAGCTACATTTGAATATAATATTATTGTTTTAAAATACTTTCCATCCACAACAGTGTTTCCAAGCATTTTCCAAAAGTTTATTGTCTACACTGAAACACAGGAAAATGCTAAAAATATCCTATGATGCATGCATAAAAACATTCAATAATTATAAAAACTTAAGTTTACTGAATTGATACAGTGAGATCCGGCCTAATAAAGTTCGATAACACTTTATTTTAAGGTGTCTATAATACAGAGTAATTACCTAATTAAGTACTTAGTAGTAGCCATGGTACTAACATGAAACAAAATGTACTTGCCATGTAACTAATAAGTTATGGATCAACCTGTACCTACATTGTAATTATGTAGATGTAATGTAGGCAGCTATTGTTCCACATATGTAACAGACCGAGTCTGTTACACAGCTACTTGTACACTTAAGTACAATCTTGATACACTTTATTTTAAGAAGCTTATGAGCTTTGTCGTTTAAGTTATAAATCATGTACAAGTGATTAGTTGATGACCTAATAATTTACAAAACATCACTATGTTCACAAATGATTATTAAGTAATATGCTAACAATTTACAAATCTGTCAAAAGTTTGTTTTAAAAATAGCATATCATAAAATAATCAAACAGATCCTTAGTAAATTGTTAATAAGATACTAGTTAATATATTACAATATATTAATCAATTGTAAATAATTGTTATGTCTGTCACTGAAATGTTTACCCTCCACTGAAGATCACATCATGAACAAATCATTTACAAATCTTTTTGCATCCCCTATTCTAAAGTGTAAACAATTCATCAGCTGTAAATGTTTTACTCGTCATTTGTAGATCTTTCCCCCCAGTGTGTATACCCACACAACCTGCAACCGGCAGGTTTGTAAAACATTTACAACTGATGAGTAGTTTACACTTTAGATTAGGGGATGCAGAAAGTGTTTTAAATGCCTTGTATACACCAGATCATTTGTGACATGTAAGAAAAATCTACAAATGATGTGTAACACATTTACAAGTCATGAATTGTTTACACTTTAGAATAGGGGATGCAGAAAGATTTGTAAATTATTTATTCATGTGTTTACACAACAGGTTTTCAATACTTTGTAGTGTGTACTGCAATGTAAGGGCTCACTGGTGAGGGTAAAGATGTCTTCTGTAACACACTTTGCGCACCTGATGTGATCTTCAGTGGAGGGAAAACTGGTTTACATTACCAGAACACAAGTCTGTGCTGATGAGAGAAATAATTTAAATGTTTACTCAAATCATTTATTATTATTTTAAAAAAAGAGTTTTAGATGAATTGCATTTTTTGCTTTTTAACATATCACTTATTAATCATTTATAAACACATTGTTATGTTTTGTAAATGATGAGTTCATAATTAACTAATTACTTGTAAATTAATTTGTAATTGAAAAAATTAATTAAAATTAATTAACAAAACATATACAAATTATTAGCACATCACTTATTAATCATTTGTGAATGTTTTGTAAATGATTATTTCATCATTAACTAATCACTTGTAAATGACTTACAACTGAAGGTTATTATAAAGTGTTACCCATGTATTTAAGCTGTGTACTGGTGGGTCAAATCAAACTAAGGTGCAGCTGGATATGGTTCAACCTTAGCATTATGTGTAGGTCAATTAGTATCACGTTGCACTGCGAAGTGGTATAATCATATGAACACAGGTTCGATACCAGATAATGCATATGTTTTCATTGTATGTTTTTTTTTTTTTTTGGAATATGCACTAGAAATCATGATTTTGCACTATTTCTGTAAGGGGTAGGTTTAGGATGGGGTTAGGTGTGGTCATTTATACGAATTACACTTAGTAAAACACATTTAAATTACCATGAAATCAAAATAAAAACTCATAAGTCATTCCATGACGTCAGATCCAACGCAACACTGTCATTATTTTTACGACCGCTAGAGGGCGCTTAACTTTAAAACGTAAACATGGGTCGTATTTGATTGATTCAAAAACATACAACTGGGTCGTATTTTCTTTGAGGACAGTCTCTAAAGAAATTAAATAAAACAGAACGAACCAACTTCCCTAGTTAAAACTACTCCATTACTAAGAAAAAAAAAAAAAAGAGAAAAATAATTCTTCAACGTCTGAGACATCGTATATAAGCTACCGTCTAATAAACAAAAATACAAATACTGGCACACGCTGGCTGACCTAGTGTGTCTATACAAGCCAATCGTTCCTACATGTGCGCTATGTAGGTCACGTGACAACCTTACCTCCCCTTTTCCTCCGATCAGTATAAAACAGTGAGTGTAAATAATTTTCACAAGTGATCGGGAATAACGCTGAGTGGGGACACATTAAGGCCCCGTTCACACCGAATGCGCTTTTTATGCCTGAAAACGCGAGGCGCACAGCACTGCCTTTTTTGGTGACTTTTAAAAAAAGAGCATTGCGCAGCGGATTTTATGCTGCTAGGAAACTGTCAAACCATCAAAACATTCGATTCGATTCGACAATGGAAAAAACGCAATGATGTCGAGCGCTTTTCTGCATAGAGTTGCTTTTTTAAACTTTAGGAGCTTGGAACGCTCCGGCAAAAATGCGAGGCGCAGCAGGCGGTTAAAACGCATTAACAGCGTGCAGAATGCTCACTGCCAACCGAAAACAGTTCAAAAAAGGCACGTTGCACTGCACAAAGCGTGTTCTGTCTGATCGGGCCTAAGAGGTAATTAAGTCGCAGAGGCGTTCAAAAATATGAGATACAGAAGACAGCAACCAAGATAAACAGAAAAAACGCTCAAGTACAAGTGTCCAGGGACAGTACGGCGGCGTTTCCCTTTTATAGAATATCCACCCAGACATCTGGCCTGACACATCTGACGCAGGCACACAATGTCCTCCAATCCATTTGCTTCCCGAATAACAGACAGCAATCTGGGCCAATCCAAATGGAATTCTGTAACAACAGGTAAAAAAAAAAAAGAACAGCAGAAAGCGACCAACACACTCACGTCTTGGGGGACGTAACAGCCATTTTATTACCAAAATATCTCACCACTTTCTGGTTTGTTCAACATTTCATGTGTAGTTTAAAAATGCAATTTCCCTCTTCCCTTTGCATTTTCAAAATGCAAAATACCGTGCAAGACAGCCACTGTCTTTATTTAGCTAATTTCCTGTATAAGGTGTTGATTTCAGTTCCCCATCTATCATGTACACAAGTGTTAGAGAAAACAGCCACATCTAGCATTGACAAGCAAATATTCTGTTGTGGTTACAAACTTGACAAACTAAAAATGGCCAATTTCGCACTCTCCACACACACACACACACACACACACACACACATACACACTATGTTACTAAGAGGGGGCTGCCACTCTACACTGGCCGAGAGTCCCCAGAGAGGGTTTCTGCTTATTTTAAAGCAACAAAAATCACATACAAATTTTTTTAAGGTCTTTTTTCAGAATACAACTGAAAATAAGTGTATTTAAAAAAAAAAAAAACACATGCCAAGTGGGGACCTGAAACTCTGAGAGACTTCTACCTATCCAAGAGGGGACCTTCATAGACTGCAATGCAAATGTGTGTGGAGACACAGAGATTGTTAGCACACAGTCTTTCTTCACTTCATCTGACTTTAACTCCAAATTTTTGAACATATTATTTGCAGACATTTTTGGGCCTGAAAATAAAACCAAACCCTTCTCAATGTATGAATGCAATCATGTATATAAAATATATATAAACAAAACAAATAATAATGCAATTACATTCAGCCACATGGCAATAGTTCATAGGCAGAGATAATAAAGTTTTTTTTTTAAAACACATGCCAAGTGGGGACCTGGGGTGAGTTTCCCGTACAACGATATAACTCGCTGATTAACCTCCATAGTACGATGCATTGTTCTGGAAACGAACTAGCTAGTCATGACTGTTTCCCGAACACGGTCGCATCTCCGTTGTTTGAACCACATTAGTTCAACAATGTAGGGCTGTTGTTAATGACGTCACCGAGCAATAACTTCTGCTATTTAATGGATTATACATCTTAGAATGCCGCTACATTAAACATACCTCCTGATGACTAATTTACAATTTTTTTGTTCCTTGTCATTTCGCTTTATTTGACATTTGATTGATCTTGGGTTCCCTCTTACGTCATACTCTGGGGTTCAATGTTCATTTGAACTATGGTTTTGGGAAACGCAGAATCGTTGAACTATGATGGTAACGACGGAACTTGCGATCATATTTGGCTAACAATGCTTTTGGGAAATGCACCCCTGATCAGTGACTTCTACCTATCCAAGAGGGGACCTTCATAAATCAAAAAACTTCTCAATGTATGAATGCAATCATATATATATAAAGAACTGCACACATTCCACAGAAGATCATTCTAAGTTTATGTCTACGGTGATTCACGCAGGTATGTGTTACTCTGCAGCAGTGACGATCCGACCAGGCTACAATAGTCCAAAAATAATAATAAGTCCAAAAAAGATATATATGATTACATTAATTCATAGAGAAGTGTTTTGGTTTAGTCTATGAAGGTCCCCTATTTTGTATATACACTGGAGATCAAAATTAGAGAACAATTTATAAACAATTGAACAATTCTGAAATAATGTCATCTTCACTGCTCAACAGTTCAAGGAGTTTTTGTCCTGTCAATACCATGCTACCAGAACACCTTTTCCACAAAATAACTAAGGCATTTCAACAAAAAAACATTATTTTGCAGAAAACACACTGATCAAAATTAGAGAACAACAATGACTGTAGCATGGAAAAAAGATTACAACAACATTTTCTGAAGGTTACAACAGTCAGCAATTAGTAGGAAGTGTACAGGCCTCTGCTCTGAATGACTTCAGCACACCTGCGGCCACAGGACAGCACTAGTCTCTCACACTGCTCTGGTGTGATTTTGGTCCACTCTTCTTCCAGTCTCCTCCACAGTTCGGTGACTGTAGCGGGTTTCTTGGCCATAACTTTGTCGCCAAGGATTTTCCAGAGGTTCTCTATTGGGTTGAGATCAGGCAGGCCATGTCATTATTTCAATGTTTTCAGTTTCAAGGAACTGCTTTACCCGTTTTGCTGTGTGACATGGAGCATTGTCCTGCATGAACACTGCAGGCTGTTTGGGTGATTAACGCAGGGAAGGAACCATATGTTGTTGAAGAAGGTTCTGATAAACATTTGCATTCACTCTGTCATGTAGCTGTATAAGAGGCCCAACTCCTGCTGCAGAAAACATGCCCCAAACCATGACACTTCCTCCTCCACTTTTCCTGACTTCTTTACACACTTTGGGTTCAGTTTTTCTCCAGTTTGTCGCCGAACATAATGTTTCCCATCAGACCCAAATAAATTAAACTTGTGAACTTTGGACCAGTTCTCCTGTGTCCACACAACATGCTCCTCAGCAAAGCTTAGTCTAGCCTTTTGATTCTTTCTGCTAATGAGAGGTTTTGTCATTGCAGAGTGGGCTTTCAAGTTTATTTATATAATTACATTTCTAAAATATATTTATATATAGTTTCCAGCACTGATAATAAATGAGCATATTAGAAACATTTCTGAAGGATCATGTGACACTGAAGACTGGAGTAATTATGCTAAAAATTCTGCTTTGCATCTCAGGTATAAATTAGAATCTAATGTATATTAAAATAGAAAATGTTATTTTACATCATAATACAGTTAAACAATATAAAATTTTTCCTCTATTTTTAATCAAACAAATGTAGCCTTGATGATCATAAGAACCTTCTTTATACATACATATATATATATATGAAACTAATAATAATGAAATAACAGTCAGCCACTTGGCAATAGTTCATTGGCAGAGAAAATTAAACTTTCTAAACTTTAGAAAACAAAACACACATGTCAAGTGGGGACCTGGAACTCTGAGTGACCTCTACCTATCCAAGAGGGGACCTTCATAGACGAAATCAGAACACTTCTCAATGGCATGCCATTTATGAAAATTGGAGTATATGGAATTGAATGACATGTGAATATATATAATGAAAGTTTGAATATGGAGCTCTATCATACACCAAGCACAATGTTGTGCAAGGTGCAGTGCAAGTGTTTTTGCTAGTTTCAGCCTGATGCAGTTCTTATTTTCCCTTTCAGTGCCACATCGTGTGTTCAGGTGCATTGTTGGCGCTTTTTTTTTTTTTTTTTGATTTTCAAACATTATAAACAACATACAATTGAATAAGACAAAACAATAAAATAAAAATAAAAATTAATTAATTAATTAATTAATAATAAAAAAAAAAAAAAAATAATAATAATAATAATAATAATAATAATAAAAGAGGGGAGCTCACCACAGAATGACATAATCGTACAATCCTCATTGCTTACATATTTAAACAAATCCTCTAATAAGAATAGAGGATATATCTAGGCCCATATATAGCAAAAATGGGTCCCACCTTTTATGAAATATAATGTCTTTGTTATAAGAAGCACATGTTAAGTAATCTAATGATACATATTCCAGTATAACACTGTGCCATAGTGCTTTAGAAGGTGCTTCAACTGTTAACCAGTTCAGTTAAACTGAACAGTTAAACAGTTAAACTGCTTTAATCATATCTCCTAGCTCAAACTAAATAAGGAAAGCCTTTCTTTCTCTTACTGTCTCTTTCTGACTTTATTTTATGTTATTTTTGTTTGATACTCTTGTAATGACCAACTCTATAAGAACCATCAGTGCGCTGAGTAATAACGTACCACACATACAGCACAGTCATTAGCTGACCCATGCAAAGTTACTCAAACCACTATCCTTTGTGTGCACCTGCACAAATCTTAGAACTAGCTGTCCCTCACCAGCTATTCAGCTTACCTCCTCTGTCTGTACTTGCATTTGGCTTCTGCCTCTCTCTCCTGTGTTTCCACAAGTGACCCAGTGTGTGTCAGGCAGCCAGCACTGCCATCCACCAGTACCACTTTGGAGACCCGGCAAAGCACTGTGATGGACATCCTTCAGCCTAAAGCAGCCAATGTCCTGCAACGGCCAAGGAAGGAACAGAAGAACTGTGGCACAAATGGACACTTTACACCCAGTCATGACAACCAGGAACTGACCAGCATCGTCTCCTCCTTGGCCCACACCCCCAAGGGCCTCAGATAGGAGGTAAATGAACTAAACTGCAAGTCACAAAGTTCCAAAGGGAACTGACACCTGCTCAGCGAGAGAAGGAACAGAACAGATGCAAGGAATCTGACAGGATGGAGCAACAGAAAGAAATCGCCAGTCTTCAGAAGGCTCTAACAGCTGCCAGACACAGAAAACAGCTTGGAAAAGCCACCAGACAAGACTTGGAAAAGAGAACTGTTTCACACAAAATTGCTGTTAAAACAGCATACATACAACTTAATGAGAGAGACACTAGAGCTACGGCCCTAGAAGCCCTCTGCATTTAGCCAGAGCTGAAGTCCAAACCCTGTTTCAACAATTCTGCAACCTTATGAAGAGCTCAACATGGTCCAGAAAGAACTGGGACAGTATTACGGACTGTGCATGGACTCAAGTAAAAGACACCCTGCTGCCTGTCACAGATCCAGCAGTGCAAACCCACTCACCTCTGTACAAGACACAAAAGGGGGAGATGAAACCTTCTGCTTGACACTGCACAAGTCAACTTCCTGAAAACTTCCGCAGCGACAGAAGGAAAATGATCCATTCAGATGAGCCCTGAAACAGCACATGAAATGACACTTAAAGATCTCAACCAAATAGCCATAGACATCCCTGCATTCACAACAAAAGTTGCAGGAAACAACGATGTCCATGCTTGCCGGTGAGACATTTGATTTCCACCTGCAGTCCTGAACCACCAAGATAGACTGTCTGCAAGCTTTTCCTCCAAACAGCCTTCTGATTGTAAGTCACCGTTTTAGGCATTCTGGCCTACCCCACTCAGTGCCTTTGCAACAACTGTGTGACCTGACACCGAAAGACTTTTATGACCACAAGGCCACCCCAGAAAGGGTTCATAAGATCCCAATGATTCTGATCTACCAAACTCAAAGGATCAAGTTAACACCAGAAGGCCCCCGGCAAGGCCTCAGAGCAAGTCAGCACAGGACTTACATTTAAAGTAGGTGAAAACACATCGAAGAGAAGCAAGTGTGCATCAGTGAATTTAAGATTTTGCTGCTTGAAAGGAAATCTTAAACAGAAGTATAAGTCTTACTTGCTAACAAACTGAGCCTTTCAAAGCCTGCAGACATTTGCTACATGCCATTCAAATTTACATTAATGCGGATTGGTTCCCATGACAATGACTTGTCACAGGACACAGAAACTCCAGAGAGCACACACGTCATTACAGCAGACTGTAAGCACACCGCCTGAGCCGGTCTATCTGACAACACCTAGCTTCAGCTTAGGCTAAGTTAACTAATAACGTCAACAGCTAGCAGTTAGCATCATTCACTACAGCTTGTGGACATGCAGTGCAAAGTGATCTAACCCAATGCCATTTAAATATACTTATGGTTCTAATCCCTTACTTCTTCTTCCCTTAATTTAAGTCTTCTCAGCTAATTCACCTTCACTATTTTATTTGTATCCCCTCCTGGTTCAACTAAATTTACAGTTACTTAATTAAATCTAAATTTAATTACATTTCAACTGTTCAGCTAGAGAAGAATGTTCGTTTTATAGATATTGGGAATGGTTTAATAGCACCTTGGCTAAATTTTATGCAAGGACAGACCCATGGTATGGTCTTGAACACGCAGCAGCAATGACCAACTATGGGGTGATGATCGAAGCAAGCCTAACAGTTAATCAAGAGTGCTATTGAATATTCCCAATTTCTGGCCACTTTGCTGTTGGAATCACTTATTTAATTTGTCCTAATGATAATAGCAGTGCAGCTATTCACTCATTTTTTATTTACCTGATTTATTTACACACCTCTTTTATTCTAGAGTGGTCTCGCCTCTCCATAGAGCTAGGAGAAACTAGAGACACTTTTCATTTGTGATTCTGCTTATTCTCAATGAGTGCACCGAGTTCTGTGACCCTCCAACACGGGTAATCTTAATGATTACAAGGGCATAACTGTGGTTCAGGCACCCTGGTAACAAGCGTAATCCAAATAGGAAAACTGTCCTTCTTCCCTTCTCTTTTTGTTTCCCACCTTGTAAGAGATTCAGCCTGTTATGAGTCATCAGGAGATTCTGAGAAATACTTTGACCATAAGAAGCATCTTAAGTCATTTATTAGATCTTGGCTTATGCCATACAAGAGATATTTTCAGAACCACACAATCTCAGCGCCCTAGCATCCACAGCTAAGATATTAATCACAGAAGACACTTCACTAGCAAACCATGCCTGAAACAACAAGCTGTATGTTATATTGCTAACTGAACCAATAAGCCGTAGCTCCGAACTCTTTAGGGCCACGCATTATCCTCTCACCTCTACCCTCACCATGAGAGTGGCAACATCTCACAGATGCTCAGTATATCCTCCCATATGGATGTCCTTAAAACCTTGTCAGTGCAAGGAACACTGTTCCGCCCAGGGGTGCTGACAACCTACGGCACCAGAGGGAAATGTGACTGGATAATGACAGAAGAGGACCAACGACACCTTACCCAAGTCAAGAGTTACAGCCAGGCTGGGTTGACCAAGGTTATCACAACCTTAGCCACCTCATGGGTCTCAACTAGAGAATAAACAACCTCACTCAACTGATCACAGAGTCCCGCAAGGAGCGGGCACATGCTCAATGCCTCGCAGATCAGCTAGAGACTGAGATTCAAGCCATAATCGAAAGACTTTAAAGGGCTCAGACAGTTGCGGAACAAGGACAGCAGCTGGAAAGAGCAACACAAAACCAGAGCAGAACTGTCGCCATGGTGACACCCCAGGTAACAAACACCACTGGTAGAAGCCATGAAAGCACCATGGTATGTCCAACAGCAGTCCGCCACAACACCCTCCCCACAACGTTCACACAGGTGCCAAATGGAGGCTACACAAGGACAGCTGGACATGCCTACTTTTAAATTACAGGAGCTGCTAACACTAACAAAAGAGCTGTATTAGAAAGGACAAACTTCTGACTCCTCGCCCAACACAGCACAGCATCAGACTCCTCCAAGGGAGGAGCATCCTGTAAACCAGTCAACACCCCAAGAGCAGCCAGACAACGTTTGATAGAGCAACAGGCTGACATGCCCAGCAGCAAAACTTCTACCAACACAACTCAGGCAAGCTCAAGTCAGTGCCACAACCAGAGAAAAGTGACACTACCAACAACAGACTTCTGGTGAAGTTCGAGCAGGACAGATGGCAAACAAACACCTGCTGCCCTCCTGCCACCTTCACTAGCTCAGTCTGAAACTCCACACTACAACTCTCCCTAAAAATTCCCTGTGACCCCTGGAACCACCTGACCTCTCACAAGTGAGAGTCCAACCAGCTAATCCAAACTGCAGGCACCACAGACAGCCTACTAGATACTGACACCTGAAACAACCTGACCCAGACCAACTTGCATTAGGATGACAGGTGACACTGCCTCGACACCTGCTGCACAAGCTCGAGGACCCGCATCGTGCTACCACCTACATAACCAGAGCATCCCACCGGAGAGCATTCACCACAGCACCACAGCCAATCCTGGCAGCACCAACAGCCAGAGAGCCACCTCTCTCTTCCAGCCATGAATGGCAGGTGCCTGTCTGATTGATCTGCACCCCTGACGTCGATCGCTGTTGTCTATTGGACAGACAACAACGTTCGAAAAGGGGGAATATCTGTAGGGTCTGGACCAATCAGACAGTTATTTGTTACATTTAGCAAATCATCTTTAAAACCAACAAGCCAACTAAATGTGGAGTTCGGATTACAACCCCCAGATCAACTACAACCCCTCAGAAAGGCTTGGTTGCCACGGCAGCCATCTGATAAAACTTGTGTATGGCCCAAAAGGAATGTAGGCAACTTTTCCTTACGAAAGACATTATGCCCATAGAAATGGACTTTTCCCTATTTATTCACAGACAAACCTTTCTGTGAATGAACTCACATAGCCCATATATCTCTATGTATATTATGACTGTTCAGATATTTTGTCTTTTGTTTTTATAACTGTTTATGCATGTTTTATGGTAGATTACTATGTATGCATATTGTGTTTGGTCTTTTTGAAATCGTATTTTGATTGTCTTAAAGATGGTGTGTATTAGATGTTGATACCTGTGCGACATGTTAGTGTTCTAAGAATCCTTAGTATTTTTGGCCTGAACCCCTATTGATTTACATATGCAAAATGCCATGTTCTCAGACAAAGGGTCATAAAACGAGGACCCAGTTTCTAACCTCCCACTGAGAAAGTCAGCCTTCTCATTGGTCGAACCCATTTGGAAAGGTGTGACTCTTTCCAGACTTTAAAGGGCTCACACACCATTCTGCCTCCTCTCTTCTGCAAAATCTTCAGACTGCCGTCATCTTGAGGGCCTCCACAAGCCTGAGCCGGCACTGGAGTGCCTCCATATATAATATGGAGTTGCATGTGTTTTTCCCAGGCTGGGGAAAATTGCTCTTGACCACAAAGCATCAAACTTATAACACTGGAGTTTGTCTCCACTCAATCTGGGAGCTCATCATCATGGAAATGTTCTCGACCAGACATTCCTTTCTCTACATTTTCATCTCTGGATTGTGGCCTACATCTCCTGTGTTTGTGTTGTGTATGTGGAAGAAGATCCGACCGCTCACCAAAACAATGAACCCGGAAGAAGCCGCATCACCCAGCCAGTCAGTCACTGAATTGGTGAATGCCCTGACGGCAGCGTTAAGACCACCTCCGACGCCCGCCATCTGCCTCAGGATGTCCCATGGCCATGCCTGCTTCCTTCGCAGGCGAGGCGGCTGAGTGTAGCGTGTTCCTCCTTTTTCATTCAGATGCAACCTCACCAGTTCACCTCGGAGAATGCTAAGGTAGCTTTTCTCATTTCTCTTCTCACCGGCAAGGCGCTACAATGGGCTAAAGCCATATGGACAAATAATAATCCCATCATTCACTCCTTTGATCAGTTTGTCAGCCATTTCTCCGAGGTGTTTAATACTGCTATCGGTCCACTAACCATTTCCGATCAGTTGTTCCATTTACAGCAAGGTTCTTCCTCGATCCATGATTACACTCTCCATTTTCGTACGCTGGCGGCGGCTAATGGCTGGGATGAGGTAGCGCTTCTTGGCGCATACCGACACGGTCTCAATTCCAACATCAAAGCCGCCATGGCGTTCTATGACGATTCCATCGGCCTGGAGGCGTTTCTACAGCAAACCACCCGCATTACCCAGCAACTGGCCGCCTGCCAGCCTCAAAACCCGGCTCCTCAGTCGACCTCAGTGGCAGCTAAGCCTCCAGTACCAGAACCTATGCAAGTGGATTCTAACCGCCTCTCACAAATGGAACGAACTCGACGCTTAACATCCGGACTCTGTTTATATTGTGGGAACCCCGGTCATGTCCTCTGCAACTGCCCTGTTCGTCCCCCATGCCCCGTGGTGAGTACCATTCATTCTGAAATTAACACAACTTCACTGACTCTACTACCTGTAACACTTCATACTGCTGAACTCTCGCTATCTCGCATCTCCTCGGACTGTTTAAAACAACTACAGCTTAGAAGTCAACGCCATTCTACTACATACTCCGTCACAACCATTCAGGGAAAGCCACTGGGGCGTGGGAAAATCCGTCACCGATCTCCATCCATCACTCTTCAAGTTGGTCTTTTTCATAAGGAGGATATTCAATTTCTGGTACTGGAGGGCTCGACGGTCAACATCATCCTGGCTGCAGTTACATCACCCAGAACTCCGCTGGGATCCCTGTGACATCAGCCGTTGGAGTGAACACTGCCAGCAACATTGTTTATCCAACTTGCCTCTTCCCTGTTGTGTCTCGATCTCCCTCGCCTCCACCCAGGTTGAGAGCCCAGAACCCACCATCCCTGTAGAAATCCCAGCGGAGTACATGGCGTTCCAGGATGTCTTCAGTAAGCAAGCTGTCACCCAACTACCACCCCACCGGCCATGGGACTGCGCCATCAATCTGCTGCCCGATGCTCAACTTCCTAAGGGACGTGTATATCCCTTGTCCATCCCGGAGCGCCAGGCGATGGAGGAGTATATTGCGGAGGCTTTAAAGCAAGGTTACATTCGTCCATCTACCTCGCCGGCCGCTTCCAGCTTCTTCTTCGTGGGCAAGAAGGATGGAGGTCTTCGGCCTGCATCGACTACCGGCAGCTGAACTCTCAGATCATCCAGCAACCCTACCTGCTCCCCTTGGTCCCTGCCACCCTCGAAGAGCTTCGTGGATCCCAGGTCTTCACAAAGCTGGACCTGCGGAGTGCTTATAACCTTGTTCGTATTCGTGAGGGAGACGAATGGAAGATCGCATTCATCACACCTGCTGGTCACTATGAGTACCTCGTCATGCCCTACGGGTTATCCATCAGTCCATCCGTCTTCCAAACGTTTATGAACGAGGTGTTCCGGGAGTTTCTACACAAGTTTGTCATAGTCTACATAGATGATATTCTGATTTACTCCCAGAACCAGGCCGAACATCGCCAGCACGTCCAGCAGGTCCTCCACAAACTCTGCCGTCATCATCTGTTCCTCAAACTAGAAAAGTGTGAATTCCATCAATCATCGGTACAGTTTCTTGGATATAACATCTAACTGCAGCTTGTTTATTGAAGATGCAGGACAACCACCTAGCAATGCATTACAATAGTCCAGCCTAGAGGTCATAAATGCATGAACTAACTTTTCTGCATCAGAAACAGGTAACATGTTTCGCAGCTTGGCAATGTTTCTAAGATGGAAGAATGCTGTTTTTGTAACATGGGAAATATGATTTTCAAAAGACAAGTTGCTGTCTAATATAACACCCAGACTTTTGACTGTAGAGGAAGCAGCAGTACATCCATCTAGTTGCAAATTGTAATCCAAGAGATTTTGTGTATTAATTTTTGGTCCGATAAGTAATATCTCTGTCTTATCTGAATTTAATAGGAGACAATTATTGGTCATCCAGTCTTTTACATTTTTAACACACTCTGTTAACTTTGATAATTTAGAAGTTTCATCTAGTCTTGTTGAGATATATAGTTGAGTATCATCAGCATAACAATGGAAACTAATTCCATAATTCCTAATAATATTGCCAAGGGGCAACATGTATATTGAGAAAAGCAGAGGACCTAGGACAGATCCTTGTGGCACTCCATACTTTACTGGTGATAATTGAGAAGACTCCCCGTTTAAGTAAACAAAGTGGTAGCGATCAGACAGGTAGGATCTAAACCAGCTTAAAACCTGCCCTTGGATACCTGCATAGTTTTGTAGTCGATCTATTAGTATGTCATGGTCTATAGTGTCAAACGCAGCACTAAGGTCAAGTAAAACTAGCAATGAGATTAGTGATTTTTACAAGTGCAGTTTCTGTGCTATGATGGGGCCTGAAACCTGATTGAAATTCTTCATAGATATCATTTTTTTGCAAAAAGCAGCATAATTGAGCAGATACAACTTTTTCTAAAATTTTAGACATAAACGGAAGATTAGAAATGGGTCTGTAATTTCCTAGTTCATTTGGGTCTAGTTGTGGTTTCTTAATAAGAGGCTTAATAACCGCTAACTTGAATGATTTTGGGACATGACCTAAAGATAACGATGAGTTAATAATATTGAGGAGCGGTTCTTCTGCTACAGGTAACAACTCTTTCAGTAATTTAGTGGGTACAGGATCTAATAGGCATGTTGTTGGTTTAGACGTACTGATAAATTTAATTAGCTCTTCCTGTCCTATGGTGGTAAAGCACTGCAGGTTTTCTTTGGGTGTGACAAAGGAAATTGACGTATTAGACGCTGTAGAATCTACGCTGGTTATTGTATTTCTGATGTTATCTATTTTATCAGTGAAAAAATTCATAAAGTCATTACTATTAAACTGTAAAGGAATATTTCGGTCGGGCGGCATCTGATTATTTGTTAATCTGGCCACTGTGCTAAATAAAAACCTTGGATTGTTTTGGTTATTTTCTATGAGTTTGCGTATGTGCTCGACCCTGGCAGCTTTTAGAGCCTGTCTATAGCTGGATATGCTGTTTTTCCACGCAATTCTAAAAACTTCCAAATTAGTTTTTCTCCATTTGCGCTCAAGATTACGAGTTTCTTTCTTGAGAGAATGGGTAGTACTGTTGTACCATGGCGCAGTACATTTTTCTCTAACTTTTTTCAATTTGATGGGGGCAACAGCTTCTAACGTATTAGAGAAGATAGTGTCCATGTTGCTAGTTAATTTGTCTAGATCCTGTGTATTACTGGGTGCACAGAGCAGTTGAGATAAATCGGGCAGGTTACTTGTAAATAAATGTTTGGTGGCTGGAACAATGGTTCTGCCCAAATGATAGCGCGGAGCGATATAGTTAATATCAGTCATACGCAGCGTGCATGATACAAGGAAATGGTCAGTAACATCATCGCTTTGAGGTACGATATCTATGTCAGTAAGATCAATTCCATGCGATATAATTAAATCTAGCGTATGATTGAAACGATGAGTGGGCCCGGTGACATTTTGCTTGACTCCAAAAGAATTTAATAGGTCATTAGTGCTTTATCAAAATTAACCAACAGGCCGGAAAGGAAATCTGAAAATTATTTTAGAAAGTCTGCATACGGCCCGGGTGGTCTATACACAGTAGCTAAAATAAGAGATAAGACAGATTTCTTTTGCAAATCTGACAGAGTAACTTTAAGCAAAAGTATTTCAAAGGAATTAAACTTGTATCCTTTTTTCTGAGTTACATTGAGAATATCACTATATATTGTTGCGACACCACCGCCACGACCAATCTGACGGGGCTCATGCTTATAACAGTAGCTTGGTGGAGTAGACTCATTTAGACCAATATAATCATTTGGTTTTAGCCAGGTTTCAGTCAAGCAGAGTACATCAAAACTATTATCTGTGATCATTTCATTTACAATAACTGCTTTGGGTGCGAGTGATCTAATGTTTAGAAGCCCAAACTTTAAAAATGGTTTTTGTTCGTTTATTTTGCATTTTTCCGGGTTAATCGCGATCAGATTTTTTCTAGATCCTGCATTAACTGTATGTTTTGACCTCACTATTCGAGGAACAGACACAGTATTTATAGATTGGACAGCACTAGTGCTATCATTTAAGTGTTCAGAGCAAAAACCATCATAGCAGTTATTTGGGAATCGGCTTACTAGTCAAATGGAGCGCAGCGTCCTGGAGATGTTGTCCGACAGCAGTTCTGCTCCGACTCTGCTGGGGTGCAGGCCATCAGCATGGAAAAGCCTAGGACGCTCCCAGAAAAGATTCCAATTATTAACAAAGAGCAGTTTCTGTTCTTTACACCATGTCAATAACCATTCATTTAGAGCAAAAAGTCTACTGAACCTTTCGTGCCCACGTCGATACGTGGGAAGCGATCCTGACACGATGATCCTCGTCTCGGGCGCCGTGCTGCGAACCGTTTCGATCAGGTACGTCCAAAGCTGCTCAGTCTGTGCCATGTCTAACTCTCCACGCCAACTTCCCGCAGGTAAACTGGTTCCACTACCCATCCCCCAGAGGCCCTGGTCCCACCTGGGAGTGGAGTTTGTCACGGACCTCCCCAATTCAGAAGGTAACACCTGCATTCAGGTCACTGTGGATCGATTTTCTAAATCCTGTAAACTCGTGCCTCTAAGGGGTTTACCCACAGCCATGGAGACTGCGGAGGTCCTATTCCACCAGGTATTTCATCACTTCGGCCTCCCAGAGGAGATCGTGTCGGACCGGGGTCCTCCATTCATCTCTCATGTATGGAAGGCGTTCTTCAAACTGCTGGGCATTTCTGTTTGTCTCTCTTCAGGATATCACCCACAGACTAATGGCCAGACTGAGAGAAAGATCCAGGAGCTTGGACGTTACCTCCGGTCCTACTGCTCAGAAGATCAGCATAGCTGGAACAGGTTCCTCCCGTGGGCCGAGTACGCACAGAATTTCCTACGCCAGGAGACCACCGGACTAACACCTTTCCAGTGCGTACTCGGTTTCCAGCCCCTGCTGTTTCCCTGGACGGAGGAACCCTCGAATGTTCCAGCTGTAGACCACTGGTTTCGAGAGAGCGAGAGAGCGAGAGAGTGTGGGACTCAGCTCATCACCACCTCCAGCGGGCAGTCCGTCGTCACAAGATCTTCACCGACGCTCGACGTAAGACGACGCCCGTATACCACCCAGGGGATAGGGTATGGCTCTCCACCAAGGACATACACCTACGACTGCCCTGCAGGAAGCTGAGTCCCCGCTACATTGGTCCCTTCAAGATCTTGAGGCAGATCAGTGATGTCACCTACCAGCTTCAGCTCCCACCCAGGTACCATATTCACCCCACATTCCATGTCTCCCTCCTAAAACCCTTCTTTCCCTCTGCCACAGATCCCACCAGAGCTGAAGTTGGACCCCCTCCTCCGGAAGTCCTGGATCAACCAGAGATCTACACCGTCCATGAGATCCTGGACTCCAGGCGTCGAGGGGGCCGCCTGGAATATCTTGTGGACAGGGAGGGGTACAGACCGGAGGAACGATCCTGGGTGCCACGATCCAACGCTCCTGCTGGAATTCCACCACAGCCACCCAGATCGTCGGGAGCCGCCCTTGGAGGAGGGGGTAATGTCAGGCATTCACCACAGCCACCTCCCTCAGAAGCACCTCCCACCAGATCCCAATCACCAGAGTTCTGATCATCTGCACCTGTTCCCAATCTGCTCCACCCCTTTATAAGATGCTCACCTTCAGTATTCTCTTGTCGGATCTACCGTTCACACCCCTGACGTTTGCTCCCGACCTCTCGATGCTTTACAGTATTGGATCTATTGGACTCTGGTGGCTTACTCTCTCGTTTGGACTCATTTCACCATTTCATACGAAGGACAGTCGGATAAGCTTACCCTGCCATCTTTTCATCTGTTTACCTTCTCATTTACAATCTGTTTCAATAAACCAACCTCTCCATTGTCACTCTCCTGTGTTTGTGTTGTGTATGTGACAGAATGACGGGGCTAAAGGCACCTTTGATATAATTTTCCTCTAAACCACTAGATTGCGCAAATGCATGGAGTAGCACTTTCCAAAACATCCGCTTTTCAAGATGCACCTGTTTATTTATTTGATCTTTGATGCAATTGCGCACAGTACTTCAAAATTTATTCTGTGCTTGCTTGATCTAATTTAATCAAGAATCGCTACAATTAATGCATATATTTTGAGACAAAGGTCTTCTTTATGATTTTCAGTTTTGCTTAAGATAATTAAAGCAGTTTTTAAATAATGAAACGGTAACACTTTATTTTAAGGTGTCCATTATACAGAGTAATTACTGAGTAATACATTATACTGTAATTACAGAGTAATGCTGAATGAACAGTCCCAACTCCCCTGCATCCCAGCGACACACCCGCACCCCAAAAACCCTACCTGTATGTTGGTGTGATGGGAAGGGGAAGCATTAGGGATGGGGAGGAAAACATCGGAGGAGGCAAAGTGCCCCCCCCTGACTGGAGCCAGCTCCCCCGCTGACCCCCATAGGCACCCCCGTTGCCCCAAACCCGTCCCAGGCAGGGGGCCCAGGCCCATCCAGACCAGGGCCTACGGCAGCCCGGGGTGGCCCACCAGACCCCACAGCAGAGGAAAAACTACCCCCACCCCATCATTCAGTCAACTCCCAGACTACCGAAGACAATAGACACCCAGGTTAAACCAGTCCTCCGCCCCTATTGGGTCCCTCCCTCCCTCCAACAGATGGTAACGACGTCCCCACCAGCTAAAGACACCCCCGGCCCCACCGATGCATTGGAAGCCCCCGCACCAGGGCCGGGCCCAAGTGCATGCATCCACCCACGCCCCCGGCAGCACACCCACCAGGACCCAAGCCCCCCAGGACCAGCCGGAATCCCAGCCCGGAGGCAGAGCGCCCCCAGAACCCCAAACCCCCCTGGACGTACCCCGGAGCAACACAGCCGCCAGGCCGGCAACCTACGTCCGCCGACACAGGCCTCCCCAGCAGCGCCGCGTGCAGTCGCCAGAAAAAACAACACCCGAGAGCCACCAGTACCCCATCCAGGCCAGGACCGCAGCCCCAGCGCCGAATCCCCCAAGAACCCCACCCCCCAGAGAACCCCCAGACGCCCCAAGCCCAATTGGCCCCCCATGCCAACAACAAAAATCAAAGCCGGACAGAATCAGGACCCCCCACCCACACTAGGTGATGGAGCTGATCAAAGGAGCCCAGAGAGAATGTTCTAATGTAGCAGCAGAAGCTGTGTCAAGATTAATATAGTCCGATAAGCGATCTCTATATTCGTTGATATTAAGATTATTTTTATTTTTCCAGTTCATGAGGACAGTCTTCTTGGAAATGCATAAGGCGGTGAAAGCCATGAGGATTGTGTTACCTTCTGTAGTGATACCATCAAGGTCACCCAACAGGCAGACTGACGGAGAAGCTGGAATTGAACATTTAAGACACTTTGTTAAGTCTTCACAAATCCCATACCAGAACCTCTGAACAGGTGGACAGAACCATAAAGCGTGGATATAACTGTCAGGAGTATTGTCTTGACAGAGTATCCCAGCTGACTGATAGATCTGCCTCCCATTTTGCAATAGGAAGCGATACTGATTCATCTATTTTAGAAAGTGTCCTGTATATTTTAGACACTAATTTGGGGGTTTTGAGACTAAGAAAATCTGCCACACTTGGTGGTATTTGTAATTTAATATGATTAGGCTTGAATTTCTTTTTTATTATATATTTAATTTGTTGATATTCTAAAAATCTGTTCTTATTGATCCCATATTGTTTAACTAATATGTCAAAGGGAATGAAGTCTGTCCCTTCGAATATATGTTCCAGGTATTTAATACCTTTTCTACTCCAGTCTGTGAAGTTTATCACATTATTGTTTATTAATATGTCAGGGTTGTTACAGATGGGATTAGTGAAGACTCAGTCATTTTTAGAAACTCCCACCATGCTGTCAGAGAAGAGCTGATACTGATGCTTTTGAATCATACGTGCCGTTTGATGATCGAGCTAATGAATGGCAGATCCCAAATTTCTATATTATTGCATAATGCCTGTTCTACATCTAGCCAAATGTCATCGAAGTGGGTGTGTTTTAACCACCCTAAAATGTGTTGAAGCCTGTTGGCTAAGAAATAATGGTGAAAGTTAGGCAGATCTAGTCCTCCTTTATCTTTGGTCTTTTCCAAAGGAATTTAGAAATGGAGGAGTCCAGAGATCTAAACCAGTCAGGTGATGGTTTGCTAGGGATCATTGCAAATAAATAATTAATCCTTGGCAAAACCATCATTTTTATTGAGGCGACTCTTCCCATAAGTGATATGGGTAGAGACTTCCATCTAGCTAGATCTTCTTCTACCATCTTTAAAAGTGGGATATGATTTAATTTAATTAGATCTGCCAGCCTAGGTGAAACATTAATACCTAAATATTTAATATTTCCAGATTGCAGTGGAGTGGAAGAGTTCTGGAAAGAACAATTAATTGGAAGAACTGTAGATTTTAACCAGTTTATTGAATAATCTGAGACATTTGCGAAAGAGTTTATTAATGTGATTACCTCAGAGAGAGTGGTTTGTGAATGCTGAAGGAAAAGTAACACATCATCTGCGTAAAGAGTGACTTTATGTTCTACATTCTTGCATTTAATGCCTTTAATCACTGTAGTCTGTCTAATTGCTGCTGCTAGTCGTTCAATAAAAATTGCAAACAGTGAAGGAGAGAGAGGGCATCCTTGCCTGGTGCCCCTCTTGAGACAGAAGCTGGACGATATTTGGTCATTTGTCCTAACACATGCTGTTGGAGAGTTATATAATATTTTTAACCAGTTTATGAAAGAGTTTCCAAAACCAAATTTGTGTAAAGCTGCAAATAGAAAGTTCCAGTTAACCCTATCAAAAGCTTTTTCTGCATCTAGAGACAATATTGTAATTTGAAGGTTTTTATTGCATGAATAGTTTATTAAATTAATTAATCTACTTGTATTTGTTGCGGAATGCCTCCCTTTTATGAAACCAATTTGCTCGGGATGAATTATGAGAGGGGTTATGTTCTCTATTCTTTTTGAGAGAGCTTTGCAGATTATTTTAATGTCCACATTAATAAGGGATATTGGACGATAGCTAGTAGGCAATACCGGGACTTTGCCTGGTTTTAACAATAGACTGATGTTGGCAGAATTCATATTTGGTGGAAGTCTACCATTATCCTTGGTTTCCTGTAACATTCTATAGAATGTTGGCACCAGAATAGGCCAGAATTCTTTATAGAATTCTGCTGGAAAGCCATCTGGACCTGGAGCCTTTTTATTAGGCATACTGTTCAGAGCTTCCTGAAGTTCATCTGATGTCAGTGGAGAATCCAATGCCATCGCCTGATTGTCTGATATTTCGGAAGAGTTATATTATCAAGAAACTGGTCAATTTCGTCTTTTGATGGGTTAATCTGTGGTGAATATAAAGATTTGTAAAAGTCCCTGAAGGTATTGTTTATTCTTTCAGGGTCATATACTATGTCCCCAGTTAAGTCTTTAATAGCACATATAGTTGTTTTTTCTTTATTTATTTTTAACTGGTTAGCTAGGAATTGACCTGATTTGTAACTATGTTCAAATTCTTGCCAGCGAAGTCTTTGTGCTAAGAATTTAGTTTTTTTTTATTAATAATTTCATTTAATTCTAGTTTTGCTTTATGTATTTTGTGCAGCATTCCCTGTTCCTGGGAGGATACATAGGCTTCTTCTAAGGATTTGATGGTTTCTTCTAATTCCTGAATACATTTAATTTCTGTTTTCTTTTTATGTGATGAGAATGAGATTATTCTACCTCTCATCACAGCTTTGCCTGCTTCCCAGAGAACAGATGCTGATATTCCAGGCAGGGTGCAAAGAACGCCATGCATCACAAAGTCCATAGTCGCTCATGTACTGTTTGACTATATTTGTGGAATCCCAATTGCGCTGAGTTCCAGCTGTACTGAGCCTGTCCATTTCTTTATTTAGTCCAAAGTTGAGGTCTCCCCCAAGAACAAGTGCGCAATCTAGGTGTTTAGAGAGTGCGGTAAAAAAAGCATGAAAAAAAGAGGGGTCATCAACATTTGGACCATATATACTGACAATACATATCGTTTTGTTGAATATAGATGATTTTATGATTAGAAATCTACCTTCTGGAGCTATAACTGTATTAAGAATTGTGAAATTAATATTTTTATGTATTAAAATTGCTACCCCCCTTTGCCTAGAGTTATAGCAGGCTGAGAACACATTAGGAAACTCAGTTGTTTTAAATTCATCTATAGCTGTGGCAGGTCTTTGAGTCTCTTGTAGTAAAACAACGTCTGCCTGTAGTTTTTTAAGCTGGCTAAATATTTTTAACCTCTTCTCTCTGGAGCCAGCTCCATTCACATTCACATAGATGTGGGTGTGTAGCTAATGCTGCACGCTGCGTGTGATGCTCAACTAAGTGAGATATACGCGGGCTTATATGTGTTTGTATGCGAGTATGTTTGCCATGTTTGTGTGCGCTGTAAAGTCGGAGTGGTTGCGTTGACGCTGAATGTATATGTACTTGGTTGTGCCATGCAGATATATAAAGATATAGGGTGTTGTGTGTGTGTGAGTAGGAAAGCAGGCGATCGGTGCTATAAGAAGAGTTAGAAAGGAGAAAGACATACAAAAAAACAAGCAGAGAGGGATGCAAGTAAAAACTTGACAGAAACGAAAACATTGCAACAACATTTAAACACTGCGGAGACTGACGGTATCGTGTTTGTTATGAAATCGTGTTATATTAGCGAGTTAACATAAATAGAGGTAAATGTAGGAGCAAGTGATGAAAGAGGAAATAATAATAATAATAATAATAATAATAATAATAATAATAATAATAATAATAATGAATTCTTATCTGGAGTGATGTTAATATAACCAGGGAGTGGTACTAAGGTCGCGGTAGAGCCGTCCGTCCACGTAGAGCCGGTCCACGGCGATGACAGCTCGGGAGCCCTTCTGGATGAAATTGCGTCAGATTGGGAACAGAGCTTTGCGTCGCTCCAAGATCTCTTTGGGGAACTGGTCGTTTACGCTGAAGTCTGTTCCTTTCAGCTCCTTGCAGCGACTTTTCACTTGCTCCTTCTGTTTAAAATATCAGAATTTGGCCACAATAGGACGCGGCCTCGGGGCTCCAGGTTTCTTCGCTCCCAGCCGATGGACTCTTTCGAGGCAGATGTTTTCCACGGTGTCTTCCGGAAGCTTCAGGTATGTCTTGATAAAGGTTTTAATCGTAGTTTCTGCGTCCTCCTCGGCAGATTCCGGAATGCCTGAAAACACCAGGTTATCTCTCATGCTATGGGCCTGGAGATCGAGGACAGTCTCTTTTATTTTTTTATTTTCTTCACTTAGATGGGTCATATTCTCAGTTAGAGACTTAACCGAGTCCCGTAGTGATGCGTGTTTCCACCTGTTGCTGGCTGAATTCCAGTGATTCCCTCAGGGATTTGAATTCACGGTGCATTATCTCGACCAGGGACAACCTCGCGTCAAAGCTGGACAACCGCTTGTCGATTGAATCCAGAATGTCGGTAAAGCTTTTACCTGTCGGCGATGTTGTTTCAGGCGAGTCTGTCGGGCAACTTCTTTTGGAAGACGGCATCTCGCTTTTGGCTGGAGAACATGCAATTTGGTTCTTCTTCATGACTATAACGTCGAAGCACCAGTCGATGTATTCCTGGAGTGTTTCCAAATTTTCCTCGCTGTTCTCGCTGTTCATTCAGTTTTTCCGCCAAGTCTCCGGTGTCTGACGTCACCTACACCTACAGCATTTCCAAGTGCTGGTACTTCTGATTTGGCGATGTTTGAACGGTTGTTTTCCCTCTAAAATGAAGTCACTTCCGGTCTGATGCTCCATTCTAATGCGGAGACATGGAGGGGAGAGAAAGGCATCAGAACTCAACATATTTTTAACATTTCCCAAACTGACCTGATATTTAGTTTTTTTATTGTTTTGAAAGGGAAAGCTGTGCGCAAACAGAAATGCGCACATATATTAATTTATTTTGTTTAAATCCTAAGAAAAAGGGCAGGTGCTCAAGCCCCCTTTGATGTCTATGTGTGCACATGCAAGTGACATGGTTAGTGTAACAAACCGGACGAAGACAGTTGGATCCATACACAAGATTTATTTACGGAAATGTAGTCATACAAGCAGGGTCAGACAGGAACAAACAGGGACAACGAAGAACGAGCAGGGGGCGGTCAGTATCCGAGCGAGAGGGTCAGGGGCTGGCAGCGAACAAACAGAGTAAGCCTAGGGCAGGCAAAGGGGTCGATAGGCGGGCCGCAGAGACTCGGGAAACCAGGGAACAGACAGGACAGGAGCCCTCCAGGGTGGAGCGGAATCCCCCCAGACTTGACTGATTGTAAAGGTGGATCCCTCTGACTCGATATAAGTCCCTGATAGCTTGCAAAGGGAACAGGATGACAGTAAGCGGCCGCCATTTTGTTAACGCGTTCCGGCACGCCCGCCATTTTGAGATCGCGCGCCGGGGCGGCCGCCATGTTGTGATCGTGTTCCCCCTCCGTGAAACCCACAGAAACAGAGGAGTCCCCATACCACAATGCATAATCCAATGAGTCAGTAAAACAGGTACGCGGCAGTATATAATCGCTCGCCGGCGCGGCCATCATTTCGTCATCATGCAGCCACCTCTCTGTGGTCACGTTCATCCTCCGTGAAACCCACAGAGACAGAAGAGTCCCCATACCACAATGCATAGTCCAACGAGTCAGACAAACAGGAACGCGGCAGTATGTAATCGCACGCCGGCGTGGCAGTCATTTCATGATCGCGCTCCGGCGCGGCCGCCTCTCTGTGGTCGCGTTCCCCCTCCATGAAACCCACAGAAACAGAAGCAGCCTTGATTTGAGAGGCTCATCGAGAGCTAAATGGAATACGTCCATGAAATAGTTCTCATCATAGAAGGGAAGTCTATACATCAGGTCACAGAAGCTTGAAACAAAATCCTCTATGGGCATAACGTGCTGCTTGAGTTGGAGAAGCTGGACAAACGGGTCCACGGTTGAACTAGGTGATGAAATAAAGCTGCTGGATCCGGGGGTGGCGAAGTTTTCTGTAACAAATGAGACGAAGACAGTTAGATCCATACGCAAGCTTTATTTACGGAAATCGAAGTCGTACAAGCAGGGTCAGACAGGAACAAACAGGGACAACGAAGAATGAGCAGGGGGCGGTCAATATCTGAGCGAGAGGGTCAGGGGCCGGCAGTGAATGAACAGAGTAATCCTAGGGCAGGCAAAGGGGTCGATAGGCAGGTGGAGACTCGTGAAACCAGGAAACGACAACGGGAAATCAAACTCGGGTAAACACTCGGAATTGAGAGATAATACAAATCAGGGGTGAAAGGTGAGAGGTGACAGGAAACACAGAAAGGGATTCTGGGGAATGGAGTCTGTGATAGTGTGTGTAATATTCCGAAGTCCAATGAAGGCTCCCTCTAGGGGTTGAAAGGAGGGGGCCATAACGGCACTGTTCATGACAGTTAGATTCAGATGACAAATATCATTATGTTTGGTGTCTATCTTACAGATAATCACCATGTTTATAATTAAACCATCAGCCTATTTAAAAACTATTAATCATATTGTCATGCCTCTGGACTGTTTTTGTTGTGTTTTCTTCCCCATGTGCTCTGTGTGACCTAGTTTCTGTTGCTCCTTGATTGGTTGATTTAGTTCAGGTGTATGTCATTATCTCCCCTTTATAAGTTCTGTCCTGTGCTATGCTTTTCGTCCGGTCTTCGTCAATGTGTACGTGTGTTGGTGAACCTCCTGTGTTGGAATCTTTCTTTGTGGACTATTAAAAGCCTATTGATATTCATCTTCTTGAGCCTGCGTGTTTCATACACACCGTAGTGTGACACATATCATATAATAAAATATAATTTGTTATTACTACAGTAAATCTATATTAAATTACTATGGTATCTCCTTCAGTGCTTTCAGAATCTTTACATTTTAGAATGATTTTGTTTTTGTATTTTAAAATAAATTTTTATATTAAGATATTTTATTGACAGTATTGAATAAAATTATTTTTGTTTATAATTTAGCTTATTACATAATTACAAACTGTAATTTCAGGCTGTTCCATAACTTAGTTACATGGTAAGTACATTTTGTTTCATGCAAATATATAGATTTTTGTTCAGTGTTGATCATTTTACTAGTGGCACCAATTCTGAAGCCTAGCAGCAATGAAATGAGCTCCTTGACATTTAGTCTGCTTTTGACTGTTAGTCTAAACCAGGGTTTCTCAACTCCAGTCCTCGGGACCCACTGCTCTGCACATTTTCTATGTCTCCCTCATTTATCACAGCTGATTCAGATCATCAGCTAATTAGGAGAAAGAACCATGAACTGAACTGAGTGTGTCAGATTCAGAAACATACAAAATGTGCAGAGCAGTGGGCCTTGAGGACTGGAGTTGAGAAACCCTGGTCTAAACAGTAATATTTGTGTCAGTTTTACTGGCATGTTTGTTGTGGAATGTTGCAGATTACACCAGAAATAACATTATTTAGATATGTTTTGTTTTCTTATTCTGCAGAAGTGAAATGACACTGAATTGCATGAAACTCAAAAGTCAAAATTTTTCCAACATCACTCCAGCTATGTGGTGAGAGGCTAAATCATTTGCAGATTATTTAACAACAGGAAGATTGATGCCCCTTAAATAAGCATATTATTAGGAATATGAGCAAATAAACTTCTAAGAAATAATCTATGTTTATTCTTTCTTACTTGTTTTATACATGGGCATGAAAAATGTATTTGATTAGAAAAAGTCAAAGAAAGATAGTTTGGGGTGACACAAGATATGAAACTAGCACAGATCTGAAGACTGAACACAGTCAGCTATTCCAGAATTATATTTAAATGACATTGCCTGATCTCTAACTATTTATGATTCAACAAAGAATAAACAATGTACTATTGTTGCTTCCTTTCCCTCAGTATTGATGTGAAGAACTTCACTGACTATCTCTCAGCATTCATGAGCTGTCCACATGTGTCCAATAGAACCCAAAAGAAGCTAATCAGGTCTGTGTATCATTTTCTTGGCTTTTGTGTTGTGAAACAAAGTAAATATGATTGTTGATGGTGCATAAGTGTATAGAGTACAATTCTGCTCCTGGAGGCCCAGAGTTCCAGGCAGGTGTGTTGGGACGAGATGAATCAAAACTAACCCTCCAGAAGCAGGATTGGGCATCTGTGGTATAAAATGTGCGGCGGCATGAGACATGCAGTAAAATCATCCAATACAGACAATAAAAACAGTACAATTATCCACCATAGACAACACATTTACATATTACCCACAAATATAAACAATAGGAGAAGCACAGATTCACGCTTTAAGAAAGTAATTATGTAAACAGCTTGTGAATCAGATCATAAGTATTTTTCTCTCTCTTTCCTCAGATTAAAACTGCATTCATGTTGCAATGGCACAGGTTTGTTATATCTGACAAAGAAGAACACAGCTGTGAATCAAATTATTACATATGAGACCTTAAATAGGGTGTACAAAGTGGAAGCTACACTTCACAAAATGCTACCAGAGGTCTGTCCTTTCTGTCTTTCCATGTGTGCTTAATATATGAAATTATATGATAGAATAGTACTTTTTTGTAACACTTTCCAAACAGGCTTTGTTAACATTAGTATTCGGTATCAAGAACTAGCCATTTGTATGTTCATAGTTTCATTGCTATTGTTTATAGTTCATGTTTATTCATTCATTAATGTTCTTTTGTTATCTCTGACAAGTACCACCACTATGTAGCTATGATAGTTCTACATATAACTGTGAAAACACCTTGTTAAAACTCACTTTTTGTAGGACTTTCCATGGAGTAGCCGTGGTCATCTTGGCAGATGTGCTGTGTTGGGCAATGGGGGGATTCTTAAGAACAGCAGTTGTGGAAGAGAGATTGACAGTGCAGACTTTGTCATCAGGTACATCTTACACTACCCATAATGCTATAATTTATTTTTAATTACAACAATGGTCAGATGCAGAACACCTAGGGGGAGGGAGGGAGGGAGGGAGAGAGAGAGAGAGAGAGAGAGAGAATTTGAATTTTAAAACTCCATTTTATTACATAACAATAAAAAAAAAACATGATTACACAACAGACTAGATTATCTCTACACAGTAGAGAAAAAAAAAAAAAAGGAAGGGGATTTACAACAGACTGTTGAAAGTCAGCACATCATCAACGATGTTACAAAGAACATTTTTTACACACCATCTTTGTTCAAAAAGCAAAACGTTTTTCGTTGCTTTAAAGTAACGAAAGTCAATTAAAACTCTGGACTTCACCAAGGTTGAAAAGAGCATCGTCACATCCGTGTCCACATTTCTTTCCATTTTTCTTTTTCTACTTAGATAAATTGCCATTTTCGCTTGACCTAGCAAGAAGTTGAGCAATTGACATTCAAAGGAACGTTTTCTTAAATACTTAAAACCACAAATAAATGTTTCTATAGAAAACAATTCATCAAAGCACATAAACAGATCTTGTAGCAAAGAAAACAAAGGCCTTAATCTACATAATACATAAAAGCAAGAAACACTGTTTCTCTCTGTGAACAAAAAAAACATTTTTGATTGACTTCTCGATTCAGTATTGAGACAAATGCATTGACAGCGATAATACCGTGTAAGACTCTCCACTGTAAATCACCTGTTTTTTTGCTTAATGGTGACTTATAGAGTGCTCCCCACTCAGGTCTGACATTCTCACTTAAATGTAAAACATTACGCCAAGGTGTATCTATTTTTCCATCGAGACTCTTCTTATTAAAAACTTTTACACAACACTTGTACATTGTTTTACTAGACGCTCTTCTTTCTCCTGACAATATTAAATTATTACACCTTAAAAAAAAACCATTACACATCTCTAGATCAGGAACCAAACACAAATTTGGAAAACAGTCCTCTTTCACAGGCTCAATCAGCCCTTCTGCAAAGTCTTTGATCATCTTAAGTTCTCCTTCGGTGATGCATTCCTTCCACTTCGCCAACAGCTGAGTTGTTACTCTTACTGACTTCAGATTCAACTTTTCCGCCATTGCTTTGCTGTTAGAAAGTTCAGGTCCAGTAATAAGAATTAATTTCTCGAGAGTGATGACATGGCACTTGATAAGCAAGTCCGTCAAAACAGGAAAAAAATTTTCACTTGACACATCCAGCCGTGAACCAAAAATCAATGGTTCCTGTAGAGTCCAATATAAAGAGTCAGCCTTTTCATCTCTCAACACTTTAAAATGTGACCACACCTTAAACAGATTACAATAATAAATAGGTAACTTAGATAAAAACAATTTCTTGGGGTCCACCCAAAACACAGACTTGTCTAGACCCAAACCTTCACAATGCTTTAAAATAATAGAGGCAGCTAAACTCCAATTTTCATTTACAGGAGTATTAATAAACCTTTGTACGAAATTAATTCTAAAAGCTGCCACTCTACTCTGTAAATGAATCAAGCCTTGCCCCCCTTCATCTTTGGACAAAAACAACACACTTTGTGGGACCCAGTGTAAATTATCCCAAAAGAAATTAACCAGAATGGATTGAACTTTTTTTAAAAGAAGTGGCGGAGGATCAATGCAAGTTAGCCAATGCCAAAGAGTGGAAGCTGCTAAATTGTTGATAATTAAAACCCGTCCTCTGTAAGACATATTAGAAATTAAAAACTTCCACTTATTCAGACGACCCACTATTTTTTCTTCCACACCTTCAAAATTTTTTCTAACAGTCAAATCATCCCCCAGATAAACACCGAGGTATTTAAACCCATCTTTACTCCATTTTAACCCCTCGGGGAGAGTAGGATTTCCATTCGGCCATTTACCAAATAAAAAAGCCTCACTTTTTTTTCCAGTTTACTTTGGCTGAGGATATAGACATAAAATCTCTTAAAATTTCTGTTATTTTAAACACATCCCCTTGCTCCTTAATGAGAATAACAATATCATCAGCATAGGCTGATAATTTAAAAACGCTCTTAAAAAGCTCTGAATTTTCTCAATAAAGGTTCAATTGCCAGACTGTATAACATACCAGACAGAGCACAGCCCTGTCTAATACCTCGAAAAGCTGTAAAGGGGGCACATAAGTCACCATTAACCTTCAGTAGACTTTCAACATCACAATATAAAACCTTCAACTTATCAATAAAACCTTCATTGAAACCAAAAGCTTTTAGAACATCCCATAAATAACTGTGTTCCACTCTATCGAATGCTTTTTCTTGATCTATTGATATTAAACCAAAATCAATATCCAAAAGCTTACCGATGTCAAGAAAATCTCTAATAAATGAAACATTATCAAAGATCTGCCTACCTGGAACACAATAGGTCTGATCAGAGTGAACAATTTCAACTAAAACCTTACTTAATCTATTTGCTAATGTTTTAGATAGAATTTTATAATCACTACATAGCAACGAGACAGGTCTCCAGTTTTTGATGTCACTCAAGTCTCCTTTCTTTGGCAATAGAGTAAGGACTGCTCTACGGCAGCTCAGTGGTAGTCTTCCATTGCTCAGACTATCATTGATAACAGCAAGCAGATCTGCACCAATCTCAGGCCAAAAAGACTTATAAAAGGCTACCGATAGGCCATCTATCCCCGGTGCTCTGCCACTTTCCATGCTCTGAAGAGCTTTCTGTAGCTCCTCCAAAGACAATGCTCTACTGAACTCTCCATTAGCATCATCAGATACCTGAGGTAGACCCTCTAAGAACCCAGTATCACTGTGTGACCTGTGTGCAAGCTCACTGCTATACAGTTCTTCATAAAATTCTACTGCTCTTTTACGGATTTCCGTGTGGTCTGACAAAAGTGCACCATCCTTAGAGCGTAAGCCATAAATACATATTTTTTGACCATTTTTTTTTTCCAAATTGAAAAAGAATTTTGTGGGTACATCCATCCACTCTATGTTCTGAAAACGAGATCTGATCAGAGCCCCTTGTGCTTTCCGGTTTAAAAGTTCAGACAAATCTTTCTTTTTTTTTTTCTAAAATTCTGAAAAGCTACTGATTTTGTTCAGTATCAATAGATTTCTTTATGTCATCTTCTAAATGCACCATTAAATCGTTTAGGTCTCTAGTGATGTTGTAAGAATACTGCTGACTCAGTTGCTTAATTTGTACTTTCCCAAAGTCCCACCATTGTTGCAAAGACTGGAAATCAGACTTTCTGGTTCTAAAACCTCTCCAAAAAAACGTAAAAATATCCCTAAAATTCAAATCCGTTAATAAATTACTGTTGAAGTGCCACAACGCACTCTTAGGTTTAATGGATTCCAAAGTTAGGGAACACTGGACTAAACTGTGATCCAAAAAAACTGACTGGAATGATATAACAATCTCTAAAGATATTAACTTGGTGACTAAAACCATAAAATCTGTCCAACCTTGCTAGGGACAACATGTTATCGTAAGAATGGACCCAGGTATATTGTTTATGTGTCTTATGAAAGTTTTTCCAAATATCGACTAAATCATGCGTTTCAATTAATTGGTTTAACCTTTTTCGAGAGGCCATATGAGGCTCAACATGATTTCTATCAGATTCATTCTCTGTGCAATTAAAATCCCCTCCCAACAAAAACAAATCTTCAGTGTTACAATCACTTATTGCTTTACACAATATATTTAAAAAACACATCCTTTCAACTGCATTAGTAGGAGCATAAACACAAATAAAGACATAAAACTGATTTTCAAATTGAGCTCTTATTTTTAAACATCTTCCTTTAACAATTTCTTCTATTTGGTAGGAGATTGGTATAAAGTTCATTGAGAACAGAATAGCTACACCTCCACTTAGAGATGTGCTGTGACTGCAAACAGATAACCCATCAAATTCACTTGCCCAGTCAGCTTCATTTAAAGTGTCACTATGTGTTTCCTGTGCAAATAAGATGTCAATTTTTTTTATTTTAATTAGTTCGTATAACTCAAACCTTTTCTTCACTTCTCGTGCTCCATTCAAATTAAGAGAAGCAATATGAAAGTCCCTCATCAAAGAGAAGAAAAGGACGTACAGGAAACACAAAAGGAAACTTATCTCGAAAAAGTATTACTTTTTATCAGTATCTACACTAATACCTAACTGAGAGTTAACTTTGGTGAGAATCTTTTTCAGTCTAAAGACTTCCTGATCATAAAAAAAGACCCTGGCTCCTAAAACATCTTGCTTTCTCAGCAAATTGTTCCAAATCTGGAAAATGTTGAGAAATGTGCACATTTCTTGCGTTCTTAGTCACTCTCAAAAAGAGCTTGATGTCATCCACAGTGTAAGATTGATTTACCAACTCATCTTGGGAATGATCAAAGGAAACACTACATTCAGAAAGATCAGTTTCACTCTCAGTATCAGTTTGACTTAAATCAACATTTTCCGCTCTTTTTGATTTACTGTAATGCCTCTGTTTCATTCTCCTCTTTTGTGGTGTCTTAAAAACACTGTTCTTTCAAGCCTTGATCCCCTTCCAACTCCATATCTAGACTCTTATCAGAATTCTGCATGTCTCCTAAGCCATCAATTGACTGCGTCTTATTCGCTACAAGAGCTTCTTCCATAGCCACTACTGCCAGCCCCTCACCACCTATTTGTTTTGAAGCCGCTGCATCACCCGATGAAACCGTTGGATTTACATCCTTGGATGCCTCTGAACAGCATCAGATGTTGCAGGCAGCTCCTCTCTAACAGTTTCCCCTTCAATCACACCTGTTTTCTCAGCTAATGCAGATGAAACATTTTGCTTGAACTTATCCTCCCTTCTTGGACAAGCTCTTACAAGATGTCCAAATTCCCCACAACTCAGACACTTCATATTATTAGTTGTAGCAAAGATCACATAATTGAATTCGTCATGTTTAAGATTAAACGTTAGGTCTAATTCTTCCCGGCTGTCGTTTAAAACCATATACCCGAAGCGTCTAAACAACACTACATGCTTCAATAAAGGTGATTTACAACCAATTTGAATAATCTTTATTGGTGAAACCAACTTACCATATCGCTCTAACATTTGTACAAGTACATCATTTTTAATGAAAGACGGCACGTTTGAAAGGATAACTTTCTTAGACGGCAAAGACAACGGCAACACTGGAACAAACGCATTGTCGACCACAACACCACTCTCAACCACAATGTTCGTTAGTTCAGTAGTTTTCAAAAAAACAACAACCGCGTTGTTCATCCTCGAAGCAGACATCACATTCTCACAACCAACCACTTCTCCCACTGCTAAACTACAGTCTTCTACACTCGCCTTTGAAACAATCTTAACGCCATGACGCCGTGTGAGGAAATCTAAACTCCGCACACCTGAAGTCATTCTGCCAGTAAAAAATACTGGCAGATAGACAATCTGCACAGGCTCAGTCCTAAGCCAATCGTCCAACACAAGTAAAAAGACGAGCGATAGAAAAAAAGAAGCTTTTTGGCACCGCGGCCAGAAAGAAAATCCACACACTCACCACACTCCGCTCACCCACTCACACGCTCAGAAGGTTCTCACGCATGCGCAGAGAGAGAGAGAGAGAGAGAGAGAGAGAGAGAGAGAATTTAATTTCAACAAACCTTTATTACAAAAAAATTAACACATCATCAATCAGACAATCAAGTCACAAAAACAAGACCAAGAAAAAAGGTAAGATAAATAGCAACTAAACAAGGACTTAAACAAAGATGGGGCCAAAGACCAAGTGGTTTTCTACAACCTCACATAAAACTCCACCATAGCACCAAATTAGGTCAAAGGAAGAAAGATCACCCATAGCTTTAAAGTAACGAAAATCTATAAGAATTCTAGATTTTACTGAATTAAAAAAAAAAACTGCCAATAAACTATAACTCACGTTTCGTTCAATTTTGTGTTTCCTAGTACTGTAGACAGCCATTTTAGCTTGACCTAGTAAAAAATTCTAAATTTGACATTTAAAATGCTTTCTCTGAACATATTTAAATCCACAAATAAAAGTCCTCATAGAAAAAGTCTCACCAAAACAGAAAAATAAATTCTGTAAAACAGTAAACAAAGGCTCAAGTCTGGGACATTGCATAAAAGTATGAAATACAGTTTCTCTCTGCAGACAGAAAGGACAACCATGATCAACATCAGGATTTATAACTGAAATAAAAGCATTCACTGCAAATTACACCATTACAGTATATCACAGTTTGAAACAATGAACCCCTCATGATGGTCTTCTAGCAACTTGATTTCATCTGCTGTGAGAGAAGCTCTCCATTGTTCAAGAAGTTTAGCAACTGTCCGCTTTGAACGAAGGCCTAAACGACCAGCAACTAAATCAACATTTCCGAAGTCCTTTCCAGCTAACTGTAATAGGTGTCCAAGAGTTGTTACTTTAGAAGAGAGTAGAATTCCCTTAAGCACAGGAAAGGGGCCCCCAGAAGAAACGTCCAAGCGTGAACCACAGACCAAAGGTTCTTGTAACAGCCAGTGTAAGGAACTGTTGCAGGGTCTTTGGACAGTGAACAAGGTCCAAACCTTAAAAATATTACAATAGAAGATTGGAAACTTGGATAAATCCATTTTTTTGGGGCCCAACCAGAACAAAGATTTGTCCATGTCCAAGTTTCCAAAAGACTGCAGAACCACGAAGGCTGTAGATCTCCAGTTTGAGTCCACTTGTCCACTCAAAAGTCTCTGTACAAATTGGAGCCTGAAAGCTGCTGTTCTGCTCTGTAGATGTAAAAGTCCATGGCCACCCTCTTCCTTCAGCAAGTACAAAACAGCTTTTGGAACCCAGTGCATTTTATCCCAGAAAAAAAAAAAAATCAACCAGAATCGACTGGATTTTGAATAAAACGTTTGATGGAGGATCAACACACATTAACCGATGCCATAGAGAAGATGCTATCAAGTTATTGATTATCAATATACGGCCTCTGTATGATAACTTTGGAAGCAAAAATTTCCACTTATGAAGACAACTTTATTTTTTCAATAATTTCTTCAAAGCTTTTTTGAACAAACACTTCACTACCTAAAAACACTCCAAGATACTTAAAACCCTCTCTGGTCCAAGTTAAACCATCTGGGAGGTTTGGAACCCCACCCACCCATCTCCCAACAAAAATGGCCTCACTATTAGTCCAGTTAACTTTACTAGATGAAAACACTCTGAAGTCTTTTAACAATTTTAGCAGCAAATCAACATCATTCTTGACAACTAATTAAAATAACAACATCGTCAGCATATGCTGATAATTTGAACACATTTGGGCATTTTGGAATATGCAACCCAGACAAATCTGTTCTTAACTTATTTAAGAAAGGCTCAATTACTAAAGCATAAAGCATACCTGATAAAGCACACCCTTGCCTTACCCCTCTAAAAACTTTAAAAGGAGCGCATAAGTCACCATTAACTTTCAAAATACTCTGAACGTCACTGTACAAAACCTTAACCATTGAAGTGAAATTGGAACTAAAACCAAACGCCTCTAAAACATCCCATAAATACTCATGCTCAACACGATCAAAAGCTTTTTCTTGATCGAGTGACAGAAGGCCAGTATCCAAATTGAGACATTTACCAAGGTCCTGAACATCCCTAATAAATGATATATTATCAAAAATTCATGTGCCAGGTACACAACAGGTCTGGTCAGGATGGATCACCTGCTCCAAAACTTCTCCTAATCTATTTGCCAGAGCTTTGGAAAGCAGTTTATAGTCGTTGCACAACAAACTGACTGGTCTCCAGTTTTTAATGTCGTTCAGGTCACCCTTTTTTGGCAACAAGGTGAGAATTGCTCTGCGGCAACTCGTGGGTAGCCGCCCATAGGCCAGGCTTGTGTAACTGTATCTAATAATTTAACTAAAATGTTTTTCTTATTATTAAGGGAAACAAAGTGAGCCGAATTGCCTGTACTCTCAACAAGCATCTGAAGCTCTACTAATTCCTTCTCTATTGTTTTCAATGAACAGGTAATATCTCTTGTGACATTGAGAGCATATTGTTGACACAACAATTTAACTTGTGCCTTCCCATAATCCCACCACTGTTGCAAACATTGAAAAGAAGATTTTGTAGATCTAAAATTTTTCCAAAACTCTTTAAAAATATATTTAAAAATGCTTATCGCTTAGTAAGTTACTATTAAAATGCCAGTAAGCACTTTTTGGCTTATGCAACTACGAGAAACAACACACTGTAACAAACTGTGATCAGAAAAACCCACTGGACAAATTGAACAACTTCTAAAAAGATTAAGATGGTGTTTATAGCAGTAAAATCTATCTAACCTTGCCAGTGAAATCAAGTTGTCATAGGCGTGAGCCCAGGTATATTGCCTCTGAACACCATGAAAATTTCTCCAAACATCAACAATCTCATGAGTTTTCAATAGCTGTATAACTAGCTTTTGTGAGGGCATGTGTGGTTCAACATGGTTCCTATTGTTCCTAATCGCTCTCAGTGCAATTAAAGTCCCCCCTAAAAACAAAAAATCCTCAGAATTACAATTACATAGTACAGTACTCAAATTATCTAGAAAAATCATTCTTTCCAAAGCACTGACTGGGACATACACACAGATAAAAATGAAAGAACAATTTTCAAATTGGGCAACCACTTTCAAAAGCCTGCCTTTTATAACTTTCTCTGCCTGATAGGATTGGGGAATAAAATTCTTAGAAAAAAGAATGCCAACCCTGCCACTAGTTGAGGTCAAATGACTTAAAACCGATAAGCCACCAAATTCTTTAGCCCAGTCAGAACCATTTAGTGCATCACTATGTGTTTCTTGAATGAGCAGAACATCAATTTTCTTTTGTTTAATTGTCTCATATAAATTAAACCTTTTCCCAATATGTCTAGCTCCATTCACATTCAGAGACGCCACAAAATGTTCCCCCATAACAAAAGAAAAAACACAGCAAGATATACTCAAGCAAAAGAAACAAAAAAGAAAAAAAAAATACCTATGCACTGTCATTACTAGGGTTGAGCCTTGGTTGAGCATTAGGTTGGCAAGAATTTTCTTTAGCCGATAGACTTCCTGATTAGTGAACCCTCCCTCATTCCTAAAAGTCTTTGCCTTTTCAATAAATTGCAGAACATCAGGAAAATATTCTTCAACTCTTACTTTTCTGGCATTTTTGGTCACCTTTAGAAAGGACTTTATATCCTCTACAGTATAAGTCCAGCTGGAAAACCCACTCTGAGGTAAACTACATGAAACACTACATTCAGAGACGTTGCTTTCGCTCTCTGTTTCAGATTGACTTAAGTCACAATTATCAGTTTTTTAAGTCTGTTTACCAACATGCTGTTGTTTTAAACGTCTCTTCTGCTGTGTCTTAAAAGCAACATCATCTAAGTCCATCTCATCCTGCTCTATGCTAGGAAACATTGGCTCCCTCGCTGTGACAGGTTCACCACTATCTCGCGACTCGTTCACCGGAGCCTGTGCTTGCTGCTCATCTACCGGGGAAGACGAGTCTTTTTCCACGTCAACCGCAGCGTTCTCTCTCTCATCAGGCATGTCAGTCTGCATTACACCCGTAGTTATATCAGTTACTGCCCTTGGTACCGATTTACTTGTACTAGGTGCGTCAACAGCAGCAGGCAAAGCCACAATAGCGTTCTGCACCTCATCATCACGCCTAGCATTATTTCTCCCATCCTCAGCCGGTAAACGATTTTTATCCAGCTGATTTAATCTGCCTGGACAAGCACGGATTAAGTGACCCATTTCTCCACAAGCAAACCATTTCATAGTATTTGTTGTGACAAAAACCATTAGATAAAATCATCCTGATGAAAGTTTAAAGCCACATCCAGACAGTTCATCCAAATTATCTTGTAGAATCATATAGACATAACACCTAAACGACACAACATGCTTCAGCAATAGGGATTTGCACCCGATTGGAATCATCTTTATTGGAGAAACGAGTTTGCCATAGCGAGAGAGCATCCCAGTCAAAACCTCATTCGGGATAAAAGGTGGCACATTAGACAAGGTTACTCTTCTTGAGGGAGTAGAGAGGGGAAGCACTGGGGTGAAAATTCCACTGATCGCTACACCACTGTCAACTAACTGGTTTGCTAAATCAACTGTCTTTACTTTTTATCACAAATATACAACAAACAAGTTCACAACATGTAAAAATCACAATAAACTATTACAAAAAATGTGAGAAGAGCAATTCGTCTTCAAGAACAGAGCACAAGGCTCCTTTGCTACACTATTTCAGCTCAAAGGAGACAAGATCATTCACAGATTTAAAAAAAAAAAAAAAATTAAATCAATCATGACCCTGGCCTTTACAAGTGTTGAGAACAAAACTGCCACATTCTGTCCAGATTTCTTTTAAATCTTATTTTTTCATACTTGTGTAAACCACTAACTTGGTTTGCCCTAAAATGAAATTTAAAACCTGACAGTCTTTACATTTTTTCTTTATGTATTTAACACCCAAGACAAAAATTGCAGTAGAAAAGGATTCATTAAAACACACAAAAATACTTCTTAGTACCATAAACAGAGTGTTTAACCTAGGACATTCCGTAAATGTATAGAAAATGGTTTCTCTTTTAAAACAGAAAGGACATTCAGAACTTTCATCAGGATTTAAAACAGACACAAAAGCATTGACAGCTATTGCACCATAAAGAACTCTCCACTGTATATCTCCAACCCTCTTTGCTAATGGTGGTTTATACAGAACTCTCCATTCAGGCTTCACATCATCATCTATTTTTTTAAAAAGGAGCACCATGGTGTATCCATTCTGTCATTTAAGCCCTTCTTATTAAAAACCAGGACACAAGCTTTGTACAGAAGTTTCCCAGTAACAGATAAAAATCCAAACACAAGGATTTACCAGTTTTTAGAAAGAAACCTGTACACTCATCTAGTTTTGGCCAAAGAAAAATGACTGGAAAAGAGTCCTCAACATCAGGAGTTTTTACTCCTGAACAAAAGTCAGACGGAAGCCACCTTTCTTCTGTTGACAGAGCAGTTCGCCATTTCATCAATAATTGTGCAACTTTACAAGTGGAAAACAGTCTAAGATGGGAAGTCCGGCCCTGCCACCTTCAACAGCTGACTTAAAGTGATGGTTTTTGCAAATTCCGAGTATGGGTCACCATACTTGGCCACACGTCACGTCACTTTCACTTTATGAAGCAAGTCACTCAGTCCAGGAAAAGTATGATCACCAGGGTAAATATCCAGACGATCTCCATATAATATGGGCTCATTTAACAGCCAGAAAAGAGAATCATTGGATGGAGTCCGTTGATGATTGAAAAGACTCCATACTCTAAAAAGGTTGCAATAAATTGACCAACCCCTGCCCACCTTCCTCTTTAGGCAAAAACAAAATGCTCTGATTAACCCAATGTAATTTGTCCCAAAAAAAAAAAAAAAATCCACCAGTAACACTTGGATTCCGCTAACAATTTTGGGGGAGGATCTGTACAGTAATGTTTCGAGTATACTGTTGACACAACTGCTTGACTTGGACTTTCCCAAAAGTTTGTGGCCTTAAACGTTTCCCAAAAAAACTTAAAGGTTTCTATGAAACTTCTGTCACTCAACAGGGAAGTATTAAAATGCCAATAGGCACTTTTTGGTTTGACAAAGTCCAGAATAATTGAACATCACACCATACAATGATCAGAAAAACACACAGGAATGATAACACACTTGCTAAAAACACTGATGCTTAAAAGTGTAAAACCTGTCTAGCCTAGCTAGAGAAATAACATTGCGTGGGCGTGAGACCAAGTATACTGTCTTTGCTTGCCATTAAAATACCTCCATATATCCCTGAGCTCATGTGTTGATAAGTCTCCTACAAGACGGTTCATGGGGCTCAGTGTGATTTCTGTCAAGAATTTGTTCAGTACAATTAAAATCTCCCCCCAAAACCAAATATTCCTCACCACTACAATTTTGTAGAACTGAATTGAGGTTATTTAAAAACAACATTCTCTCCACTCCTGAAACAGAAGCACAGACACAAATAAAAACAAAAACATGATTTTCAAATAAAGCTTTAACCTTTAAAAGCCTGCCCTTTATAATTTCATCTACATCATAAGAAATCGGTTTGAAACTTTTGGAAAATAACACTGCAACTCCTCCACTTACAGCAGTGTTATGACTCAAAACTGTGATGCCGTCCCATTCTCTAGTCCATTCAACAGCATTCTTTAAATCGCTATGAGTTTCTTGAATGAAGATTACATTTAACTTCTTCTGTTTAAACTCTTCATACTGTAGTGTTTGCTGAATAAACACTCTGGAACTTATATCACCTGACATGTAGCTTTATTCATTCAGCACTAAACACCAGTTTAGGTTATTCTAAACATTCTTCTCTTAACTGCTACCTATATCTTTTTTATACTACTGCCACCTAGAGGACGATGACAGGAACATCAACTTATCACTACATCCCACTTTCTTCAAAATGTAAACTGTAGTGTACAAACAACAGAAAAAATATGACACAGAATTATCAAAGTGTCACTAAACAGCCTTTTAAAACAAAAACAAAAATATAGCATTTGTTTACTGCTTTTCAAATACAACTAGGCATAGTCATTATAAATTAAGCCTATCAGGTTTCTTTATGATACGTGATGATCTTCTTAGTACTGGAGAGTCATTAGGTTCTGCAGACTGACTATTATCCAAAGGAACGGAAGATGAGGACGAAGACTGCATGTTTGATGGAACTCATTGTTCAGGTGAAATGAGAATTTCTTCTCCTTTCTTGTCAGCCAGTGTTTTATTTGTTTCTTGCGTCTTTAGGAGACTTCTGCGATTTCTCCTTAGAATTTGTCAATTCTCTGTTCTGACAACATATGATCTTGGATTTACTTCTTCCAAGACAACAGCTTTCTTGCTCCAGCAGTTTTCATCTTCCACTCTCACAATGTCATTCTTTGATAACACTTTCAGCATTTTTGTTTGTTTATCATAGTTTGTCTTCTGTCTCTTTTGGAGAGCTTTCTGTTTCAGCCTTACAGTTGCACTGCTCATCTTGTCTTGTTTTGTGTTAATTCTGTTCTTAACTTACGATTCATTAAGAGCTCTGCAGGAGATGCACCATGCTCAAGAGGAGTTGTCCGATAGCTCAGAAGAGCTAGATACAGATCTGACTTGCCTTCCGATGCTTTCTTGAGCAAATGCTTCACAATATGCACACCTTTTTCTGCTTTCCCATTAGACTGAGCATGATGGGGACTTGAAGTCACATGTTTGAAATCATAGTGACCAGCAAAATCCTGAAATTATTTTGAATTGTAGCATGGGCCGTTGTCACTTACCAGTACCAGCGGAATGCTGTGCCTGGTAAAAATCGACTTCATATGCTGTATCACACATGCACTTGAGGAGTTAGACAGCAGGGCGATTTCTGGAAAACTAGAAAAGTAATCCACTACCAGCAAGTACTCTTTTCCATGGAAATGAAACAGATCGGTACCCACTTTCTGCCAAGGAAACTGAGGTAGGTCTGTTGCGATCATAGGTTCTTTTGCTTGCCTGTTCTGATGTTTTAGACATACTTCACAACTGCTGACCATTTTCTCAATATCCAAATTTATTCCAGGCCAGTAGACTGAATCTCTGGATCTCCTTTTGCACTTCTCCATTCCAAGATGTCTTTCATGTATCCTATAAAGCATCTCTTCTCTTAACACTTGTGGAATGACTATTCTATCTTGTCTCAGAAGAATACCATCTGCCACACTGAGCTCAGATCTAACATTGCAGAACTGTGCACAAGAACTTTTGATCCAGTTATTATTCAGATTTTCAATTACAGCTTGGATAACCAGATCTTTTGCTGTCTCCTCAGCTATTTGCTTGAGCTTCTGATCAGAGACTGGAAGAGATTCAACAATGAGATTTACGTGCATGTTCACATCATCCTCCGTGGAACGCACATCTGAGAACTTGCATGCTAATGGAGCACGAGACTATGCACTAGGACTATGTATTTGCCTGGAGTGTAGACTAATTCAAAATCATACCGTTGGAGTTTCATCATTAGACGTTGAATGCGTGGAGACATCTCACTCAGATTTTTTTTTTTTCTGATTGCAATTAAAGATTTATGATCCGTTTCTGCTGTGAACAATGGTAAGCCATAGACATAGTCGTGAAATTTCTCAAATCCAAAAACAAGTCCAAGGCATTCCTTTTCGATCTGAACATATCTGCACTCAGATTGCGTCATAGTCCTGGAGGCATAGGCTATGGGTTTCCAGCCTTTAGCATCTGCTTGAAGTAAGACCGCACCTAAGCCGTCCTTTGATGCGTCTGTGGAGATTTTGACACTTTTAGAAGAATCAAAGTAGGTGAGAACTGGTTCTGTTGTCAGTGTTGACTTGAGCATGTTCCATTCTTGCTCATGCTTATTTGTCCACATGAACTCAGCTTTATGATTTAACAGTCTCTGAGGCTTGCAGTTTTGTGGAGAGGTTTGGAATGAATTTACCTATGAAGTTTACCATTCCCATTATCCTCAGCACACCTGTTTTGTTCACTGGACTTGGCATATCCAGAATTGCCTGAATTTTGCTTTTTTTAGGTTCCACATCACATCAGCATATGCAGACAACAGAATAGACTATTTTCTTAAAATACCTTTTATAGTCAAGCCTATTAGTTTACGTCTAAGCGAACACAATAAGGGTTCAATCGCCAAGCTGTACAGTTGGCCCGACATTGGGCAACCTTGTCTAATTCCTTTTTTTTATTTTAACTGGTACACTTAGTCCACCTCCTATTTTATCATACTCACAGAACCTTTATACAACATTGTTATCCATGATATTATCATATCGCCAAACCTAAAACATTTTAAAACATGAAACAAATATTGATGATCCATACGATCAAACACTTTTTCTTGGTCTAATGATATTAGAACAACATCAACATTATACATTCTTACATATTCTAACAAATCTCTCATTAAGAACAAATTATCATAAATGCTTCTTTTGGGAACACAGTAAGACTGATCTTCATGTATCAAAGAGCCTAAAACAGTCTTGAGACGATTTGCAATACATTTAGATAATATCTTATAATCAGAATTAAGAACAGCAACAGGTCTCCAGTTGTTTAATAAACACAAATCACCTTTCTTTGGAAGAAGAGAAAGGATAGCTCTTTGACAACTTTTGGGCATTTCCTTCAATTTATAACTTTCTTCAAAAACTTTAAATAAATCTTGTCCAATAACTCCCCAAAGAGATTTAAAAAATTCTGCTGTAAGTCCATTAAGAACTGGTGCTCGACCAGTTGAGAGTTGTTTTACTGCATCAGTAAATTCTTCAAAGGTAATGTTGGAGTCCAGAAAAAAATTCTCTTCTTTCAAATTTGGCAAGTCTTTAAAACGTTCACTTGTTGTATTAAGATCAATGTCCTCTTTTGCAAATAAGTTCAAATCAACAGTAAGATAAAAATCAACAGCAATTCTTCTCATCATTAAAGGATCTGAAGTAATGCTACCATCAGGTCTTCGTAAACAACACATAATATTATTATGAACAAGCTTCTTTTCCAAATTAAAGAAATATTTTGTAGGTGCATCCATATCATTTACATAAGTAAATTGTGTTCTAACAAGAGTTGCCTTCACTTTCTCTTGTAGAATAACCCCTAATTCATGTTTTTTTGATAACAAGTTTCCTTGGACACCCATAGCATTATTATTAATCAACAAATCATACAAAACAGAAATGTCTTCTTCAGCTTTAGAAATTTTCCTTTTTATACTACTCCAATCTTGTGATGAATATTGTTGGCAAAAAAGCTTAATTTGTACTTTTCCTACCTCCCACCACTGAAGAAGAGTTATTATAAGTTTTAAAGAAATTAAATGATGATCTGAAATGAAGTTGGAATTATATTTGTCTCTTCAATTCTACTACACATTGTATTCTTGACATAAAATCTAAATGTGCTGCACTAACTCTATTTTCTGTCATATAATCCATGTATATTGCTTAACTGCTTTATTTTTCTCCCTCCAAATATCAATAAGCCCACATTGTGTGGTAATCTCTCTTAAAGATGCTGCTGATAAAATATTAGGTTCTTCACCATTACGATGACAAGTAAAATCCAAAGTGCAATTCCAATCGCCTCCTATTATTAAAAAATCTTCATGTATATAAGAAGAAACCACATCTTTAAGTTTCAAAAAAAAAGCAATCCTCTCTCTACCTTTTGTAGGAGCATAAACATTTATTAAAACAAAAACTGTGTTTTTTATTTCTACTCTAAGAGCAAGTAGGCGCCCTTTCACTATCTCACTTTTAGACAAAAGTTTTACTTTACAACTGGGTGAAAATAATATTGCTACCCCTGCACAAAGATTGGTACCATGACTCAAAACATGAATTCCTCCCCACCACATTTCCAAATCAGCTTCATTATCTTCATTACTATGTGTTTCTTGTAGAAACATAATTTGTATATCTTTCAACTTCAAACATTCATTTAATAATGGCCATTTACTTCTAACCCTAGCCCCATTTATATTTAAGGATCCCACTCTAAGAACATCCATAGTAAATAGGGGAAAGGGAAAAACAAGAAAGAAAAACAGAAAAAGCCAGATCCCAATGTGCACTTATTTAGAGTTTGTTCTAGTAGACCTACGTTTGCCCTTATTCTTTTTCATTTTTTGTCTGACTGTTGTCAAATATTTCTTTAATCTGAACCTTTTTTGCTGCGATAGAACTTCAACACTACATTCTTTACGAGCTTTAATTACGGATGCCGCACCGACGCACAATCACACAATGGCGGCTGTGGTGCCACACAATCACAAAATGGCGGCCTTGTCGAAGGGTGTTTTTGAGTTCAAGAATTCCCCAGCACTCACTCTCAGCCATACAGGTTCCAATAGACTTATATCCTGTCAGCTAGACCCGTCAATGTTATCAGTTAAGTCAGCACTCACTAGTTTCCACCCTGCCCAGTCTCTCAAGCAAGTCAAGATGGCTGCCGTTCCAGAGTCAGCACCTGTCATGGTAGTTCTACCAGAGTCAAGTCAAGCATTAACCCCAGCCACAGTTGTCACTCCTGTGTCTAGTCCAGTCCCAGTTACCTTTCCAGAGCTAAGCCACATCACAGCGGCCACTCTCAAGTCAAGTCACATCACTACAACACTCGACCGGTTGGATAATGTCCTTGCGGCACTCCGAGAGTTACAAAGAGCCATTCCGCCTACTGAGCCAAGCATCACTGCAGCAGCATGTAGCAGCTGTCCCTCCAGAGTCAAGTGATGTAGCAACTGTCCCTCCAGAGTCAAGTAATGTCGCAACTCTCACTCCAGAGTCAAGTGCTATCACTCCAGAGTCAAGTGATGTGGCAGCTGTCCCTCCAGAGTCAAGTGATATCGCAACTGTCACTCCAGAGTCAAGTGATGTAGCAGCTGTCCCTCCAGAGTCAAGTGATGTTGCAACTGTCACTCCAGAGTCAAGTGCTGTCACTCTAGAGTCAAGTGATGTAGCAGCTGTCCCTCCAGAGTCAAGTGTCGTAGCAGCTGTTCCCCCAGAGTCAAGTGATGTCACAGCTGTCACTCCTGAGTGAAGTGTCGTCGTCACAGCTACTCCTCCCTCTGAGTCAAGCGCCGTCGTCGCAGCTGCTCCTCCCTTTGAGTCAAACGCCGTTGTCGCAGCTGCTCTGCCTCCAGAGTCAAGCCCCGTCGCAGCTGCTCCATCTGAACCCTGTCACAACACAACCACCTTCCTTGGTCAAATCTCACTGCTGTTGTTCCTGAGCTAAGTCAAGCCAGAGCCCTAGTTCCTGAGCCAAGTCAAGCTGGAGCCACTGTTCCTGAGCCAAGTAAACTCACAGCCACAGCGACTGAGCTGGCGATCTGAGAAGCCACACTCCTCGTGGGAGTGGCGCTGTGGGTTGTCTGGGTACACCACCACCGAGTCCCCAGAGGTGGCAGATCACCCTGCAGAACTTCTGGGGGTGGCTTTGCTGACTTCGGCTTCCTCCTGGGTCACAGGGGGGGTCACAGTCGGCAATGCTGCACCTGCTCCCTGCACGGAGGTAGCGCCCAGCAACTCACGCCACTTCAGAGAGCCCTCACCTGGCACTAATTCGGCCACAGAGGCCTTCAGCATGCCAGGGGTTCAGTTAACCCAGGCCTGGTCCTTAGGCTCTGAGCTTTCTCTCTCTCTGTGTGTGTGTCTGTCTATGTTCTGTGTTACAGACCCGTCTGCTCCACCCTGGGGGGATCCCGTTCCACCCTGGAGGGCTCCTGTTCTGTCTGCTCCACCCTTGGGGAATCTCGTTCTGCCCTGGAGGGTTCTTGTTCTGCCTGATCCGCCCAGGAGGGCGTCTGATTCGCCTGATCCGCCCTGGAGGGCGTCTGATTCACCTGCTCTACCCCGGAGGCTGTCTGCTCTACCGGCTCCGCCCGGGAAAATGTCAGCTCCATCTTGGTGGTCTCCTGTGCATCCTTGGCATCCCTGTTGCTCCGCTGCCATTTCCGCAGCTCCTGTAATCTCTGTCACTCCGAGTTTGTTCATGTTCACTGCCTGTCCTCATGGACCTGGTCCACCCTTTTGCACTCTGCCCCACCTCCCCGCCCCCCCCGCCCTTTTCTGTTATTGGACTTTTTGGACTGTCTTGAGCGTCTGGAATCTGCTCCTAGGGAGCGGGCTATGTCACGATTCATCCTGCTGGGGCTCCCTCCTCTCTCTGCTAGAAGGAGCCTTCACTATTCACATGGTCTCTAACTCACTACACTTCCCATCTACCCCTTCACCCCTCACCTTTCACCCTTAACCCCGTCAGCCATTTTGAGTTCACCATCCGGACTATAAATACAGCTTCATCTACCCATTCTGATCGTGAAGTCTTAACTAGCCCTGTCTGTTAATTCCGAGCATGTTCCTAGTCCATGTTTTTCCCGTTGTTTCGACCCCCGTAGTTTCCTCGTCCTTGATCATTTACCGCCTGCCTTTTGACCCCCCTGCTTCGTTTCCCCCGACTATTTTTTGGATTATCCTTTTTTGCTCCCAATTGCTCCTGTTGACCCAGTGCCTGCCTGACTATGAGTGTGAATGTTAATAAAAGTCTGCATATGGATCCGCACGCTTCCTGTCTCTTCCTTGGGGCTATCGTTACAGATTGTAAGATAGCAGAACTAAACGCCTTTGTTTATGATAACTCCTAAAATTCAGAAGGGTGGGAATGTAGCAAAATAATTAATTGAGTGTAACCCAGTGTAAGGTCCAATAGAAATATAATCCAGAAACAAGAGTTAGACCAGTAAACAAAACAATAAAACTTATTGAAGAGGAAAAATAAAGCTCTCTGAGTTGAGTGTTAGTGTAAATAAAGTTACTGCACCTGATGAAGACTGCTGTTCAAAAGATACTTACCTCATTGTTCCAAACATAATACACCGAGTCCTTGAACTACACGACGGCACAGGATTCCAGCGACAACTGTCCACACCAGATGTAACGCTACAGTGCGACGTGACAAAAATCACTGAATATCACTGCCATTCGAAGTGCAGAATTACACAGCACTCTCAACGAAATAGACAAGTTTATAATCCAATTTAGAAATATTAACCTTCTTAATATTGTTAAGTGCAGTCAGTGAGTGAGCAGCTGAGCTCGGTACCAGATGACGTCAAATCTAGCGTGATTCCATAAAGAAACTAAACGGAATCCTACTAATCGCCTAAACAATTCAAACTTTAGCATGTACAACCTCTTCAGACAAATATAGCCAACATAATGAAATGATACAAAATGTAATACCTTGGAAAATGGCATTTAAGACTTTAATACTTTTAAAGGGCCTTCATTTTCTCTAAATTGATTTATCAAATTTTAATAAGTTAGCTGGGTAACCAGCGTTTTAAAACACAACCAACAAGCCTAAAGCAACACCATGCCTAGCAAACAAACGTTACTGAACAACCGTCTTAATCAACGAGCTATATTTGATATAACATATTGCCAACATATCATTAGACAATAGAAATGAAATAAGAAACTCAGCTTTGTAAAAACAGCCAGAGATGAATAAATAGTGAAATAGCACATTGATACGTGAATGCTTAATCTCTTGCTTCTTCCAGCTAACCGATTATGAAATCTGGTTGCAGTGCACACATAAGGAGAATCTTTGCAGATTATCTTCCCTCAAATCTAAACTTGCCCACTGCAAGATTTAAAATCGTGGCACTTAACACACTAAAAGATATTAAGATAGTCATGCCAGAGGGATCGCCTCAAGTGACCTCATGCAGCAGATCCTCATTGAAGTTTCAGCAGCTGTTTACATATATTAGCGTGCTAGCAGCTTTCTACACTCCCGGTGCATTCAAACCTGATGTGATTTCACCCTAGTGCTTCTCTTTGTCCTTATGGTTGTGATATGTTTTAGACACATAATACAGACAGAACTTCAAGAGCAGTTTACTCCATGTTCACTATCAGCCGTAGCCTAATGGTTAGGGAGTCGGACTTGTAATCAAAAGGTTGCAGGTTCGAGTCCCAGGTCCGGCAGGGATTGACGGTGGGGGGAGTGAATATCCAGCGCCCTCTCCATCATCAATACCACGACTGAGGTGACAACCTTGAGCAAGGCACCGAACCCCCAACTGCTCCCCGGGCGCCGCAGCAATGCAATTGCTGCCCACTGCTCCGGGTGTATGTTCACTGTGTGTGTGTTCACTACTGTGTGTGTGCACTTGGATGGGTTAAATGCAGAGCACAAATTCCGAGTATGGGTCACCATACTTGGCCACACGTCACTTTCACTTTCACTTTCACTATCCAGATGACCCATACAGCAGCAGTTGAAGTGCGCACTGGCCGTCATCATCCCAATTTCAAATCCTAAAAATCAAACGTTTATATTAACTGGGACAGCCCCAATCTGTGTGCGAGCAGATCGGGAGGTGCAAGATTCGAAAAGTGTTGTTGATGCAGTCCTATTAGCACAAATTTAGCAATGAATTGTGGATATGCGGCAAAGTCAATGATATATTGTTGCAAGAAGCAGTGTTTGCTCAGGTCACTTTCCAAGTCTATCATCTTATATCAGTAAACACGGTGAATTCGCGTTTAGTTGACGAACTTGAATCTGGTGAGAAACTATGTGGGAAATGAACCTGAGTGAACGCTATCTACGGAGATTGAATTTGCCGTCTGATTAGCTCCTGAGCAAAGCGATAGCTCCTGAATAATGACTGAATGGACCTTATATAGGGAATTATGATTGGTGTCGTATTCCTATAGGTAGACGTGGATCACCTGATCGTCAGCTGATGCAAGCTTGACTAATGTGACCTGCCAGAACTAACGCTGTGCTTCATTACTATATTGCTCTGTATGTCTAAATATATCAAATTGTGCATGAGAGAGAGAACAAGTGAGCGATGGTTTCAGTTAATTTCTGAAAAGATGCAAGTGGAGCAGGAAGAAATGGTGATAACTATGGCATAGCCAGAGCTTGACAGCACCAGGGCAGAGCAGAGGTGTCACAGATGCGTGGTATAGAAGCACCAGAAGACGGGCAATACAACTTATAGATCCACATAGTCTGCAAAATTTCCCAGAGGTAACACACCTCCACGGTGAGGCTTGTATGAAAAAAGACACTAAGTACAGGGTCAGCCTCCATCACTGTGTCAGAGCAGAGAGCAGAGTAGCTATAGCTGCCACTGCCACTGCGGGAAGAGCTGTAGTGGATGCCGCCACCTCAGAAAATGTCACACAATATGATATTCACACTCACATTCAACACTTCACATCAGTACCTGAGATTATAAATGTCATAGTTTGTATGTTGTTGTTCGGGCAAAAACTCTGATTAACATGGAAAACATACCTTTTATCACACTCAGTTAGGACACGGGGTGTAACTTGGATGGTTTAAATGCAGAGGACTAATTCCAAGTATGGGTTACCCATTCTACCCAGTGCCTGTCTGAGACTCAGTATTTTTCCTTTACTTGGAGATTATCTAAATGTGATTCACACAATTCTTCACCCATACCTGACAGACATGAGCTCTTTAAGCTTTGTTAATACTTGATCTGTCCCCACTTCCAGTAAGGATAATTTTGCAATGTAGCTCATGCTAACCTTTTCAGACAACATGATGTAACACAAAGCTGCACTATACCTTTATTGATTGAGCTATTAGTAACACTTTATTTTAAGGTGTCCATAATACAGAGTAATTACCTAATTAAGTACTTAGTAGTAGCCAATGTACTTACATTAAACATAATGTAATTACTATGTAACTAAGTCATGGAACAGCCTGTACTTACAGTTTGTAATTATGTACATGTAATAGGCAGCTATTGTTACACATATGTAACAGACTGAGTCTGTTACACAGATACCTGTATATTTAAGTACAATCTTGATACATTTTATTTTAAGTAGCTTATGCCTGTGTATTATTCTATGATTTTAATGTAATTAGAAAGGTATTACATGTATTTAGCTGTGTAGTAGTGGGTTAAATCAACCTAAGGTGCAGCTGGATAAGGTGTACAGTATAGATAAGTAGCTAGCTAGTTTGCAGCTGATTTTGATATTCTGGGTATTATCAGATTGCCAGAGTTTTGAGAACGCAACGGGCATAAGGGGCTATAATGTGATAAGAGCTCCCTCAAGTACTGAGGAACTAAACCATTGAGGGCTTTATAAGTTATTAGCAAGATTTTAAAATCAATACAATGTTTAGTAGGGAGCCAGTGCAATGTTGACAGAACCGGGCTAATATGCTCATACTTTTTGGTTCTAGTAAGAACTCTAGCTGCTGCATTTTGGACCAGCTGGAGTTTGTTTTAAGTTTTGAGCAATTTTTTAATATATTTTTTTATTTTTTTCAGGTCAAACTTGGCACCCATTAATGACAGTGATGTTGGGCTAAAGACTGATCTAGTGACCATCAATCCCAGTCAGCTCTCTGTAGAGTGAGACGATATTTACATTAAGATTCAAATTAATATTTTAAGATATAAAAAAATATTTATTTTAAAATATAATAAATGTTGCAACTGACTATTTATGTGCATATAAATGTTTATGTATATGTCTGCAGTTACAAAAATATGGACGTGAATCCAGGTCCGTTGGTCCAGCGTGTGAGTGTGTATGGAAATGCGTCTATCATCATTCCAGCCTTTGCATACAGAGAATGCACTGCAGTGTCAATTAAAACCCTACAGGTGCTCTGGCCAGTCAGACCTCAGCAGCCTGTGGTGTTCTTTAGTCCTTACTACCTCAAGTCATTGGATAATTTCTGGAAGGAACGTGGCCTGAAAGAAAAACGCCTCTCCACAGGTTTCATGTTAGTTAATATGGCACTAGAACTGTGTGATGATGTGCATTTATATGGATTCTGGCCGTTTGACATCAATCTAAAGCAGCAGATACTTCAACATCATTATTATGACAACAAACCACCCAAACGGTCCATACACAACATGCCAGAGGAGTTTGTCCAATTGTTACTGCTTCACAGCCAGGGGGCACTAACACTGCACCTACAGCCCTGCTTATAACACACATACCTTGTCACAGGGTGACCTTTTCTGACGTTAACACAAACATATTTCTATTTTGCATTTGTTATCTTTTTTACTTGCAAAGGAGCCAATGTGGTTGTGTTGTGCTGATCAGGTGGCTAAAATGAACAAGTGATGTTCAGATATTATCCAAACAAATGTCTTACTGTTCAGGAGGAGGTAAAAAAAAAATTGCTCAAGCAACAAAATGGAATAGATGATCTTTATTTAGATTTAGACACTCTAGAAACTTGAATAGAAAATATACCCAATTAAAGGTAAAAGGTATTGATATTTCTAAAAAGAATAATCAGTAAGGTTTATTAAAAACAATTTAATAGTTATTCTTTAAAAATAGACACTGATGCGACTTTGTCCTGTGTATGCGCGAATAACTGCTTATTGTAAACAGGTATATATTAAATAATTTGAAGCGCAGCCCTCACAGAAAGAATGTGTGTTGGTTACTGAATAATGTATTTGCAGTACATGTGTTTCATTTCGCAAGATAAATTTTGTGTAGTGAATTTATCAAACGCACCATCCCATGGAGTATACTCTAGAACAGGAGTGTCAAACTCAGTTCCTGGAGGGCCGCAGCCCTGCAGAGTTTTGTTCCAACCCTGCTGCAACACACATACCATGCAGTTTTCAATTAAGTCTGAAGGACCTGATTAGTTGGATCAGGTGTGTTTAATTAGGGTTAAATCTAAACTCTGCAGGGCTCTGGCCCTCCAGGAATTGAGTTTGACACCCCTGCTCTAGAAAAAAAATAAAATAAAACTAAAACCCAGTATAATTAATTACTGAGTAATGAGAATAAATATTTGAAAATATTAAATTTATTGCGCATGTGCATGATAAAGTACTCCCTGTTATTATTTAGTTGTGGAAACGGCGGTGAAAATGTGTTTTATTAAAAAAAAAAAAAAAAAAAAAAAAAAAACTGCTGGTTGAGTACCCACGGGCACAAGAATAAATCGCTGCCAATGGTTGCAGTGAACAGAGCTGTTTTTGACAATGTAAAAAGGGTGTTGTTTTGCACTACCATTGAGAATTTTGTCATGTCCCCAGTGTGATCATCTTATCATTTTGCTGTTTGTCCTCGTATTTTGTGTTTGTCTACATGTGCAGTCTTATTCGTCATGTTTTGTTTTGATCGTGTACCATGTGCTTCGCTATTGTTGTCATTCTAACCCCTCCTCTTGTTATCCCATTCTATTATCCTATTGTGCTTATTCTACTCACCTGTGTCTCCTCATTTGTTCCCCTATTTATTGCCCTCTTGTGTGGTGTTCTGTGCTTGAATCGTTGTTTTGCCAATTGTGTGCTGGTCCGTCGTGCCTTGTCATTTTTGTCGTGCATTGCAGCCCTGTCTCGTTGTTTTTGGCTCCTTTGTCAACTTTGTTTCTCTTTTTGCCTTTGTTCTACTAGGCCGTTTGTTTTTTGCTTGTTCCCTTCTTGTTTTACCCTTCGCCGGCATCTCCGCTTCAGTCTGCGGCTCCGTCTTCTTCGCCTGCCCGACTCACGCGCTCCCCACGCTCTCGGATCCCTCTAGCGGCCGCGCCTTCGCACCTGCATGTGTGTGCCTACGGACTATTACACAGGAATATTATTTTTGTCTGTATTTTTGCCTCTTCGGAGTTGTTTGTTTTTTCCCTTTGAACTATTTATTTTAATCTTTTTCCCTCTAAGGAGCGGTTTTGGTTGCCTTTATCCTGTGGAACTGTTGCTACATTTTGTTGTTTTGTTTTGGACTTTTTCCTCTTATTGAGGTTTTCTCCCCTTGGAGTAAATTTTTATTAAAGAATTGTCTGGCCTGCATTTTGTGTCCGAGCGTTCCCTGACAGAACGATCCAGCCAGACATGGATACAGCAGGCTCAGATCCTGTCAGGTCTGCAGTTGCCCAGCAGGGAGTCCTCCTAGGTCAGCATGAAACCCGGCTGACTCACACTTCCAGAGAGGTAGAATACCTGGCCAACCAGGTTGCTGATCTCACTGCCCGTGTCCAGGAACTTCAACGAGAGGCGGACCAAGGTGGATCGGCGCCATTTTCCTCCCATCTTGAGCCTGAACCACGTTGCAACAATCCGCCGGCTTATGATGGAGACCCAAATTGGAGGAGGCCTTTTTAACTCAGTGTTCGGTTGTGTTTACACTGCAACCTCGAACGTACGCTACCGAGGAGACTAAGGTGGCATTTGTTCTGACCCTCCTCACGGGCAGAGCTCGTGACTGGGGAACATCCGTTTGGGAGTCTCAGGCTTCATGTTGTGCCTCATTTGAGGATTTCCGCCAGGAGATGGTGAGGCTTTTTGACCGATCTGCCAGGGGTCAGGAGGCAGCCGATCAGTTAGCACGGCTTCGTCAGAGTGGACGTTCCGTCACTGAGTTCGCCATCCATTTCAAGACCCTAGCAGCTGCCTGTGACTGGAATGAGGGAGCTTGGTGATCTATGTTTCGGGCGGGACTCGATGATGACATTCAAGATGAGCTGGCAACCCATGATTTACCCTCTGACTTTGAGACTCTCATTAACCTGGCCCTGCGTGTGGAGGCTCGACTTCACCGTAGGCGTCAACGAATGCTGGCACATCCCACCTGGAGGGTAGAGGAGTCCAGACCCTCAGCTGCAGCACCCTCTGTCACTATGTTGTCGGACTCGGAGCCCATGCAAGTTGGACGCCTGCGCCTCACTCCCCAGCAAAAACATCAGCGGCTGGTTCAGGGACTCTGCTTCTACTGCGGGAAGCCTGGCCACTTTGCAGCGGTCTGTCCAGCAAAAGCCAAAGCTCATCAGTAAAGAGGGGGATCCTGGTGAGCACAGTTCCTTTTTTACACTCTCCCTCCTCTCGTACTCTTCTGCCTGTCCTGGTTGTGTTTGGGGGCGCGTCTCATCCGTGCTCCGCTCTGGTTGATTCTGGAGCCGAGGGCAACTTTATGGACAGCTCTATTGCAACTCAGTGGGGGATCCCTTCTATTGCTCTTTCCGAGTCTATCCCTGCTCGTTCTTTAAGTGGCACTGTAATTACTACCATTTCCTTTGTTACTCCCTGTGTTAATCTTGTTGTCTCAGACAATCACCGTGAGGTAACCACACTGTACCTTCTTGATTCCCCGTGTGCTCCCATTATTTTGGGACACCCGTGGTTGGTGCAGCATGGCCCTCACGTGGATTGGTCTAGGAATTCTGTCTTGTCATGGAGCCCGTCTTGTCTTGCATCATGCCTTGGTTCTGCCCCGTTTCCTGGCTCTGTGTGTCCTGTGTTTCAGGTGGCGCCTGCTGATCTGACTGGGGTTCCGACGGAGTACCGCGATCTGCGTCTGGTGTTCAGCAAGTCCCGGGCCACTTCCTTGCCACCGCATCGTCCGTACGACTGCGCCATTGATCTGCTCCCAGGCACTTCTCCGCCTAGGGTCGCTTATTTTCCCTTTCTGGTCCTGAGAGAGAGGCCATGGACAAGTATATTAATGAATCTCTCAAAGCCGGTCTCATCCGACCCTCCTCTTCTCCTGCGGGTGCTGGGTTCTTCTTCGTTGAGAAGAAGGATGGCTCCTTGCGTCCCTGTATTGACTACCGAGGGCTTAATGACATCACCATTAAAAACAGGTACCCCTTACCTCTCATGTCTTCTGTCTTCAAACTGCTGCAGGGAGCCAAGGTCTTCACTAAGCTTGACCTCCGCAATGCTTACCACCTCATTCGCATCCGGGAGGGGGATGAGTGGAAGACAGCTTTCAACACCCCTACGGGACACTTTGAATACAGGGTCTTACCATTCGGTCTGACCAATGCCCCCGCTGTCTTCCAGGCCTTGGTCAACGACGTGCTGCGAGACATGGTAAACAGATTTGTCTTTGTGTACCTCGATGATATTCTGATATTTTCTCCCTCTCTGCAGGTACACACTCAGCATGTCCGCCAGGTGCTTCAACGGCTGCTGGAGAACCAGCTATTTGTCAAAGCGGAGAAGTGCGTCTTCCATGCTAAGTCAGTTTCGTTCCTGGGATTCATTATCTCGGCGGGAGAGATCAAAGCTGATCCCAGTAAGATAAGGGCTGTTGCCGAGTGGCCAACTCCTGACACTCGTAAGGCTCTGCAGCGGTTTCTGGGGTTCGCCAACTTTTATAGGCGCTTCATCCGGAATTTCAGTCTGATTGCTGCACCCTTAACAGCGCTCACCTCCCCTAAGGTACTGTTTGAATGGAAGGATGGGGCACGGAAGGCCTTTGACAAATTAAAGTCCCGGTTTGTCTCTGCTCCTGTCTTGTCTATTCCAGATCCTGAACAACAGTTTATTGTCGAGGTGGACGCTTCCGATGTCGGAGTAGGCGCAGTCCTGTCACAGCGGTCTCCTCGGGATGGGAAAGTGCATCCTTGTGCTTTCTTTTCCCACCACCTGAGCCCCACAGAACGGAATTATGACATAGGTAACAGGGAGTTGTTGGCGGTCCGATTGGCTCTGGGGGAGTGGCGCCACTGGTTGGAGGGTACAGCTCGGCCCTTCCTGGTCTGGACGGATCATAAGAACTTGGAATACGTCCGTTCAGCCAGGAGGCTGAGTTCCAGACAGGCCCATTGGTCCCTTTTCTTCAGCCGGTTCAACTTTTCACTCTCGTACAGGCCTGGATCAAAGAACACCAAGCCTGACGCCCTCTCTCGACTTTTTGAGGCCCCGGGGGAGGAGGTTTCAAATGACACCATCTTGCCCAAGGGGGTAGTGGTGGCCTCTCTCTCCTGGGGTGTTGAGAGACGGGTGCAGGAGGCCTTGCGAGAGTGTCAGGTGCCAAGAGGGGGTCCTTCGGGTAGGCTGTTTGTCCCCTCCCAGTTACGGTCTGAGGTTATCCAGTGGGGTCACTCATCCAGGCTCGTCTGTCACCCTGGAGTTCGGAGATCACTGGCTGCCATCCGTCAGCGATTCTGGTGGCCATCCATGGCCAAGGATGTCAGGCAGTTTGTGGTTGCTTGCTCGGTGTGCGCCCAGAACAAGACTTCCTGTTCGCCTCCCGTTGGTCTGCTCTGGCCCTTACCTGTCCCCTCTCGTCCCTGGTCACATCTGGCCCTTGACTTTGTCACTGGCCTCCCACAATCAAAGGGCAACACCGTCATCCTTACGGTGGTGGACCGTTTCTCTAAGGCGGCCCATTTCATTCCTCTCCCCAAACTCCCCTCAGCCAAGGAGACAGCCCAAGTGGTGGTCGACCACGTTTTCCGGATTCATGGTCTTCCGGTTGATGTGGTCTCCGATAGGGGTCCCCAGTTTGTCTCACGGTTTTGGAGGGAGTTCTGCCGGCAGATCGGGGCCTCTACGAGTCTGTCGTCAGGATTACATCCCCAGACCAACGGGCAGTCCGAGCGAGCTAACCAGGATTTGGAACGTGCTCTCCGCTGCCTGGCATCCCACAGTCCGAGCTCCTGGTGTCAACAGCTGTCCTGGGTTGAGTATGCCCATAACTCATTACCAGTTTCCGCCACAGGTATGTCCCCTTTTCAATGTTCAGTAGGGTACCAACCTCCTTTGTTTCCGTCACAGGAACCCGATGCTGCGGTTCCGTCTGCCTTGGCCTTCGTCCAACGGTGTCGACGCACCTGGAGGAAAGCTGAGAAGGCCTTGGCCTGGGCTAATAGACGAACCAAAGCAGCGGCCGACCGCCACCGGATTCCTGCCCCCCACTATGTATGTGGTCAAAGAGTATGGCTCTCCACCAAGGACCTGCCTCTCAGGGTAGCCTCACGAAAGTTGGCCCCCAGGTTCATTGGCCCATACCGGATCACCAAGGTCCTGAACCCGGTGGTGGTGCGGCTTAAGCTTCCTCCCACGCTTGGTCGGGTACACCCAGTTTTCCACATCTCTAGGGTTAAACCTGTGTTACCTTCCCCACTTGTTCCCCCTGCCCCTGTTCCCCCTCCCCCCCGTCTAGTGGATGGCTCTCCGGTTTACACTGTACGGAGGTTACTGGACGTCAGACGTAGGGGCCGGGGTTTTCAATATCTGGTGGACTGGGAGGGCTATGGTCCGGAGGAGAGGTGCTGGGTCCCGGCTCGGGATATTCTGGACCAGACGTTGATTGAGGACTTCCGTCGGCAACATGGTAAGCCCCCCTCGGGGCCGCCTGGTGGCGTCCGTAGCGGGGGGGGTACTGTCATGTCCCCAGTCTGATCATCTTATCTTTTTGCTGTTCGTCCTCGTATTTTGTGTTTGTCTACATGTGCAGTCTTATTCGTCATGTTTTGTTTTGATCGTGTACCATGTGCTTCGCTATTGTTGTCATTCTAACCCCTCCTCTTGTTATCCCATTCTATTATCCTATTGTGCTTATTCTACTCACCTGTGTCTCCTCATTTGTTCCCCTATTTATTGCCCTCTTGTGTGGTGTTCTGTGCTGGATCGTTGTTTTGCCAATTGTGTGCTGGTCCGTCGTGCCTTGTCATTTTTGTCGTGCATTGCAGCCCTGTCTCGTTGTTTTTGGATCCTTTGTCAACTTTGTTTCTCTTTTTGCCTTTGTTCTACTAGGCCGTTTGTTTTTTGCTTGTTCCCTTCTTGTTTTACCCTTCGCCGGCATCTCCGCTTCAGTCTGCGGCTCCGTCTTCTTCGCCTGCCCGACTCACGCGCTCCCCGCGCTCTCGGATCCCTCTAGCGGCCGCGCCTTCGCACCTGCATGTGTGTGCCTACGGACTATTACACAGGAATATTATTTTTGTCTGTATTTTTGCCTCTTCGGAGTTGTTTGTTTTTTCCCTTTGAACTATTTATTTTAATCTTTTTCCCTCTAAGGAGCGGTTTTGGTTGCCTTTATCCTGTGGAACTGTTGCTACATTTTGTTGTTTTGTTTTGGACTTTTTCCTCTTATTGAGGTTTTCTCCCCTTGGAGTAAATTTTTATTAAAGAATTGTCTGGCCTGCATTTTGTGTCCGAGCGTTCCCTGACAAATTTTGAATCAAAGTATGTTACAGACTTTTCATGTAGACCCTAAAGAATCATGCCAACTTGTGGAAAACATACTCATCTGGTTTAATAATAAGTATTGAAGTACATACCATCATGCCACAACCAATAGAACTATATGAGCCCTCAGAAGGGAGATTGTTGAGGCTTATTCTTCTAAAAATGGATTTACAGCCATTTCCAAGGTATTTAAAATCAACCATTCTATTAAATGATAAGGTTTCACACCACAGGCAAACTGTCCAGGCTGGGTAGATAATTTTATTTATTTTTTTCTCTGTGAAAGGAGGCAATATCAGCTACTAAATAAAGGGTAGTATCTAGATATTTAATGCAGAAACAAAATTGAAAACATTTTTTTTAAAGTTATATGACCTTCAACCCATCAAGGTTCCATTATTGTTATGCCCACATATGTTAAAAAAGGGTATACCTACCTTTTCATAACACCCTGTGAATGAGATCAATTAAAAATGTATGTTTTTTGCTTCCATTTCATTCAAACTGTCACAGTTTCATTACATTTTGTCTTTGTTCATTTGTTATTCATTTGATTTAGTCATTATGATCAGGTGTGTTTGTGTCTCATGTGTATTTAAGTTCAGTTCTGTGTCAGTTCAGCTGTCCGGTGCCATCAGTGGTGTTGGATTGTTGAAATTTACCTTTTGGATCTTTGACTGCTATTTGTCGTTATCTTCATTATATGTTTGTATCCACACACGTTGTGACACAAATGACAAACTTTTTTCTTTTTTTTTTAAACTATTTTACAATTTTAAATTTGTCAGTGATTCCACCTACTGTAAGCAACTGACCTACAGGTAATATGTATCTGTACTTTGTATCGCATAAATATAGATTATAGATTATATAGATACAAATATAAATTCATTTTAGCAATGCTAATGTATTGCAATGATTTCAAATTGTGTGATTGATTGTTTTTTTTGTTATTTTTTTTCAATGTGTGTAGAAGTTCATTTATTCATTGTTTTCTTCCTCATATACATTTTGAGATAAATAAATAAAAGAGATTGCTGGATTTCATAACATTTTATCCCTTAAATATTGAAATATATAAGCTTTAATTCTGTCAACCAAATATAATTGTGTTTTCAGTTTCATTCACAGGTGGAAACAACAGACTCCATCAAACTTGACACTGTAATTCCTAATATTTATATTGCGTTTGAGGCTTGATTTAAATAAATAAATAAATAAATAAATGCATACATAAATAAATGCATAGGCAGTGTTGAGCACGTGCACTGATAACGAATGTCCCACTGGAAGAAAAGTCATGGGATTTAAGGTTTTTATCAGTACGCCAAGAAGATTTGAAGTCAGGAGAGCATAAACTCTCACACAACAACACACACACACACACACACACACACACACACAAGGTAAACGTATTTTATACCAGTAACTAGCTACAAAAAGCCTGAATGAAAGGTTGCCAAATTTCTTAAAGTTTTAAAAAATAAATAAATAAATAAAAAATAAAATAAAAAAGGAACATTCTCATTATTTACTTCACCTTCCAAACCTGTATACTGTTATATCTTTAAGGTGAATTTGAGTAATCTTCAATGCATCTCTTTTCATAGTTAATGCCAACAATGTCTACTGCATCTAAACTCTAAAAAAAAAAAAAAGCTCTATACATATAGTACAACATGTAACTTGTGCACTCCAAGTCTACCACAGCTACGTAAAGCAAAATCATTATTGATTGACAACCTGTAGCTCAAGTCTAATATGGCTTATTTCATGTTGGACCTGTGTGTCATTGATATATAATTGTAAACTCATGAATACAGATTTGGAAGGAATGAGAAAAAACACATTTCATTTTGGACAAACTATTATTTAAGAGTGTCATGTCAAATCCAAGTTTACCATGTAATTTTGCTACCAGAAAGTCTTTTTTGCTTAGTTAACAAGTTGAGTAGTGTAATATCCTCTTGCAAACAGAATTCTAGTTCAAGACTTTAAGGCATATTTATTTCCCCTTTTAGCACAGCGAGGGAAAAGAAGGTTTCCTGACCACCTTTCTTTGTGGCTTTTTTTTTGCAATAGTTTCTCATTGTCTAAAGGAAGTCACTGTTCATTTCATTGGAGAGTTGGCTGACTGCCACCTCACTGTGAGTGGAGCCGATGAGGATGCGTGCTGTCCTGTGGGGTGTGATGTCCAGGTAATGCCCTGTTTGTCCTTCTGGACAATGTCTGCATGACTGGTGGCTCTCATTCAGTCCATTAGAGACCCACGTCAGGTTACACTTATCCTTTGTGCTCAGTTTTGAAAGGCTTGTTGTGCTTTTTTGTTGGCTGTCAGTCTGGCATATGCAGGGACAGAGCGTTCTCTTGCATCTCGTGGCATCCCGGCACAGAGATTTTCGGAAGCTGGGCTTAAAGACGAGGTAGACCATTGGATTGTAGAGGGTGGATGACTTTGCAAACATGGCCGCCAGGGCAAACGCTATTGGAGGTACCAAGTCTGGTTCATTAAAGGCCGCCCACATGGATACCACAGCGTACGGGCTCCACGCCATCAGAAATCCAATACATACTGCCACCGACAGCTGTGTGAAGAAGAAACGCACACACAGACACACTTTAGTACAGAAAATTGTACATTTGCATATACTTGTTTTTGCATAATTACTAGATGTGTTCAAAATGGCATTAAAAAGCAGTTCACATACAATACACATTTAAATACACATTTTCTAAAGTGAACATGATCCTTTGTGACCCTGGACCACAAAACCAGTCTTAAGTAGTGCAGGTCATTTTGTAGCAATAGACAAAAAAATACATGGTATGGGTCTAAATTATCGATTTTGCTTTTATAGGAAAAATCATTAGGATATTAAGTAAAGATCATGTTCCATTAAGATATTAAATAAGTTTCCTAATGCAAATATATCAAAACTTAATTTTTGATTAGTAATATGCATTGCTAAGCATTGCTAAGAAGATCCCAGATTGTCAAACAGTTGCATATTGTCTTATCCTAACAAACCATACACTCTTAACAATAAAGGTGCTTTCAGGTTCTTTATGGAACCATTTAGACAAAAAAAATGTGGTTCTATGGCATTGTGAAGCATCTTTTTTTTTTTTTTTTTTTTTTTTGTACAGCAATGGAAAGCTTATTTATTAATTGAATCTATATTTAAAAAAATGACTGGTAATATTTCATATCTAAAATTAAATTACATTTTGTTTTTGGGCTGAATAAACTTGAAAATGTGTGGACGTTTACAGAATATATAGAAAACAAAATATATAAATAAAATATAAATAAAAATATAATAAAATATAAAATAATATAGTTGTAACTTTTTTTTTCTCTCAGTTCACAATTCTGACCATTCTTGAAATTCAAAGAAAAAAAATGCAGAATTACATGTTGAGTTCATTATGCAGAATTGCTAAGTTGATTGATCAGAAGTCAGAAATGTAAAATATGAACTTCGAATTTTTGTCATGTGCTACACAAATGTGGACCCAATATGTGGAGGTTATTTGTGTATTGGTGTGTGGATTGAGCTCCATTCATTTACTGAATCCATTTTATTGTCCTATTAGTTCAGGGTTGGGCTATTTGCAACACTACCGCAGTCTCAGCCTGCTTTTCAGACATTTGAAGCGAAGACTGAATTCACTGTTATGCTGCAAGACAGCCAAACAGTCCATTTCTACTTCCATTTCTCTGTTCTTCTATTCAAACCTTAGTTTGTTCAGCTTTGCTATTGAAACTGGCTGCACCACTGCTGATATTGCTGGTTCCTCTGTGATAAGTTACTTGTCCTCTGTTAGTTAATTGCTATTAATGAAAACATCTGCTACATAAAATAAGAAGTGTATGACTATATTTAGTTTATGCACATTAAACAAATTGACACAAAGGACACATCCAAATGAACCAGAAACATGGTGTAAAATTAAACGTGAATTAATAACTGTTTTAGTTTGGGGGAATCGTGCTTTGCACATTTGAACAACCACTTTTTAATCCACGCCAACAGACCATTTTTAATTTGTGCGAAGGTGATCTAAAGTGTCTAAAGTGCATCAAAATAAAGTGTTGCCATTATAATTTTTTACCTGATTAGTTATAGCACTTGACATTTTAGTTATTTAGAAAATTATAAAATTAGTAAAATACAAGAAATTAATGCAATCACACCAGTGAGGAACCAGTATTCCTACTATGACCTCCAACAAGTTTAAAAGCAGTGGAATATCCACTCTCCTTCACTTCAGCTGTGTAACACTTACCTTGACAAGAAGTGTCTGGACATTGGAGATTTTGTTTTGAGGAGAGACATGCTGCTGCACTGCATGCTGGGCCCCACGGACTGTCAACAGGATGAGTGTGTAGGAGAGGATGATGATGGTGCAGGGGACGATGTAACAGAAGAAGAAGAGGCAGATGATGTATATCATGGCAGGTGTGTTGTATGTGGGTGCGTGCCAGTCGATGCAGCAAGCAGTGCCGTAAGGCTCTGATCCGTACTGACCCCAGCCTGAGAGCGGACCCACTGCAAACACTGCAGCATAACACCACACCCCAACCACCAGCAGACGTGCATGAGATGAGGAGAATTTATTACCTGATCAAACAAAACAACAACAACAAAAAGCATGAGAGACTTGTCATCTTCAAAATAGCATACTACCATACTATTCCTGCAGTGCATATATTGTGGTTATGCTATTACAGTGTCATTACACCTATTTACTTCATGTACTGCTAACTATAGGGCTATAGTTAAGGTTTGGTTTAGGGTAAGTTGCTTTTATTTATCCATAATTAACTTTTTATTACTGTAGTAAAAAAAAAAAAAAAAAAAGAAAAGGTGTTACTATTTCAGCTTAATAGGTTAGTTTACCCAAAAATGAAAATTAGCCCATGAATTACTCATCTTCTAGGCATGAATATGTGACCCTGGAACACAAAACCAGTCATAAGTAGCACAGATATATTTGTAGCAATAACCAAAAGTTTATTGTATGGGTCCAAATTAGATATATTTTTCTTTTATGTCAAAATCATTAGGATACTAAGTAAAGATATAAGTAAAGATATTTTGTAAATTGTCATACCGTAAATATATCAAAACCACCAAACTGCATTGATAAGAACTTAATTTGGACAATTTTTAAATAAAATTTCCTCAGTATTTAGATTTTTTTGTGTTCCCTCAGATTCCAGATTTTCAAATATTTGTATCAGCTTTCATATGATGTATAAATCTAAAAAAAAAAAAAAAAAAAAAAAAAAGACACTTATGACTGTTTTTGTGGTCCATGGTCACATAGGACTTTCTTCTTCAGATAAAACATTATATTTATTCACCCGACCCCTCCACACCGATGCTCTTTATTGGACTTGTTTTTTTAAAACTGTTGGACAGTAACACCTACCCATACTATTACAGTCATGGGCAAAAACATTGATCCCTCTCTCTGAAAATTTTTGCAGTTTCAAATGATTTGAGATCTCTCCACAGGCAGTGGTGTAGTGGAGGGTATATGCAGGTGTACGGCGTATACCCACTTCTTTATCAGGCGGCTTGGCATATAATACCTTCTTCTAATACCCTCCGATGCCCTTCATTTAGTAGTGTCCTGCATTAGCCAAAATCATGACTGTCCACCACATCCAGACATATAAGAATAAATGGCAATATTCACTAAAAACACATAGTAAAGACAGTGATGATGAGGCCAGGACCATGGCGCAGGCTTGCTTTGAAATTAGGTTGCACCTGACGCGCCCGCGCCCGCTCTAGTCTAAAAGAAGCAAGTTTTTACGATTAGAAAACCGATAAACCCCTTTAAACTTTTCTGTCGCCAGAAAATCTTCAATGGGGGCATTTCGTTTTTATAGGGGAGCACAATTATGAGCAGCTATAAAATTGTAGTACATATATATATATATATATATATATAATAAACTATAATTTATAATGCCGTTCTTTATAAACAATATAAGTCTAACCAAAACAATTTAAGAAACAGACAAATTATAAAAATAAAACAAATTATAATGGCATTCGTTATAAACAACATTAGTCTAACCAAAACTAACTTATTTAAGAAACAGAAAAAATTATAAAATAAAATGCAAATTATAATGGCAAAGAAAAAACGGACAAATTACAAAATAAAACACAAATTGTAATTGCATTCGTTATAAACATACAAAAGTCAAACCAAAACGAATTTAAAGAGAAACTGAAACGCACTGATACATCTCTCATTCGGCACGAATATTTCCCAAGATTGCTTAGAATTTTTTTTTCCTTATAGTAACAGAAACAACTTAAAATGTCATTTTTAGTCATATAGATAAGAATAAGACATTATTCGGAACTGTAAAAGGTTCAGAGTGGGCAGATGAAACGCGGTCATGTTTTCTTATTTTCAGAGTCTGCTGTTTGACAACGCAGATCTGGGAGCTATAGAGAAACACTTCGACAAGACTTTACTCAAGCATTTTAGAATGACAAAACTACACAGCAAAAACGCTCAGTGTTAAATTAACACTCTCAGTGTTAATTTAACACTATGAGTGTGGACACATATAGACACTGAAATAGTGTTAAAATAACACTGAGCAGTGTTGAAGTTAATGAGATAATTGGGTAATTAATTAATAAACATTAGTATAGACACCTGATGATAACAAGCAGAATCACCAAAGGAGAAAATCAACATTTTTAAGCCACCATTACAGTGGTTAGTGTCTGCAGTAGTTGGGATCTTGACCCTTATGTCTTTAATATTAGCTTTTGTTTGCCTGCTGTGTCTATGTTAAAACAGACAGACAAGTCAAGAGCAGCAGTCATCAGGTGATCATGCTTTAACAACAACATCATTATTTCACCTAGAGTCTAATCTTTTGAGATGATCTCAAAACAAATAGAAAGACAATGTGGCAATGCATGATGGGAACCATGGATGAGTTTTGATTGGCTACCACATGCTTGTTTGATGCTTACCATTGTTGTGATTCTCATGCTGATTCTTGATGTCTGTGTGTGCCTAAACTATATGTTTTTTATTATTATTCAAAACTACTTGAAAGAAATCTTTTCAAAATGTATAGAAAATACAGGATCTTGCTGTCGGTTTACAAGGCTGTTATAGTCAATAAAGGAAAACTCTGAGATTAGACGCTAGGTGAAATTAAATATGATGTTAAAACATAATCATGATCACCTGATGACTGCTGCTCTTGACTTGTCTGTCTGTTTTAACATAGACACAACAGCCAAACAAAAGCTAATATTAAAGATATAAGGGTCAAGATCCCAACTAATGCAGACACTAACCACTGTAATGGTAGCTTAAAAATGTTGATTTTCTCCTTTGATGATTCTGCTCGTTATCATCAGGTGTCTATACTAATGTTTATTCATCAGCTATTACTTACCCAATTGTCTCATTAACTTCAACACTGCTCAGTGTTATTTTAACACTACTTCAGTGTCTATATGTGTCCACACTCAGAGTGTTAAATTAACACTGAGAGTGTTAATTTAACACTGAGCGTTTTTGCTGTGTAGCATTGTAGATGCAGTGCAAAGAGATAGGTTCGTTAGGTAGTCCAGTTATGCGGTCCCATCGCAGTCACAGTGTTCCCATTGTAGTTTATGTGCACGTTTTCCTACTGGATAAGAATTTAAACTAGTTGAGTGCATACTTTTTTTTTTACGCGCATTTTTAGAATTTATGCTCATCTTGCCTTTTTTATGCAATATTCCATAATGTGCATAAAAATAGGTATGGAAACACTGAATTATTAGCTTCATATTGTAGAGATTTTTTGAGCTAAATAATTTGCTTAGCACTATCTAATGCTACATCAGAACAAATTAATGTTTTCCGTTTTTTCGTTCTCAATATTAAATTCGCTCGTGATCATGTGCACAATGCCTTTTTTTTTTTTTTTTTTTTTTTGGAGGAGGAAGCGTATACCCACTTCTCCAAGCACCACTACATCACTGTACACAAGTGTTCAATGGGATTCAGATCTGGGCCCGTATGTATAAAACTTATGCTCTTCAGAATAGTCTTAATCTTTGACTTAAGTGTCAAAAAATTCTAAGTTTATTCTAAGTAGATTTTTCTAAGAGTAGGAGACTTTTATAAAGAAGCTAAAAGCAACTTTCAGTAAAGTCTAAGACTGATTCTTAAGTATTGACTGAGGGGACACTTTTTTTGTGAGCTAAGGACTACAATGATGTCAGCCCAAAATGGCTGCCCTTGACCTCTGAAACAGCCAATACTGAGCCTGCTCATGTGAAGTCACTGCAGCACAACACCAATTATTTGATGCAAACTACAATAAAATCATTTGATTAAGACACTATTTAATGTATTTAATGCTTTGCATTGTGCAAAATTATCACAAATTATTACAGATGCTTTGAAATCCTTTTCTATTGGTATGTCTACTTTTTACAGTTGGAGCAATGATGTGAAGATGAGTTCCATCAATAGCTCCAACTCGAGGAAAGCCCACAATCCTCATAACAGTGGCTTGTTTTTGGTGGCTTGCATGGTTTGACGGTCAGTTGGAAAGTCAATGAACTGCCATATAGTAGTGGCTAAAAGTGATGTCCGGCCTGGGACATTTGACTTCAACCTTAATTATAAAAATGTGTTAAAGATTTTGTAAACAAAGAAATTATAAAATTATAAATGCATTTAAAAACAAGAGGAGCGGATTAGAGATGCTAAAGACAGTCCAATAGTACCAAAGGGTGGGGGGGGGGGTACTATTTCACTATATCACTTGGCTCTGGAGAAGCGACTGCGATGACTTGGCTTGACTCTGGAGGAACAGCAGTGACTTGACTTGGCTTTGAGGGAACTGCTATGACTCGACTTGGCTCTGGAGGAACGGCTGCTGAGATGTGACCAGGTTCAGAAGTGACCGCTGCGACAATGCTTGACTCGGAAGCAGCAGCTTTAATGGGGCTTGACTCAGGATCGACAGTGGTGACGTCACTTGGTTTGAGAGAAGCTGCTGTGATATGACTTGACTCTGGAGCAACAGCTGCAATGTGACTTAGCACTGGAGCCATAGTGGTGATTTGACTGGGTTCAGGAGCAGCAGCTGCAACAGGGCTTGACTCTGGAGCAGCAGTTGCGACGAGGTTTGACTTGGATGCAGCTGCAGAGGCGTGACTTGGCTTGGGAACTGCAGCTGTGGCTTGACGGGGCTTGAGTGCTGCTGTGTTGAGACAGGGTTCAGGAGAAGCAGCAACGAGGCTTGACTCTGGAGGAGCGGCAGCGACGAGGCCTGACTCTGGAGGAGCGGCTGCGGTGACGACTCTTGACTCAGAGGGAGGAGCTTCGGTGACAATGCTTGATTCAGTGGAAGGAGCTTTGGCGATGGTGCTCGACTTAGAGGGAGATCACTAAATTCATACACAAAATCCTCAATGAGCATACCGTGTTGTTTTAGCTGGAGAAGTTGTTTGAACGGGTCCATGGTTGAACTAGGGGAGGGAATAAAGCTGCTGGATCCATAAGTGGCGAAGTCTTCTGTAACAGGCGAGGCAGAGGCAAGGGGATCCATGTGCAAGCTTTATTGAGATCAGGAATCGTGGTCCACAAGCAAGGTCAATAACCAACAAACAGGAGTTGTAAAGATAATCCAGAGAGAGAGTTCAGAGACCATGCAAGGGTCGGGGCCGGCAGCGAGCAATAGAATAGTCCAACAAACAATCCAGAGGTCACAAAGGCAGGCGGAAAACAATCGTCAACGAGGGACAAACAGGGTCAGCAACAGGAAAGGAAACACGGAAAGAACGCTCGGAATTGGCAAAATAACTTAACAAGACTTTGCGAACTGCAGTGCGTGAGAATGGCTTTTATACTGTGGGTGATGAGGTGTAATGACTTTCAGGTGTGTGTGGGTGAAGGCAAGATGGCCGACTGGGGTGAGAGGTGAGAGGACACAGGAAGTTCATGAGAGGGGGTTATGGGAAATGTAGTGAATTAATTGTCCATGATGAAATGAAGGCTCCCTCTAGAGGAGGAAAGAGGGAGCTATGACAGCACAGTTCGTGACAACATTACTATTGGGATGTACATTTGTGTTCGGGACTGTTGACTGTGGAACTGTTACACTGGAGAAATGGTGAGTGGTTTCTTTAATTGCTATTCATATACGCTGAGAATATATAATAATGCCAATATGCAATGTTGCCTGTCCCCATGTTAGCAAATTAGCCAGGTACACACTACACAACTCTTACAACTGATTACACCTAAATGCATCAGAGCCACTTGGATTCAGTCTGTGTTTACAGTGAGCATTTAAAATGATAAGTCTGTTCATCTCAGTCTTAGAATGTTTAAGCTAGTTGTTAAATTTGTCCCTGGCTTTAGGTTGTATACGAGTATTTATGATTTGTTATACTTCCCATATCAGATCATTACAGACTCATTACTAACTCAGAATCATATTTCAGTTACTATACAAGCATTGATGCGTGATTTGTTTCATATTTTGTTTAGCTAATAGTTATTTTCACCTGTTAGGTTGTTAGCAACTGATTGTAATGACATATTTTTCTCTGTGTTTCAGGATGTGTCAAGTCAAGTCAAGTGTCAAGTGTGACCTCACATGGACCATAGCATGAGCATACAGTGAGTGCACTGTGACCTCACAGTGATCATAGAATGAGCACACAGTGAGTGCACTGTGACCTCACATTGACCATAGTAAGAGCACACAGTGAGTGCACTGTGACCTCACACTGATCACAGTATGAGCACACAGTGAGTGCGCTGTGCGGTTACACTTTTAGCTCGCTGTGACCTCACATTGACCATAGTAAGAGCACACAGTGAGTGCACTGTGACCTCACACTGATCATAGTATGAGCACACAGTGAGTGCGCTGTGCAGTTACACTTTTAGCTTGCTGTGACCTCACATTGACCATAGTTAGAGCACACAGTGAGTGCACTGTGACCTCACACTGATCATAGTATGAGCACACAGTGAGTGCGCTGTGCGGTTACACTTTTAGCTCGCTGTGACCTCACATTGACCATAGTAAGAGCACACAGTGAGTGCACTGTGACCTCACAATGATCATAGTATGAGCACACAGTGAGTGCGCTGTGCAGTTACACTTTTAGCTCGCTGTGACCTCACATTGTGACCACATCATGAATATTCTGGGAGCTCACAGTAAGTGTGCTGTGACCACATTTTGACCATATTTTGAGAACACAGTGAGTGCACTGTCACCTCACATCGACCATAGTACAAGCACACAGTGAGTTCATTGTAACCTTGTCAACATTGGGATCATAGTATGAGCACACATCTTGGGAGCTCATGGTGAGATCACTGTGAGATCAAATTGTTGACTGGGAAGGCATCCAGTGCCAGAAGCAGCAAAGCAATGCCAAAACATCTTTGAACCTCCACCATGTTTGACTGTTCTTTCCTTTAAAGGCCTCATTTCTTTTTCTGTAAACAGTAGCATGATGTCCTTTACCAAAAAGCTTTACTTTTGTCGCATCGGTCCACAGTACGTTCTCCCAGAAGGATTGTTGTTTTGTTACATAAGGTTTGGCAAACTCCAGTCTTGCTTTTGTGTGCCTTTGTGTCAGCAGTGGTGTCCTACCATAGCATCCCTTTTCATTCAGATGGCGACGTATAAGTGTGAGTTGACACTGTTGTACCCTGGGTCTGCAGATCAGCTTGCATTTGTTTGGAAGTTAATCTGGGTTCTTTATACACCATCTGAACAATCCTTTGTTGCAATTTTTCATTAATTTTGCTCTTCCGTCTACTTACAGGGAGGTTTGCTACAGTGCCATGGGATGTAAACCTCTTGATGATATTGCGCATAGTGGACACAGGAACATTAAGATCTCTGGAGATGGACTTGTAGCCTTAAGATTGTCTATGTTTTTCACAGTTTTTTCTCTCAAATCCGCAAACAACTCTTTACACTTCTTTCTTCTCTCCATGCTCAGTGTGACACACAACACAAAGGTTGAGTGAACCTTTCTCCATTTTAACTTGTTTCAAGTGTGATTACTATATTGCCCACACATGTTACTTGCCACAGGTGTGTCTAAATACAAATTACAGGAGCATCACATAGTTGAAATGCAATTATTTCTTACAATTTTGACATGGTGGCAATAATTTTGTCCAGTCCATTTTTGAGTTCTGTGTGAAATTTGATCAAGCTTGACTTTTCTTCTGTTTTTTAATTTTTTATTATTATTTTTTTTGTGTGTGTTGTTCCAGTGCAAACAAAAACAATAAGCATGTGAATACCAAAACTCAGAGAAGTGTTGCATTTTTTGACAAAATTTGCAAGGATGCCAATATTTTTAGCCATGACTGTATAAAGCTTGGAAGTGCCATTATAATTTTTAATATAACTTCAAATGGATTTGTCTGAAATAAGGTAATTATATATACCTAAAATGCCTGGAGGGTCAATAAATAATAGGCTTATTTAAATTTTTGGGTTAACTTACCATTTAAAATAAAGTTTCTATATGTATAGTGCTATTTTATCATTACAATACTTTTGTAGTTTTTATTAATATATTTTTTTTATAATTTGTTTTGTGTTTTTTAGTTATTGTAGTACATAAAGTTAAACTGAATGTAACATGAGGTAATGTGACAACAATTTGCTTCTATTTTGTACTAACACTATTTCAAATAATAATCTTTGCATAACACATTCTGTGAAAGTGAAAGGAAAGTATTATTATTGTAAAATGATTTTATTCAAATGTAGACAGTAATTAGACAGACATTTAAATCTATTTTGTAGGGTTCCATAAATTATCTCTGGTGGAAAGCTGGTGATAAACAGTGTTTTATTTAAAATAGACATTTATGTACATTTTCTCCAGCAGTAATTCATCAAATGAGGATCATGTAACAACATTATAATCAGGACATGCCTGATTACAATGCTGTTCCATGATCCTCATTTGATGACTTACAAAGTTCACACAGTGAAGACAGGGCCTTCTGCATTATAAAGAGAAAGCAAAGTGCCTGTATCATAGTGGTGAGGTCATACTTAAATATGATGATAAGAAAAGTCAAAAGTGCTAGCTAATTAATTATGTCCGATGTTTGCTGCATCCTCCCTACTGAGTACTCAAAACCAACCTAAAAGACTGGAAAACAGCTTTTTGCCCATGACTGTGATTTACATAATTCCTTGGATGAAATTGACCATTAAAACAACTCAGTGTGAGCAAATAAATGCAACCACAGGCACAGTACATTCAGAGTGAGTTTATTCTAATTTACTTTTCTCTGTCACTGATACTTAGCCAAAATGAACTCAACCATCATAATTTAACTGCTTGTCTGTGTAGCTAGTATAACATTGGGAAAAAAGGTATAATTACATATGTAAATGGAATTCAGTGTTTCATAGTACATTGCAAAATGCATTCAACTCTATCAACCATTTCACTTATTTAACAGAATCACCTCCTGCAGTGAAATGCAGTAGTCTGTGAAATTTCTAATTGTTAAACATTCATCTGATGTTAAGCATTTTTTTTTTTTTGCATTTTTTTTTTTTTTTTTGCATTTTTCAAAGTAAAAAGTAGGACTTATTTAAATGCCTAATATGACACTACAGCTTCAGCACAACAGCATTACAATATGTGAAGAAATGAGTCAGAGCCTCAGTAACTCACCGTAAAAGAGGGCAACTGAACCAAAGGTTCAGAGTTAGCCTGTAGAAAAATATTATCGCTCCAGTAAAGGAAAGGGTTTAAGTAAACAGCTAAACTCACTCTCAGCAATGAGTGAGGCAGCAAGGTTATAATCTCTTTAGCCTTTTAAGTACCACCATGACAAATATAGAAAAACTACAAAAATAAGTATTTAACAATGGTTAAATGTAAGTACAATTAGCAGTCAACACTGTCCATATTCTGAGTGTAGTGTATCTGTTAATCTGAAAATATTCAAGTTGTCTTTCTTTGCTTCAACCAAAATAATGATCCTTTATTTCCATGTGTTAGCTTCTATTTACTATATTTAATTTGTGTAATGATTGTTTATATGTAAATAAAAGACAAAATATAAACCATGTTTCTCTTCAGAACACTTTGACTTTGAACACCACTCAATTCATACATATTTTCATATTTCAAAAAAATTAAGCACTAAAGTTGTGTATAATACAATTTTCTGAGAGAGAGAGAGAGAGAGAGAGAGAGAGAGAGAGAGAGATGAAATATTTTGGTTTTCTTAGGTAAAAGAATGTATTTTTTGTTTTGGAACTACTTGAAAGTGAAGGTGAGAATTTATAATTCATTTATAATCTCGGTTTTGAAAAAAAAAAAAAAAAAAAAATTAGTTGTGCTGTCGACATAAAGACTTTGCTGTTTAATTCCACAAACTATTTAAAGTGCAAACCAGCTCCTCGACAAAATAATCACAGTAGAGTCTGTTCTTTAGGGGAAACAACTGCTTTACATTCAAATGGTTGAACACAGAATACGAATGAAGCCCTCCAGGAAGGATCTGGCAATGTACCTGCGTTTAAAGCAAACTAATCACAAAATGTGAAGAGACGGCATGGACAGATGGTTTCAGAGAAGGAGCTTCTGTGAAAAATGTTTAATGTTTAAACAGATGTTAAATCAATTTCTCACCATGTTTACAATTCATGGTGACTACAAAGAGCAAAGTGTGTCAAAAGAGCTGTGTTTAAAATGTTCATGAAAGTATTACTATTATTATAGAAACTGTCACATTTGACTGATGAGCTTTATGAGCTTTATGTTGTGGTATATTGTAAATGAGCTTAAACACTGGGAAATTGCCACTGATGTTCTTGAGTAAATGTCCCAAGCAACACATTTGAAGAGTTAGAGAATAGGCACATGAGGGTTATCTCATTTAGACAAAACTCAGCAGTTCCAATGAATTAAAAAAAAAAAAAAAATTACAATGGCCTACTGATAATGAAGATTTGTTCATGATTTACTCATGTTATTTTAAATCTCAATAGAACACGACAACAGATGTCAGACCTGGAGCGACAACTGAACACAGCATATGTGTATAACCATGCAAGTGAACTTCGTTCAGTTTTGGAACTAAATGGGGGTGAGCAAAATAATGTCTCTTGTAGAAAGAGAACTCTGTCTTAAGAATAAAGGAGAGTAAATTTGTCAAACTGGAAAACAAATTACTTGTATGATAATGACTTGCAACAGCATGACTACAGGTATAAATACAATACATTAAATAGAGGAGATTCCTCACCACCAGACAGATAACTAAAGTAAACTCTCTGCAGGGAGAAATATCCCCAAAATCCAACTGATTATATAAGCAATGTGCAACACAAGTAACAACAACAACAATAATAATAATACTAAGAAGAAGAAGAAGAAGAAAAAAAAAAGAAGAAGATCACAATATTAATTGTATATTAATATTAATAATATAAATTGCTGGCTGGTTACTGTTGGCAACACAATATTTGCCCCTAAAAGGTTAACTGTAACATCATAAGGCAATATTTTTCAACTCCAGTTCAAGGACCAACCTACCGAAATGATGTAGAGTTTCTGACTAATTGAAAGACCTGATTCAACTTCTTACTGCTCTGAATAGAGTGACAAGCCAGTTGGGAAACATTCCTCTAAGGTACTTATATGCACCTCTTAGATTACAAAAATGTGTCTTTTAATGTACAGCCTAAGAAATAAGCTGCTGTACCCCTTAACACAAGACTTTTGCACTTTTTTATCTGACACTTAATCTGACACAGAATTTAATTTATACGCAGGCACTGGTGTGTGTGTGTATTTGGTACTGTACAGCTTCACACATGGCAATTCATCCAGTCATTTTGTAAAGAAAAAATCATATTGCTTTAGTGAGAGGTTGTGTCTGTGCACAGCATTCATTTGGCACTCCGTGGAATTCAAGCTGGTTATATAATCTTTTTTTGCAGTCTCAGTTTTTAGAAATCTTCACTTCATTTTGATTTTGTGGGATTGAATTATTGCTACTCTCTCAGAGTCAGAAGGTACAGATTGTACAGACAGGCCATCTGAAAAGAGCATAAAACATAAAAAAGGCAGAACAGTTGTTGGAGACACTGAGTTTCATGATTTTTCAATAATTACATTTTTATGTATTTTTAAAATGGCCACAATGTACAGCAGGACTTTTCCTGATATTTTTGATTATTATAATTTTTTTTTTTTTTTTTTTTTTTTTTTTTTTTTTTTTTTATCTAAATATATAAATAGTGTAGGCCTGTTTTTAAAATAGCAAGAATACTGTCTTTATCCCTCTGATTTATTTATTTGGCAAAGATTTCTTACGCCTGTTTTACTCTGTAAAAGAACAGAAGCTGTGCATAAGCTGCATGTATAAAGAGCATAAGCAGCACACACACATTGTGTTTTTACAGTTGCAGTTTCCCATGAACCGCTGACTATGTAGTCCTGCCTGTCATGTGTCTTTCTTTATCATCTCCAGCATACTGAAGCATAATGAAGCAACTCAGTAGTGTATCTCCCACACACTCCATATAACCACATAAAATGTTAAAACTGTAAAACTGCTGTTTTACATTATATTTTGACTTCAGCAGTACTTGTACTTTAAATGATTTAAACATGGTTTTGTGTTTTTTTTTTTTCTTTTTTTTTCTTTTTAGAAAATCCTAGGTAACCTGTGTTTTTGTTTTCTTTGTCATATAATTATATTGTGACTGTTCAAAACAGATAGACATCTTTTATCTTTTGAAATCACTGTTTTCTAGTTTTCAAACCTGGATGATTTTGACTATGGTCACTTTAACTGAAGGTGAGCAATGCAGCAAAAGTAGACGTGCCGCCAAAATGATCACAACGCTGCTCCTATACAGGATGGGCTGGCCCTGATGCCAGTTAGTTAAATGGTGTAAGACAGCTCTCTTATCACAGCAGCCTGGTTCTCCTTGACATATTGCTCAGTGAAATCTGAATTAAAAGGCTCTTCATCAATCATTTGTTGGGTTGGGTTACATTTAATAACAAGAGTCATGGGTGGGTGGCAGTTTCAAGGCTGCTGCGTTGCAGAAATTGAGCCGTTGCACATCCAAAAACACACTGATAACACAAAGAAACCATTTTCCTCTGCAGGAATAGTTCACTTAAAAATAAAAATTCTGTCATCTGTTGGACCTGTTTTCCCCCTTATGGCATTCTAAGAAATAGAAATTGTATAGATCTTGTCTTTATCATCTTAATGCTGCTTTGTTCAAAAATAGCTATTAACAGTAACTTTTTCAAAGGTATTCCATGCCACTTGTGCACATATTAATTATAAATAAACAAATTCAACTTTCATACATGTTTTTCATGAGGCCTGTTATTTAAACAGTGTGTGAATGCGGTTTATCACAACGTCTCTTCTCCCTCTCTGTGTTGAAATTGTAAGTGAAAGCAATTCATCCATTATTTGTTGAATTGGGTTACAGTGAATGACAAGGATTATGTGTAGATGTCAATGTCTAAGCTGCTGCGCTGAAGAAATTGAGCCACTTCTCCCCTAAATGCACACTCCTCCCTTTTTCTCTTATGCTTTATTAATCTAAGAGTCAAAGCATTCAAAACTTTAAACACAAAACAGTGGTTGCCAGTGTGCAACCAGGTTTTCAATTTCTACTCCAACTGGCCTTAGATAACAAACAGTGCTGCCTCTAACTGATACTTCAATACAGATACTAATTTGGTTAGTAGATTTGATTAGTTTGTTATATAAAATTTAAAAACGCACACTTCTGATCACACATTTTGTATTAATAACAATTTAACTGGTGTCTGTATGCCCAACAGGCACACAACCTTATAAGATGTTGATACTGAGTGACCAAAATTCAATGTCAATGCAACATCTAATGTCAATGTTAACTTGATGTCCAATACCGACATCAGCTGACATTGATATTTTGTTGTTTTTAGGTTGTGTAACCAAAATCCAACATTAAGTCGATGTCAAATTGATGTAAAATACTGACATCAACCCGATTTTCATTCTTAACCAAAATGTCAAAGTCAATCTGATGTTATATTGACGTCCGGTGCCTGCTGGGTGTTTCCCAGTTTATTTGAGTTTGAGACCCCTGCTTTAAGTTTTGTGTCTGTAAGTCAATTCTAAAAGACTTAAAAAACACATTTACCTTGAAAAATATTCACTGAAGTACTATATATGACCGTGATCCCACATCTCTGTTATGTAGCCATGTTATGTAACCTTTTGTTGTTGTAGAGTAAAGGTCTTTCAAGTTATAAGCAGTTTCTTTCTGTCATTCTTTGACTTTTGCCACGTCCTTTTGTTGCTGTCCTTCTCTTGAGTAGTCTTGTTTTTTTTGTCAGAAGCACTGGACATGTTGTTTTCATACTTGTAAGGACCTAGACTGGGTTTGACATTTTCAACACAATTACTAACCTGACTCTCACACAGAAACCTAAAAGAATTATTGTCCAGCTGTGTCCTGCTGAAATCTGCAGCATCATGGAATGTCTCCCGTCCACTCCAACTAATCAAACTAATGTAGTGTGACAGTCCATTGGTGCAGGCAAAAAGGGCAAAGCCTCTAACAATTGATAAAAAAGAGGTTGTATTTTATTGTAAATTGTCTGTATTTTACAACTATTTATCTACTTTTCAATGTACCTAACTCAGATGAATACAGTACATACTTAAATTGACCAAGTAGGGATAACTGCAGACTGGAGTAATGAGCGTGCCGAAAGGTACCCAGCCAGCAATGACATGTGGGGCCCAGATGAGGGCTTCATGGGCAGGAAATGTGGGCCCCATTATGGGCTTGCACCCGGGATTCACATTGGGGCCAGCCGTGGAAGCCCAGACGTACTAAAAGTGGGACCTGTAAGGGTACTGCATGGGTCTTAATTGGGCAAATCATGTCAGACCGATTTGGGCCCCACCTGCCCAAAGGGGTTTAAAGTGGGTTTGCACCCGGGATCCACATGGGGGCCAGCCTTGATTCCCAGATGGGTTTTAAGTGGGATCTGTAAGGGTCTTATGTGGGTCTTAACCGGGCAATTCATGACAGACCCATTTGGGGCCCACCAGTCTGAAGGGGTTTAAAGTGGGCTTGCACCCGGGATCCACATGGGGGTCAGCCGTGGATGCCCAGGTGGGTTTTAAGTGGAATCTGTAAGGGTCTTATGTGTGTCTTAACCGGGCAATTAGTGTCAGACCCATTTGGGCCCCACCTGCCTAAATGGGTTTAAATTAGGCTGGCACCAGGATTCAAAGGTCCCATATGGGCTTAAAGTGGGCTCTGTAAGGTGGGCTCCCCCACCCCCACCCCCACCACCACCACCACCCCACACTTAGCACATAAATATGCCATGCAGGACCCATATATGTGTTCCCAGTTCAAACCCATGCCCACTTGGCCTATAACAATTCTATGCAGAACCCATATGTGCATTCCCAGTTCAAACCCATGCCCACTTGGCCCATGAATATGCCATGCAAGACCCATATATGTGTTCCCAGATCAAACCCATGCCCACTTTGCCCATAAATATGTCATGCAAGACCCATATTTGTGTTCCCAGTTCACACCCATGCCTACTTGGCCCATGCCTGTCCCTTATGGGGCCCATGTAATCAGCTCATATGGGCTTCCTATGTGGGACTCATACTACAAAACCTACATGGGACCCGCTGATTTCACCCAGCCAAAGCCCATGCCCACACAGTTCCCATGGAACCCGTAGTTAACCCATCTGGGCCCCACATGTCATTGCTGGCTGGGTAGGGGGCGAAAGGTTTCTCAATGGCAAAAGGAGCTTCTGCGTTGGCCAATCAGCAGTGTGGTTGTGTGTTCACTACTCACTCCTGTGTGTGTGCACTTGGATGGGTTTAATGCAGACCACAGATTCCGAGTATGGATCACCATACTTGGCCACACATCACAACCTTTCCTTTCTTTTCTTTCTTTTTTTTTTTTTTTTTACACAGATCTGGATATATTTTCAGTACCTTTTTCTTAAAATGTTTATGTAAATAGTAATTGTAATTTCATAGATATGTTATGTTATAAATATATGCATGCACCAACATTTTTTTCAACACCCAAGGAAGCCTTGCTGATGTATAAATGAATATTGTAAAATATTTCACACTCCTTGTTTTGTTTTAATTTCTCATTTACAATGGATTTGTTATTTATCATTTTATATGTTTTAGTTTAATCTAGCCACTGTCAGAGCTGCTGAGACAGATTCATTCTAGCTCTTGTGTAAGAAGCAGGAGATCTTTCTCAAAATGTCACTAGTGTGACAATGTCAACCATCAGGCTTTTCAAAGAAAAGCTCACCTTGCCTGGTGAATGCATCTACAAAAACACCACTGGATACTGTGGCATTGGAAAAAAGGGGGTGTTCACAGCATTCTATTCCAATAGACTGATTGATTGCTTCTGTTAAATGGACTGCTACTACAGCACGGATGAATAAATGATTGGATTGATGGATTTGCTTTGGATTTTTTTTACAAAGCTGTGGTGGTGAAGATGTCAGTCTTACAGTGAAAGAATGGGATTTGGGTTTGTAGAATTATGTTGGATTTATTACTTAAACAGATTAAAAGGAACACTAGAGTTTAAAGTCACGGCCCACCTTTATGTGAAACAGGAAACTCGAAACCAATTGTAAAGATCTTTCGACACACATTTTTAAAGGCATGAGGTTTTGGATCTGGCTTACTGCTAATCAAACCTCCCTGTTGAAAAAAAAAAAACTGCTTAAGTAGGTTTTGATGCTGGGATAGCTGTTTATCAAAAGTAACCACTGTTAATGTACTTGTAGCTCAACTGTTGCTAGCATTAGTTTAGCATGGTGCGAGCCCCGTTGAAAAAAAAAACAGCATATGCTGGTTAGATTTAAGATGGTCCTTAGTTAGTTTATGTTGGTCCTTAGCTGGCACATGACAAGCTAGGACCAGCTTGAACCAGTTTGGGACATGCATAAACCAGCCAAGGACTGGCATAAACTAGGTAAGGACCAGCTTAAACCTACCTAACCAGCATATGCTGTTTTTTTTTCAACAGGGCTAGCACCATGCTAGAAGATTATGTTTGTCTGCAGCATTTAATAAAGGTATCAGATGTTGCTTCTTGCCCAGATAATGACAAGTCATTGCCATTACTTTTGTGCTTCTTGATATTTATTTCACGAGTTCGCCTTACAGATAATGAGGCTAGATAGATAATATGCGTATTTGGCGTGCTGTCCGTGGGGAGGGCTCCGAGCTCGGCAATTCCTCCCGAACTTGGAGTACTCTTCCCTCGTTTGAGGAGAGGGGTCCGAGCTCGGCATTTTAGCCCGAACCCTGAGCGCTCCCCCCGAGCTGGGATAGGAATGGGCCGATGGAGAGGAGTCGGGGTGGTGGAGGGATGCTGAAACTGCAGAGAATGAAGGTAGGAAGGCTTAAGCCATTTATAGCGGTATCTGTCTGTGTGATGTGATTGCTGATAGAGGATTGGTCATGTTGATTATCTGAACGTGCTCCTCCCGAACTTTGTTTAGTAAACATCATTTCACGAGTTCGCCTTACAGATAATGAGGCTAGATAGATAATATGCGTATTTGGCGTGCTGTCCGTGGGGAGGGCTCCGAGCTCGGCAATTCCTCCCGAACTTGGAGTACTCTTCCCTCGTTTGAGGAGAGGGGTCCGAGCTCGGCATTTTAGCCCGAACCCTGAGCGCTCCCCCAAAATGCGATTTAGCGCAGGACAGCAGCCGGAGCATCAATTGCCCCCCAAAACTTGTGGCGCTTAAACTTAGAGGGGTGCTGGCCGTTGCTTGAGCAGAATCGTTGCTGTGGCGATTGTGCTAGAAAGGTGGCTTCTGCGGAAGCGAGCGCTGCTGCGGCAGCGGGAAGAAGATGAGCGCTTCTGCGGAAGCGGCGATGCTGCGGCATCTGGAAATAGAGTGTGGCTTCTGCGGAAGCGAGCGCTGCTGCGGCAGCGGGAAGAAAGATGAGCGCTTCTGCGGAAGCGACGATGCTGCGGCATCTGGAAAATAGAGTGTGGCTTCTGCGGAAGCGAGCGCTGCTGCGGCAGCGGGAAGAAAGATGAGCGCTTCTGCGGAAGCGACGATGCTGCGGCATCTGGAAAATAGAGTGAGGCTTCTGCGGAAGCGAGCGCTGCTGCGGCAGCGGGAAGAAAGATGAGCGCTTCTGCGGAAGCGACGATGCTGCGGCATCTGGAAAATAGAGTGAGGCTTCTGCGGAAGCGAGCGCTGCTGCGGCAATGGGAAGAAAGATATGCGCTTCTGCGGAAGCGGGCGCTGCTGCGGCAGCGTGAACTGGGATGCTCTGATGATAGGCGTGGGAAGGTTTGGATACGATGCATTAGAGGGGAGGGCTGATCTTTAGATGACTCGGCTGATGAGGGTTCGGTGAGCTTCTTTGATATGGAAGCGATCTGACCGGATGTAGGTTTTGAAAGCCTCTGACGTCCAGCGGCTGAGCGTCTGAATTTCGGGCTGGGAGAGGCCTTTTTGGGCGGCTGTGGTAGCTGCGCCAATACGGAAGGAGTGGCAGGAGTAATGGTCTGCTGGGATGCCAGATAGAAAAAGAACGGATTTAAGATGTTTTTGGAACCAGAAACGGGTGGCGGGGTGATTGGCGTCGTCGACAAAAAGTGGGTCAGAGAGGAGTTTTGCCTGTGGTCTTCTGTGATGTAGATAGGCTAGGAGGGTCTGGTATGGTTGAATTGGTGATTGGAGATTGAAGATGTAAATGAAGTGGCCTCTTTTTTGTTGGTCCGTTTTGCTTTGCTTAATAAAATAGGATATTGAGTCGGAATCTATGACTGCTAGATCTGAAAGGGTTGGGTGGACTGTTGGATTGAAGCTGGAAGTGATTGTAAGTTCAGAGCATCTGAGAAAGCCGAAGAAGGCCAATATGAACATGGCGTCGAGCGTGCGGGCGGTGTGGATGGAGTGGTAACCTCTGCGGAGGGTATAAATGCATTTGGTTAGCATGTCTAGGGTTATTGGCTGTCTGGCGTCTGGGCGGGTGGGTTGGGTTTTTTGGATGCCTTTGATGAGCATGGATGTCTGAGAGCTGGCTATTTCTGGAGAGGGTGTGCCGAAAATTAATTTGTGAAAAAACTGAATTCCGCTTAGATAACCTTTGATGGAGCTGGCTTGGAGGTTTTTGATGGTGTTGAGGTAGGAGATGAACGAGGTGATGGTGAGCAATGAAAAATCCGGGAAAGGTAAGTTGTATGCGTGGAGAAAGGTTTTGAAACTCTTCCATGCAGTTAGATAGGATTGGAGGGTCCTTGGGGAGACGGCCTGAAAAATATAATCGAGAGAAGTATCTAAAAGGTTTTTTAGCGGATGGCTTATGGGAAGATCAGCTCTGAATATGGAGGTACTGGGGTAGGGAGTGGGTCCGCATCTGGCGCCAGCCGCCTGAATTTCTGGAAAGCAAAACGGGAAAGAGAGTCAGCTATTTGGTTTTTAGACCCGGGAACGTGTTTTGCATTTAAAATAAACTGGCCGCAAGCTGAGATCCAGGTGAGCCGTCTTAGAAAAGGCATCAGAGCGGTGGAGTGCGAACGACCTTTGTTGATGCAATGCACGGCCGCTTCGTTGTCGCAGTGCACTATAATGCTGGTTGCGGACCATGCTTTCCCCCATAGGAATGCTGCGACGACTAGAGGGTATAGCTCGAACAGCGCTGAGGATGTAAGAGACTGAGGCAGATCTGACAGCTGGGGGGGCCATGTAGATGCGAACCAGCTGCCTTGGAAAAAACCTCCGAAACCGCGGGAGGGGGCAGCGTCGGTAAATAATTGGATGTCGACAGGGTTGGAAATCATGTTTACGTAAAAGAAGGATAGGCCGTTCCATTGCTTGAGGAAAGAAATCCATAAACTAAGTTCGTTGCAGCACGAGCTAGGCAGGGATATGCGATCCTCGAGCGCGTGCACGGAAGACGCGAGAGCGAGGAGGTGAGAAATGAAAGAACGGCCCTGCGGAATGATGCGCATCGCAAAGTTTAGGTGGCCGAGGATAGACAACAGCTCACGTTTGGAACAAATTGGATTGTGCAGGAGGGTGGAGGCGACCAGGATTGTTCTGTCGATTTTTTCTTTGGGCAATGAAGCCTGGAATTTCTCGGAGTCTAGCAGGATGCCTAAGAATTCGATGGATGAGGCTGGTCCCAGGGTTTTGTCCTTGGCGAGGGGAATCCCGAGCTTTGCGAATACGTTCTGGACTATAGAGAGATGCGCGGCTGGGATGGAGTCGGGGGGCGAGATGATTAGAAAATCGTCTAGGAGGTGGATGAGGTAGGGAATTGCGTAATTGTTGGATAGGATCCAACAGACAGCCTCTGATAGCATGTCAAAAATTTTGGGGCTGCTTCTGCAGCCGAAAGTTAGACGAACGGCGAAGTAGAATTTGTTTCTCCACTGTATGCCGAATAGGTGCCAGAAATCCGGATGGATTGGCATCACTTTAAACGCGGAGGTGATATCGACTTTGGCCAGCCATGCGCCGCGACCTGCGTTTTTTATCAGAGTTATAGCTTGGTCGATGTCGTGGTAGTGGAGGGAGAATTCTTCGAGCGGAATGAGACTGTTAATGCTTGGGAGCGGGGAATTGTGGGGGGATGAAAGATCGATTATCAGGCGCTTTTTTCCTGAAAATTTTCGTGTAGCGACTCCGATTGGGCTGATGCGAAAACGGGCAAAAGGAGGATCATCGAAAGGGCCGACCATAAATTTCGACTCTACTTCTTTTTTGATTAGCAGATCGACTGTTTCGGGTTCGGTGAGAGCGGACTGGAGGTTGGCACAGATCATGCTCTGGTTTGGAAAAATTTCGACGCCCGGGTTAAAGCCGTGCGTGAGACCAGACAGTAAAAAGTCTGTGAAGTTCGTGTCGGGGTGATTAGACAATTCAATAGACAAATGGGAAATATTCACAGGAGTCGATAGGTAAGGTTTATCATTTTTATTTGCAGACTTAAACACAGGACAAATAATGCGGGCGTGGGCGCCGCCACAGAAGCTGCAGACATGCAGGAAACGGCAACGCGGCCTTGAGCACCTGCCGGTGTTAAAGTTGGAGCAGACGCGACTTGAGGAAAAGGAGTGGCGGAGGTAGGATTTAGAGGATGATGGGTTGGTTGGTGTGTTAGAACTGCGCGGGACGTAGCTGGTGGATTTAATTTGGGAGGATTCGGGGACGGACGGTGTGACGAAAGGACATGCTTCGGTGGAATGGGCGGCGGATCGACAGACGGAACATGAAATATTGCGGCAGCCCAGGAAGACTCGGTTGTGGAGCTCGGTGTCCAGTGCCCCCCAGTAAGGGCACTGGTTCCACTGAGCTACCCGGATGGCACATTTTGCTGAAAACAGCTTGTGATAGGTGTAGAAGTGGGTGCCTCCGTAAGATAGCGCGAGCTCGGCCACTATCGCGAGATAGTCGCCGAGCTCTCGTCTCCTGTGTGGAAACGCGGTGCAAATTACCTCCAGATAACGGGTGAATGAGATTGTGAACTCGGCGAGAGAGAGTGTGCGTGATGGACTATGTGCTGGGTTTTTGAGGGTGACGGAGAAATCGCCGCAATCGATTTGGCGATCTGAAGACGGAGGTGAAAGTGGCGAAAGTAGAGAAAAGAGGTCTACATCCGCACCTGCTAGAATCTGTGTCCTGATGTTGCTGGCGACGGGGGGTGGTTCCAAAGCCGGGGCGTTTGGTGGGATGGGCATCGGCACTGCGGAAGCCAACGAGAAGGGAGAACGAGCTAGAGGAAGAGAAGGCAGAGAGGGAACAGTGGCCGCTGGAGCCGGTTGCGGAGGCAGCCTCACGCAGACTTCGGGACCGGGGGCGGAGGTAGAAGAAAGAGGAGGGGGAGCAGGGAGCGTGGACCAAGTGTGGGCCTGCGCCGCTAACGGAGGCAGCCTCGCGCTAGAGTTCGGCGGTGGGGCCGCGGGCCATGCCTCGGGGAAAAGATGAGGATAAGAAAAAAGCTGTGAGTGGGCCGAGACGGCCGCTGGCGCTGCGCAGAGAGGCGCGGCGGGCTGGAGTTGAGCAGGGAGGGCGGGCAAACTGGGGCTTACGGCTGCGGCGTCTGGGGTGCGGCCCAGGCTTGCCGAAGGCCTGCTACGGCGGCTGGAGGAACGAAGGCCTTTCCTCGTGGGGGAGGAGGTTTGCTCGGGCCGAGCGTATGGGGTGCCACGAGGCGTGGCCTGATTGCCGGCCGCTTTCGGCGGGGGAGTGGATTGGATGGAGCAGAAGATGTTGTAGAGCTCCGTTTTGGTCATCCGCCGTGAGTAGTAGACGTCTGCGTTGCTCAGGGCCTGTCTAAGGCTTGCAACTGTCCACTTCTGGATGGCTGGGACGGAGCGAAGGACCGAGGCATAGGAAGATGCCGGAGAAGGTGGTGGGCGCCTAGATGGAGGAGGCGCGGGCGAGCCTTGTCGTCTCGGGGTGTGAGAGGCGGCTCGTGAGGGCCGACGGCCCCGTGGAGCAGCCGCGGGCACGATTTTGGAGACCTGACGGCTGTTAGGCTGAGCGGCGTCGGCGGACGCCGAGGGACGCTGAGCGTCGTTTGGATTATCGCTTGAGGGCGAGTTTGACTCTGACATGCCGGCGATATGCTGAAACTGCAGAGAATGAAGGTAGGAAGGCTTAAGCCATTTATAGCGGTATCTGTCTGTGTGATGTGATTGCTGATAGAGGATTGGTCATGTTGATTATCTGAACGTGCTCCTCCCGAACTTTGTTTAGTAAACATCATTTTGTACAAATTTATACAAATTAAAAATAAACAAATTATATTTATACAAAATATATGTTCTTTCACTGTCAGAAATTGTGCAAAAATTTGACCTTTAGGTGTACAACAGCTTATCGCTGTGGCGGTACCTTTAAAGAGGAATTATGTTCTCCCAGTAATAAAGACAGATTTGTAAAATGCTGCCATTAATCTAGTCACAAGAGAAAAAAAAGTACATGTGCCAACTATTAGTATTATTATTGTTTTGATTTCTAAGAAATCTGAACAATACAGTATCTATTGAAGAAGTGAAGCCTGGGGTGAAGATAGCGATTGCAATCACTTGGCTCACCCCAGCTGCCTCTGGCACACACACAGTTCATAAATAATAGTTTTAAATATACTTATCTCAATCAGTTTTGTAGCCAAAGGATGGAAAACATGTGCATTGAGCCAATGCTGATTAAAGATTCTTCTTCTAATGAACAAATTAGTGCACTACGAAAGCCTATGAAACCCACAAAGGTCTTATAGACTTAATAAACCTCATTCATCAGCAACATTAGTATATTTCCTAACACAAAACCAGTCCAACAAAATAATGACACGCAAAAACTAATAACTAAAGACAGCAAAACACAACACACTTAAGTAAAGGAGTAAAAAGAAGGAAGGACGTGACGTGTGGCCAAGTATGGTGACCCGTACTTGGAATTTGTGCTCTGCACACACCCGAAGCAGTGGGCAGCCATTTTGCTATTGATGTGGTGCCTGGGGAGCAGTTGGGGGTTCGGTGCCTTGCTCAAGTTCGGTTACAAGACCAACTCTCTAACCATTTGGCCACGACTGCCCCTAAAAGACTGGCTCCACAGTTATTATTTTATAATGTTTTTGGAAACTGGTGGATAATGCTAAACACTGCATCCTCTAGGGGGCGCTAGGGGAACGCCATCAGCATGACTCGTGTCTGAAGCATACATACAAAACTACAAGCGTTGGCCCGCGACAGCCTATGACGTCACTCTCGGCGCGACTCATAGTATAAAATAGTATAAAACCATAGTATAAAAGGACGCTGGCGGATCACAACATTCGCTTCTTCTTCTGAAGCTTACATCTGAAGCATGGTAACCATCCTAGAGGACACAGTGTCTTGTTCCCTATCTCAGGGAACCATGGTTACATACCTAACCTGAAATGTTTTTTCTCGAGGGAACATTAAATTACATTCTCTAGGGGGTGCTAGGGAAACGGTATACCCACGCTGCCATGCTGAGGGGAGTGCATGCTAAGTAAGGCGAGCACTAAGTACTAATTCACTTAATCTTAAGAGAATTGCCCCAGAGACGTTAGTGACGGCTGTCAGTGACATTATCCCCTTCGGCCAGAGGTCTGAGCTGTTACCCGAACCTACCTGTAAGGGGTCAGAAGCAAGACCCTGGGTAGAGCTCAAGGCTTAAAATCAAGAAGACTCCTTTAAGGGGTTATGGCAAGAGCCCAGGGTAATCTGGGCCTGCCTGTCAAGCAGGAGCTACCAGAAGCTCTGCAAGGTTCTGCTCCCTCAGGAACCGACTTACAGAACACAGACAACAGCACCCTGTTCAAGGGAACATAGGTAGAGTGGTGTCCAAGGTGACCGGGTCTTTAACCGACTCAAGAATGAGAACGAAGTCTAGCGTGTAACCCATTGGATTTTAGAAGACCGTTACTTAAGGGGTTAACCTAGGAGTGTCTCGACAGGTCCTAGGTAGCAAATGCCCAAGAGGTATTGGAAAGGATACATAATTGGAGTAGGGCCCAAAGTGACCGGAGTGAAGACTAGCGCGTAAACCCATACCATAGAGTAGGGGTTCCCAACCTTTTTTACTCCGCGGCCCCCCTCCTTCTTTGGTCAATTTTGCAAGGCCCCCCATGCCTGACATTTCCTCTTATACAGTACCTCCACAGTAAAGAGAAAAGTGTTTATTTTTAAACCTTTTTTATTAACAAAACCATTTGTTTTGCATAATTATTCTTCTACTGCATGTTATAAAACCCCCCCCCCCCCTCAAAATTCAAACAAACTTTAAATTAAAGCTAAACTTTATAAGCTTAAAAAGAAAGCCTCTGCTCAATTCTAACTTTTAAAAATAAGAAAAGTTAAAGTTAACACTTCTGAATTCTTTACTTAAGACATTTTTCAGAGTAGCTGCTTTTTCTTAAATAAGTGACAGTTTGTGAATCAATAGCGGACTTGCGCGCGCCTATAATGTACGACTCTGATATACGGGAGTGTCATACATTAGGCACATGCACGTTTGTTGGTAGAACTACTCTAATCATCTTTACCTTTACATTAGCACAACGGTTTGCTTTATGCAGCCGAGAGATGTAGTTTGCGTGCAGCGATTGGAAGTTTTGAGTCGCCGTTTGGTCTGTAATTATCAGTGTGATGAGGCTTGCTGCACTCAGTCTGAAGAAATCAATCACAGAACACGAGAGGTCGCACTTTGATCATTTTGATTTAACAATAATAATAATAATAATAATAAATAAATGAGTATGATATGTAACGCGCTGAGTCAGGTTTAAGTGATAGCTCGCCTAACTGAAGTTGCAGCAGAAATCAGCCAAAACGCACACAGGTCGCGTTCCACATCTCAAGATTTATTCTCCTGGCAACAGCATTACTTATTAAAAGAAGACAACTTAAAAGAGCAACAGAAATTAAAAGTAAAACCGCCGGACATGCACATATGTGGAGCTCATGGCTTATACGGCAGACTGTTCACAGAATGGCGCTTTCTCTTAAAGGAGCCACAACATATTTCCCTCGTTACAGATTGTATTAAACTAAATTAATAAATTAATTTTAAGCTATCTCGAGGCCCCCTAGTGGGCTGCGGCCCACAGGTTGGGAACCACTGCCATAGAGGATTTGAGAAAAGTGCCCAGAAACTTTGCGTGTGCACTTACCACTATGTGGATTTTAGAAAAGTGTCCATAGACGTGCATGGGCATTTACCACTCACGTGACTTTTAGAAAGAGCCCAGAGACTAGAATGAGCACTTACCATAACATGGATTTTAGATGTGGTGTGCCAAGGAGGTCACACTCAGAGGGCTCCAGCTCATCAAGACAGGCAGCTCGCAAGCTGCTAGTCAACTGAAAGCTGTAATGGGGCTAACACTTCGGCAGAGTAAGAAGAAACAGTTAGGGACAGGTTCCTACTCCTGAGAGACAGGATCAGGTGTTCCTGATCCACCAAAGGGTGGCCTGCTCTAAGAGACCCTTCCTCAGAGAGGGGAGCTTTGCCATACCCAACCAAAGGAGACAGGGGTAGCTGCAGCCTGGAGCAATGGGTGTGCCGAAAGGTGGGGGCGTGCCTAAAGGTAGGGGCGTGCCAAAAGGTTTCTCATTGGTGAAAGCTTTGTTGGTATTACTTAATGAAAATGTCATTTTTCATGTTTGTTCACTTCACAGTGCTTTAACTAATGTTAACAAATACAACTTTTAATTTATATTTACTTAAGAGGCAACTTTAGAGGCGCTTGTATCCGGAAAAAAAATATTGTAATTTGTTTTTGATTATTAGTAAACTAGAACCTAAATTTGCGGTGGTGATGACATCAGTAACCCATGCCATGCAGAAGTTGCAAAGGTACTTTCGAAAGTTATTCAAAATAATAATATTCTTAATATCATCAACGCTGTTTTTACCAGGGTACGGCTCACCTTAAGCTTTAACTAAACTTTTTGGCACGCCCCCTACCTTTCGGCGAGACCAATGAGAAACCTTTTGGCACGCCCCCTACCTTTTGGCACGCCCATTGCTCCAAGCTGCAGTTATCCCTACTACGACAAAGAGTCCTGTAGAATGGACCAAAACATTCCACTTAATATACCTTCATAGAACCAGCGTCCCCTGCCCTTGGGCTGTAGGGGATGAAGTACCGAGGGACATTAGCTACAACCAACCCCAACATGAAGCCAGCACTTCAAGAGGAGTTTCCGCAAAAACACCTTACAATCAGATCCACTCCGCGGAGGGGAGATTAAGAATCCACTAGAGTAAGGCTTGGGGAGAGCCGCTCTGTTTCTACTCAAGAGGGCTATTCCCTCAACTCAAATACATGACAATGCGGTGGAATGCTAGAACAGGAAGCCGGAGAACCAGGTTCTCCGTAACAAGCCTCTAAGGCAGGGTGTCCCACCAGGGATGTCAGCGTCTCTTCTACAGGGGGCATCTTCTCTTAGCAGTGATCAGACATTCCCTCGATATTTGCATAATTTTGGATACGGGAAGAAAATGGCTTTTTCCATACCTTCTCGATCTCTGTATGGAGATCAGGAAGAAATGGAAGGCTCACTAGGGCTGGGGGGTTATGATCTGAAAGGTAGCATTCGTCGAGACGACCCCGCGGCACTACCTTCTTGGCCCGCAAGTCAAGTCTTACCGTGGCGTGGTCCTTAACCTCCAGCAGCTCCTCATACACAGGGCAGGAGGACTGAGAAGGCTCAGTCTCAGCTTCTTTGCCCTCGGACATCTCCTACTCTTCTTGGGTAGATCCCAACAGAGCACTAGCTTCTGGATCAGAAGATGTCAGGGAAACTACATCATCCTCCAGAAGCTCATTCTCGTCTCTGACCGACGAGCGCAAAGGCTTTCCTTTTTCAACTCATCAGCCAGATCTGCCTGTGATCCCCACAAACTCCGAGCCTCAGCAGCGGAGGGTCGTGAGTCGCGGGAAGCAGGCGGCTGCTGCTGTTTCCTCGAAAAGAGAGACAGGCGAGAACGGAGCTTTTTCATTGGAAAAAGCTCACAGTGCACGCAAACAGCCCCCCCCCCCAAATCAAATAACGAGGACACGCACTTCTTAAACGTCTTGCTAGTGTTTGACATGATGAAGAAAGAAATCACTCTTACCAGAAGATGCACGCTTAGACAAACAGTCGCTGAAGACGGAGAAGAGGATGTTGTGTTCTTTCGGCCTCCTTTTATACTATGGTCGGGCCGGTAAAGACGTGCTGGCGGTGACGAGTTGCGCCGAGAGTGACGTCATAGGCTCTCGCCGGCCACCGTTTGTAGTTTTGTATGTATGCTTCAGAAACGAGTCATGCTGATGGCATTCCCCTAGCGGCCCCTAGAGGACACAGTTCGATGTTCTCTCGAGAGGGAAGCCCATTTTATTCTCTTTGTTAAATTAGCACATAGTGAGTGTTGTATGCAGCCATGAAACACTGATCCTTTGGAGTTTTTTTTTTTTTTTCAAGGTAAGAGAGAAAATAGTAGATCTGAATGAATAATATAGCCAGAAGTAAAAACACATGTGTGAAGAACATGACAAACACAACAAATATGAAAGGACAGATGCTGCTACAGTTGTTTTGTTGGTTAGTGCTTTCATTGTGCACTCATGTGCATTCATTAAAAAAAAAATAAATAATGACAACTGACAATGTTTTGACAATGTGCTCCAGTTATATAGGCCAATTAGTAATTATGGAACATTTCCAAAGATGTATTGGCCTACTGTATATAAGCCAAAAAAATTGATGAATCAAAATACTCTTTTTATTTATTTATTTTTTTTAATGATTTTTGTCATGAGGGTCTGTGAATCAGCAAAATACTTTAGGAATTTAGAAAAAAGAGGAACCTAGATTCTGGTACCATATTTCCTGGTCTGTACTAGTTAACATACTCAAAATGGCCAGAAGTATTTCCAGTGAAAAACATCAGGTTCAAAAATAACTGTCCATGGCTTTTCAGTGCTAATTCTTCACTGTAAATCTTTAGTAAATCCTGACAGCACTATTTTTCCGACAAACAGTTTGTGCTAGCGCAAGCTGCTAGTAAATCTGGCCCTTAGACTTAGATATTTCTTTTGTGATTATGACTGGTTAAGTGTAAATCATCCCATTTATTCTACAGGTATGTAAAGACATGAACATGATCCCCTTCATGAAATGTGTACAAATTGAGACATGTGTTACCGTAGTTGGGGCAGCAGACTTTGAGCCAGCACACACAGGACAGTACGGTCAGGTTAGTGAGGCTGCAGATGCCAAACAAAACTCCACAGAAGGCATAACACATACACATCACCTCCGTGAACAACCACCTGAAAAGAGAACAATATATTAATTTGTGGACTTGCATGTAAGTCTAATATCCAATGTGGTCCAATTTTTGTTTTCTTTTGTTATTATTGTTAGTTATTTGTTGTGTTTTAAAGTTTAAGTATGAGTCCTGTGTATGCGTTATAATTCAACAGAAAGCTTGTGCTCAAGACTCCTTAGAATGTGCTTAGGACTATTTGTCTGAGGTTCTGGATTACAGGTGATAATGTTGCAGTGATGTTTCTTGCACAGGTCAATTGTTTTGCTTCATAAGACCTCTATATATTGTCCGGAGCCAAGGGTATTAATTTTCTGCTGCCTGTATATGTTTTTATCACTCTCAAAGTGATGGTAAGTGGACTTGAATGTATCAGGTTGCATTAAAGTTGTAGTTTTTTTCAACAATTCCTTTTTTAGTGTGTTCTTTTACCACAAAAAAATATATCATCATTTACTTTAGAATTCTGTATATTACAGTTGACAAGTGTAATACAGTAAAAGACTGCCCATATGTCCTCTTGAATGCTGCTTTTTTATTTTCTTAAAAAAAAACAAAAAAAAAAAAACAACTGTGGATCCAGCTATGTGCACATTGAAAACTGAGTGATAAAGAGTGAGAAGAAAGATTCAGATTGCTGTATGCAATGACTTGAGCATTATGTTCTCCCTCATGAATCAGAGATCATAATCAGAAAATAAGGAACAGTAAGAATACATTTCCACGGCTGGTTTAGAAAGGTAAATCATTTTGAAGATTTTATCTGTCTCTGTCTGTAATCCTTAATTAATGAGTGAGCTTTGTACATAACCTATATAAAGCAGTGGCAATATGGTATAAAATAAAATGAAAAAAAAAAAGAAAAAAAAAAAAAAAGAAGAGAGTAGTTGTTGCTTTTTTTTTAGTTTAAGGAAAATAGATTTTCAGTTGTATTTATGTTATTGTATTGGTATCATTTATGTCATTATCAAGTGCTTTTTTTCATGTTTTTTTTTTTTTTTTTCAATTGTAAATGTCTGCATAATAAATCAACCATCTGTGTAGAAGAAACATGTTACATTCCAGTGCTCACATTTTCTGCATGAGATTTCTGCATGAGTGTAGTAACCACATGATAAATGACAAAAGCTTACTACACAAAAATAAAAGGGAAGAAAAAACAAAAAGAATAGTATCATCAAAGGGTCAGTCAGCAGAGAGATCAGGCTCTGAGGACCCTGAGGCTGTGCTCATGTGTTTCCAGCTGTTAAATCTGATTTAATTTGCTTTTATTATGCTGACACCTTTAAGGCGATGAGAGAAAGAGGGAACGAGATGACCCTCTTTAATGAGTCTCAAGAGAGACACAACAACATCTAAGGAATAAAAGAAAGATATGTTTATATAAAAAGAGATGAGAAAACTCTTCTTCTGTAAGAAATGTCCCTGCTGTGAAAGAGTTTCACCTGTGAGCAAAAGCAGAGGGAACAGCAAAGGGAAAGAGGAAGACGGTCATGCCCAGGTCACTGATGGAGAGGTTGATGATAAAAAATTCAGCTGGCTTTAGTGTCAACTTCTTACGGTAGGCTACAAACAAGAGAGTTGTGTTCCCCATCAAAGACAACACACCTACAGTGAAAGAAAGAAATATACAATCAATCTGTCAAAATAATGGTAGCGGGTACAAAGCCCTGTTCCTGGAGAGCTACCTTCCTGCAAAGTTCAGCTTCAACCCTGATCAATCACAACTGAACCAGCTCCTTCAGATCTTCAGGAGCACTTGATCATTACAGACAGGTGTGTTTGATCAGGGCTGGAACTGAACTCTGCAGGTAGGATGATCTCCAGGAACAGTATTGGGCACTGCTGCGCTATACCAATAAATGTGGATTGACTTGAAAAAATAGGGCAATTAAAGTAGTATGCAGACAGAATCTGTTATTTTTATTTACATTTTTATAGGTTAAAAAGAGAATACTACACTTTTAGTAGCTAAAAGTGTTGTCAATCTCAGTTTAATAGACACACAGGAAATTACTGTCATTCCAGTTCTTTGGTAATCTGTGGAGATTCAGTTTAATTCCACAGGATGCTAATCAGTGTATATATATATATATATATATATATATATATATATACATATACACACACACACACACACACACACACACACACACACACATATATATATATATACACAGGTAATTTTCTATATTTATTTGTACACTGAAAACAAAACTGAAATGAGTGTGTTTTTTTTTTTTTTTTGTTTAAAGTGCATCTGATATAAATCTTTACATATTGCACAAATTATTGGATGTTTATTAACATTTCTGATGTTTTTTTTTTGTTGTTGTTTTTTTTGTTTTTTTAGTCAAAAGCTTAAAATATGAGCACATTTTAAAAAGACATCACAATAGACACTAAGGTTTTTTAAAAGTTTTTTTTATTTATTTATAGTAAGTAAACTAAATGAAACATTGCATAAAAAGGTTTTTCAATTAAAATTAAATTAACATTCAATTTAGTATAGCTAAATTGGGTTTTGTTTATGTATATGTACACACACACACACACACACACACACACACACACACACACATATATACATACATACATACATACATACATACATACAGTATCTCACAGAAGTAAGTACACCCCTCACATTTTTTGTAAATATTTTATTATATCTTTTCATGTGACAACACTGAAGAAATGACACTTTGCTACAATGTAGTAGTGAGTGTACAGCTTGTATAACAGTGTAAATTCGCTGTCCCCTCAACTAAACACACAGCCATTAATGTCTAAACCGCTGCCCACAAAAGTGAATACACCCCTAAGTGAAAATATCAAAATTGGGCCCAATTAGCCATTTTCTTTCTCTGGTGTCATGTGACTCATTAGCGTAATGGAGCAACAGAGATGTGAAGCGGGCGGATCCATATGCAAGCTTTTATTAATAAACATAGACATGGACATAGACAGGCAGGGGGTTGAACATCAGCAAACAGGTATACAGAGGGCAAGACATAAGAATAATCTGTTGAACAGGCGAGAGTCGATCGGCAGCAAAAGTAATCCAAGGGGCTAGGCAAAAGGCTTAAATAGTGTGTCTGATTGGATGAAGCTGTGTGTCTCACTCTCTCATACTGGTCACTGGAAGTTCAACATGGCACCTCATGGCAAATAACTCTCTGAGGATCTGAAAAAAAGAATTGTTGCTCTACATAAAGATGGCATAGGCTATAAGAAGATTGCCAGTACCCTGAAACTGAGCTGCAGCATGGTGGCCAAGACCATACAGCGGTTTAACAGGACAGGTTCCACTCAGAACAGGCCTCGCCATGGTCGACCAAAGAAGTTGAGTGAACATGCTCAGTGTCATATCCAGAGGTTATGTTTGGGAAATAGATGTATGAGTGCTGCCAGCATTGCTGCAGAGGCTGAAGGGGTGGGGGGTCAGTCTGTCAGTGCTCAGACCATACGCCGCACACTTCATCAAATTGGGTCGTCCCAGAAGGAAGCCTCTTCTAAAGATGATGCACAAGAAAGCCTGCAAACAGTTTGCTGAAGAAAAGCAGACTAAGGACATGGATTACTGGAACCATGTCCTGTGGTCTGATGAGACCAAGATAAACTTATTTGGTTCAGATAGTGTCAAGCGTGTGTGGCGGCAACCAGGTGAGGAGTACAAAGACAAGTGTGTCTTGCCTACAGTCAAGCATGGTGGTGGGAGTGTCATGACCTGGGGCTACATGAGTGCTGCCAGCACTGGGGGCTACAGTTTACTGAAGGAACCATGAATACCAGCATGTACTGTGACATACTGAAGCAGAGCATGATGCCCTTATTTCGGAGACTGGGCTGCGGGGCAGAATTCCAACATGATAACAACCCCAAACACACCTCCAAGACGACCACTGCCTTGCTAAAGAAGCTTAGGGTAAATGTGATGGACTGGCTAAGCATGTCTCCAGACCTAAACCCTATTGAGCATCTGTGGGGCATCCTCAAACAGAAGGTGGAGGAGCATAAGGGCTCTAGCATCCATCAGCTCTGTGATGTAGTCATGGAGGAGTGGAAGAGGACTCCAGTGGCAACCTGTGAAGCTCTGGTGAACTCCATGCCCAAGAGGGTTAAGGCAGTGCTGAAAAATAATAGTGGCCACACAAAATATTGACACTTTGGGCCAAATTTGGACATTTTCACTTAGGGGTGTACTCAGTTTTGTTGCCAGCGGTTTAGACATAAATGGCTGTGTGTTGAGTTATTTTGAGGGGATAGCAAATTTACACTGTTATACAAGCTGTACACTCACTACTTTACATTGTAGCAAAGTGTCTTTTCTTCAGTGTTGTCACATGAAAAGATATAATAAAATATTTACAAAAATGTGAGGGGTGTACTCACTTCTGTGAGATACTGTATATATATAGAGAAAGAGCCTTATGTATATGTATATATATATATATATATATATATATATATACATATACATATACATAAGGCTCTTTCTCTATATATATATATACAGTATCTCACTTCTGTGAGATACTGTATATATATAGAGAAAGAGCCTTAAAAGAGCCTGAAAAGACACTCTTCATGCGTGGCACGGCACCACCTCAGGTATGCATTTTTTTAATAATAATTCAACGGCCCGTCATCAATTATTCCTTACATATGATTTATAATAAATAACCTTTTTATGTTTCTTTGTGTGAATGTTTCTGTCTTTGGGAAAGTCAATATTTTTGATCATTAATAAAAACCGAAATGTAAGGTTTCAAACAAATCATACATATTGTCATGAACTGTACCGCTGTGGCTCCCTCTATTCTCTGCTAGAGGGAGCCTTCATTTCACTATGGACCATTTACTCACTACATTTCCCATTACCCCATTCTCATGAACTTCCTGTGTCCTCTCACCTCTCACCCCTGTCGGCCATCTTGCTTTCACCCGCACACACCTGGTAGCCATCTCACCTCATTACTCTCACACTATAAAAGCCCTGCTCTGCTCATCGTGAAGTCTTGTATAGTTTTACTGTCAATTCTGAGCGTTATTTTCTGGTTGCCCTCCCGTTGCCGAGCTCCTTTGTTCCTGGTTCCCGTGACTGTTCTCTGCCCGCCTATCGACCCCTTGCCTGCCCTTGGATTACTCAGCTCGCTGCCCCTTCGCTTGGATATTGACGCTTCTTTGTTTATTCTCCGTTGTCCATGTTTGTTCCTGTCTGACCCTTGCTTGTTTACCATGAGTACTTCCGTTAATAAAAGCTTACACTTGGGTCCACCTGTCTACGTCCCGTTCGTCACACATATAATTTGAAAGAGAGAGAGAAAGTATTTTTCCATAAATTATTAATCTTGGTTCACTATGGTATTAACATGATTCTCCCTATTCACTATTACTACCTTACTGTTTATAATAAGGTTATGCTTACAGAATTACAAACAATGTTTAGTCAGTATTTTTAGACTATTTTGACAGATACTTACCAAAGATGGTGTAGACAGTTCCCAAGAGCAGGTCATTCTCTTTCGATATTTTGGATTGAAACATGTCAATTTTAGATGAGTTTTCCATCTGCACAGAAGAAAATGGGGATCAAATGTAATAAATTTGTTGTTGGATTCTGCCTTTTTCCCAGAACTGATCAATGCATTTCCATTAGCACCTGCTCCAGTTTAAAAGGTCTCCGGAAACGAAAGTCTCTCATTATGTCTTACCATAAATCAATTTTGCTTTGAAGTGTACACAGTCCACATGGCAAAGAGATGTAGCATGTGCGCACTGATGCATACAGCGTGCACACACACAGCACTAGAGCATGACGGTGTGTGTAGAGACTCTGAATGAATCCACTGGATGGGTTGATGAATATACTGAATAAAACAACAATCCTATAACCCTTTAACATTAAGCTGGAGTAGTTTAAGTGGAGTACAGAGAATATTCAGAGGCAACACATGCGTGGTAATATGTCAACACTTCTATCGCTTTCTCATTACTAACACATTTTGCCTTCTTCCGCTTTCATCTTTAGCCTGCGGGCACCTGACCCAGAGGAATATATCACACACAACAAATGATCCAGCACACCATATCCTCTCCCTCAGCCTACGGCATGATATTTTATCATACAAAATATGGCTTTTTGATATCAAGAATAAAACATTTATATTCCACCCACAGCCAACAGATCACATCCCCCATAGTCTGTGCAGGAAATGCCAGTTGTAAGACAACAATTCTTCCTTTGATTTATGGATTTGCCAGTTTAGCTGTCAGACAGACGTGGACGTCTGGCTTGTTTGATTGATGCTCTTGAGTGTTGAAAGCTTCACACGGTGGACAGCAGAACATCCTGCCAACATCCAAGTCAGTTAGCAGGCTCACAAGCAGATATGCATATGAATGAGATCACTGAACATCAGCCAGCAGATGCTTAACATCTCATGTTCAAAGACAGAATTAATCCTTTACAGCCTAAGATTAAAAAGGCACTTCTTCTCGTCAATTAAATGTCTCCCTGTTTTCAATATGACAATTATCTGTGTAAGTTTTGCTCCTGTGTGAGTTTCTGTAATAACACTGTATTTAATCAAAACAAGTCTTTTGATTAATTGTCTGACCAGTGGGCAAATTTGAAGCACATGTTAATGCCTTATTCTGTATGACCTTATATATTCCTAATCCTACCCAATACCTAAACTTAACAACTACCTTACTAACTATTGTATAATAAGCAGAAATTCAGGAATTTATTGAGGGAAAATTCATAGTTAATAGTGAATAAGTGTTCCCTATTCTAAAGTATTACCTATGCATTTATAAACAAAAACAAAATAATGCTTTATAGTGGCCTGGCACTATAAAGAAACGTATTCTGTCCAGGTGAGAACTGAAAAACTGCCATAGCATTGCTTTAGTCTCTGTTAAAATATGAATCAGCTGTTAATACAGGTTTTCAAATAAAATATATGGCATGCCTGAAGCAGTCTATCATGATGTATATTATTGTATTATTAACATTTAATAGCAGCTCTGATTATGGGACCATTTCTTTATATTTTCTTAGTGTTGGTTGTGCTCCTGATGTATCAGGCTCCTTGTAACTAATCCATAAAATTAAATAAATACATAATAAACATTCAGTATATCTTCCATGAAAATGTAATAAGATAATATTTATTTATAGTAAAAAAAAATATTGGGCACGCTGCTGTGCCTACTTTTAGCTGATTGTGAGTTTTATGCTAATCTTTTTGACCAGTGTGGTGGCAGGGGCTCCCTATGCAATATTTTCTCAGAGATATGGCCCACTTATTTACGGTCCCTCCTCCAGCCTCTTGAATGTCTGTCAAGAATAGATAGAGAATAATAGAAAATACAAAAATGCATAAACCTTGGTTATAGTGATCTCAGTCATTTGCTGTTTCTTTGATTTGTATTCTTGTGGAGATCAGTCTTACCATCTTACAGTCCGTGTTGTGGTCTTGAACAAAATCTGAAGGACGGAGGACACAGAATGCATCTTTGTTAGAATTAAGATGATCTTTTCATGATCTTGTTGCCCCACTGTGCTTATTAAGATTTTTTATTTTTTTTTTTAATTAAAATTAAATATATCAATAAAAAAGGGCTGCAGACTTGAAAGGATTACGGATGCCACCCTATAATGCTAAAAATCCACCCAGTGTTTTTTTTTTAAATCCCTAGACATCATAACCCCTTTCGCAGATCAAGCTATTTGTCACGTGTCGTGTATGGGAGGACAAACGAGGAGAACGAGGTTGATATCAGGAACAAAACAAGTCTTTTAATAACAAAATCCACAGAATAAATCCAATAAAAGACAGGCAAGGAGACACGCACACAAAGACGAGAACGGACAATCAAACAATGAACAGAATCTAACTTAAATAGGGTGGTTAACAAGACACAGACAGGTGAAGGCACTTAACTGATAATGACTTAATTAGGGGTGGAGACAGGAACAAAACCAAATAAGGGCAAACAGGAAGTGGAAGGAACCAAAGACAAATAGGACTAAACCAAATCAAAACACAACAAAAAGAGTCCCAAAACCTGACATAACTCCCCCCCTCCCGGAAGGCGCGACCTCACGCCCAAAACAGAAACATGGGGGGGCTTGGGTGGGGGCTCAGGAGGGGGACAGACATCCGGGAGGAGGAGAACAAAGGGAGTCCAGGGAGGAGATGATGGAGGGAGGAGCCAGGGAGACGACAGGAGTGTCCAGGGTGGATCAGCAGGAGGGAGGAGCCAGGGAGACGACAGGAGTGTCCAGGGTGGATCAGCAGGAGGGAGGAGCCAGGGAGACGACAGAAGGGTCCAGGGTGGATCAGCAGGAGGGAGGAGCCAGGGAGACAACAGGAGGGTCCAGGGTGGATCAGCTGGAGGGATGAGCCAGGGAGAAGACAGGAGGGAGCTGAAGCAGGAGGAGCCAGGGGGAACCCAGATCCCAGCCGTGACGGTAGCCCACGGCGGAGCCGACGGAGGGAGGAGCCATGGTGGAGGAAGGGCTGATGACTCCAGGGGGCCGACCAACAGCGGCAGAGCAGGTGGTGGTGGAGCCCAAGGCGGAGACGGAGAGCCGAAGATCCAGGGCGACACAGAGGATCCGGAGGGCCAAGGCGGAACAGATGGCACCTGCGGCCGAGGCGGAGGCGGAGATCCGGAGAGCCGCAGTGGAGCCGGAGCGATCGAGGACCGAGGCGGAGCTGGAGGGAAGGAGGAGTCCAGCCGAGCCGGAGGGACGGAGCAACGAGGCGCAGCCGGAGGAGTGGAGTCCAGAGGCGATGGCAGGGTGACGACTGACCGGGGCGGAGCCGTAGGGACGAGGGAGCCCGGTGGAGCTGGTGGATCGATTGGCGACGGTGGAGATGAGGGAGCTAGGTGCCATGGTGCAGCTGCAGGGTCGGAGGGCCGAGGCGGAGTCCAAGGATCGGAGGCTGGAGATGGAGATGAGGGATCCTCCGGACTCAACGCCAATGGAGCTGGAGATGGGCAGACCCGCGGCGAGCCCACGCCACAGATGGTGAGCTGAGGGTGAGCGGCGGGACTGACGAGATCCAGTGGAGTGGGCGTTGAGGCAGGAAAACAGTCAATGAGAGGAGGCGGGAGAGGGAGGCTGGGTGGGATTTTTTGTTTGTTCAAGTGTTCAGAGGATGACGGAAGGGAGATAGATAAACCAGTGTCCAAGTCATGTAATTCCCCTGAGTCCAGGTATAGCTCACCCCCAGCAGTGGCGGCGTGGGTGGGGCTTTCCGTAGCCCCCGCAATCTCCACAGTTGCCGGCTCTCGCACCTGGTCAGACGTTGTAGGCTCTGGCTCCAGGACGATCGTCCGCTCTGTCACCTCCGGTGGTGATGGCTCAATGATCGCGGCAGGCTCTGGCTCTCCGTCTGCGGTGGGCTCGGGCAGCTCCGTCACGGGTGATGGTGGGCTGGGCTCTGGGTCCGGAGTGGCACTGGTGAGGTCCTCCTCGGGGCAGACGGTGAGGGGGGATCCGTTTCTCGCCAGCGTCCACTCCACGAAGGCGGCGAAGTCCGCTCGAGGACCATCTTCGGACGACAGTGCTCTACACGCGGTGTTAAGGCTGGCATCGTAGAATGCACAGAGCACGTCGTCCGGATAGCTGGTATAGTTTGCGAGGGATATAAACAGTCTTGTATGGTCCTCGAGCGAGCTTTCCCCCTGCTTCAGCAGGAGAAGGAGATATTCCGGACGGCACAGGGGGTTCATAATAAAACAAACTTAAAATAAACACTGAACAAAAAACGAAAAACAAAAGACGGGGGAAAACACACCGAAAAACTGTTTTTAAGGTCCGTTCTTCTGTCACGTGTCGTGTATGGGAGGACAAACGAGGAGAACGAGGTTGAGATCAGGAACAAAACAAGTCTTTTAATAACAAAATCCACAGAATAAATCCAACAAAAGACAGGCAAGGAGACACGCACACAAAGACGAGAACGGACAATCAAACAATGAACAGAATCTAACTTAAATAGGGTGGTTAACAAGACACAGACAGGTGAAGGCACTTAACTGATAATGACTTAATTAGGGGTGGAGACAGGAACAAAACCAAATAAGGGCAAACAGGAAGTGGAAGGAACCAAAGACAAATAGGACTAAACCAAATCAAAACACAACAAAAAGAGTCCCAAAACCTGACACTATTCTCAAATTCTTGCCTGGGTGACGTCACACAGGCCAAGGCCACTTCCACGATTGTTGATTCACACGGCCGTCTTACCAACTACTTAGACCTGCCCTGAGTGTAGGCACGTGCAGAGGGGAGGGCTTTGGGGGTTTGAGGCCCTGCCCTTTTTCCAAAAGTAACTGAAAGTGCCCCCCTCACAATATTAATCAACAAAAATATTGTGATCGTTAAAATGCATTTGAATCATAAATTATATGAGAATGTGTATAAAATAGTAAATAATAGAACTCAAAACGAAGTTTGGAAAATCCCCATATTGGTTCAATGCCGTTAAACAGTCTGACAAACCGTTGCCATAACAAAGCATTAGCGTTGATATTGCCATGTAGCATGTGTATGCGTGACTCCTTACTGTTCCATTGCTTCTTGCATCCGACGGATTTTACGATCATCATCGGCATATTTTCGAGAGGGCATGTGTTGGTAAGTTAGTGACCTACTTGATCAAGTTGTTAGTTGCATTTCTAGACACGAGTTTGCAAGCAAGCTTTGTCTTTATATTATTAAGTCCAAGGGAATAAAGTCAAGATGCCAAAGAAAGATACTAAGACTACAGAAAATTAAAGAAAATCTGAAGAAGGAGGCAGCAAATGGGACAGTTTTTCTTTCAGCATGGATAAAAAAGGTGAGCTAATCTGAGACTGAGAGTTTGCAAAAAGGTATTCATGTAACCTTCAATTTTGCTTTAATCTCAGTTAAAAATGATATATTATAAACACACATATAATATGTACATGGCCAAATAAAGCCTTAACTAAACAACAACTAAGCTAATACTTAATAACAGGAAGTGAATTTGATGCATCCATTAAACTATAAATTTGTATCTATTTAAAATGAAATTCAACAGACAAAAAAAAACAAAAAACAGACAGAGTTGCATGTTAAGGAGGAAGAGAGAGAAGATGATGAAGTCAGAAATTAGATTTTTTACATTTGAGCCCCTGCCCCCAAAAAACTCTCTGCACGTCCCTGCCTGAGTGAGCTGTAAACTGTCTGCCATTGTTTTGACGCCAGAGCAGAATGTCTCCTAATGATTGAGGTGTTTTGTTTTTGGATGTAATAATGAACACAGCAATCATTTACTCCTGACATCTGAGCCGCTAAAGTTAAAGTAGTTAAAGATAACAGTTTCACACTGTGTCTACACCTGACGCGAGCAAAATACATTAGAACTCATAATAATCAGTGATGCTGTCTACACTTAAAACTTTTAAACAGAATAGAGATGTGTACATTTTTTCTTGTTTTGCCTCTGAAACATCAGTGAGTGAACCTTTTGTAATAGTTGCATGAGTCCCTCAGTTGTCATCAGTGTGAAAAGACGGATCTCAAAATCATACAGTCATTGTTGGTAAGGGTTCAAATACACAAAAATGCTGGAAAACCAAATAATTCATGAGACCCGAAGGATTTTTAATTGTCAGTTTAACTGTTCAGGACAATTTTTTTCTAGTGGACTATATCAAGTCAAGTAAAGTCGAGCTTTACTGACATTCTGCTACATGTGTGGACATACAGTGGAACGAAATGTCATGTCTCGCAGGACCACAGTGCTACATAAATAAACATAAATATATACATACAACACCAGATGTAGGAACAACTTTTAAACCTATACATAGCTAACCTACTGAAAGCGGTAATCTAACTTTGCATATACTATTAATAATCGACTATACATACACATAACATAAGACAGACTACATAAGTACTTTACATAATAATTGTGCATGGTATTGTGCAAAAGAGGTATTTAAGGTTGAGAACCAAATAGTGCAATATGATTTGTGGTGCATTGGCAAATAAACATTTGTTAAGTGCTTATTAAGTCCTTGTAACATGAAGTGTTAATCGGAAAGTGTCTGGTGCATGTAGAGAGAAGAGTGTTTCTACAGATGGTTTGTCCGGCCCACTCACCTGTGTGTACACTGTAAAAAGTGATGCATTGTATTTACTCAATAAAATTAAGGCAACAGATTACAAGCAATGTTATTAATTAAATTTAACACATAAGAATTAACTAGATTTAATCAAATTAGATGCTTACAAATTATCCATTCAAAATGAGTAAAACCATACCAGTTTTGAGTTTTTCAACAGTTTACATTTGGATAAGAGGGGGGTGAGGTGGCTGGAATTGAGCCTGGGGAAAAAGCTGCTGAGTAGCCTAGCAGAGTGGGCTCTGATGCTCCTGTACCGTTTTCATGATGGCAGGAGCTGGAAGAGACTGTGGGAGGGATGAGTGGGGTCCTTCATGATACTGATGGTTTTACTGGAGCATTGTTTGAGAAAAATGTCTGGAATGGAGGGGAGAGGGGCACCGATGATCTTTGCAGCTGTGTTCACTGTCTGCTGGAGGGTCTTGCGGTCAGCAGCACTGCAGTTCCCATACCAGACAGTGATGCAGCTGGTCAGCACACTCTCAATTGTTCCTCTGTAGAATGTGGTGAGGATGGGTGGTGGGAGATTGCTCTTTTTAGTCGGCGGAGGAAGTGGAACAGCTATTGCGCTTTTTTGGGGACTGATGTAGTGTTGGTGGTACAGGTGAGGTCTTCTGTTATGTGTACCCCCAGGAATTTAGTGCTGCTGACTCTCTCCACAGTCAAGCTGTCGATGGTCAGTGGGAGGTGGTTCCTCCTGAAGTCCATCACAACCTCCTTTGTCTTACTGACATTGAGGGACAGGTTGTTTGCACCACACCAATCAACCAGTTGTGCCACTTCCTTTCTGTAGGATGTTTCATTGTTGTTGCTGATGAGACCTACCATAGTTGTGTCTTCAGCAAACTTGATTATGTGATTGGAGCTGAACTTGGCAGTGCAGTCCCTGTGGGGCACCTGTGCTCAGTGTGGTTGTGTTGGAGGTGTTGTGGCCGACACGGACAGACTGAGGTCTTTCAGTGAAAAAGTCCAGAATTTGTTAAATATGTCAGTTAGGACATTTGTCAGCTGTACAGCACAGTCTCTTAGTACATGGCCAGGTATGTTGTCTGGACCAGCAGCCTTGCGTGGGTTAATCCTAGATAGGGTCTTCCTTACATCGGCTGGAGACAAACAAAGGACCTGGTCGTTGGGAAGTGTGGGCAGTTTTTGTGCAGGTGTGTCATTCTGCATTGCAAACTGTGAATAAAAGTTATATACTATATGTAAACATCTTATTCATTTCAGTACAACATAAACAATAACTTGCATTTTGTATGATCCCTCTTTTGATAAAATAATTAACATTTTTAAAGATTCTGAAAGGGGGATGTAAACTTTTGACCTATGTCTGCATTACAGTATTTATGAAAGAGTACAGGTGCAGCTGAAAAAGAATATTGCGAAAAAGTTAATTTCTTTATTGCAACATTTCAAAAACTGAAACTTTCATATTCTAGATTTATTCAAAAGTTGTTTTGGTTTAATTTTGATGATTAGAGCTTACAGCTCATGAAAGTCAAAAATCCAGTATCTCAAAATATTAGACTATTTCCTAAGATAAATCAAAGTTTCCAAAACAGAAAAGTTAAAGTTCTTTAAAGTATTTAAGTTCATTTATGTACTCAATACTTGGTCAGCAGCACATATTACAGCAAATGACATGCTCCTAGCACAAATTACAGAATCAGTGATGTGTGGCAATGCTGAGGCACTATTGAGCCTTCAGATCGTCTGTATATTGTTGGATCGACTGTTTCTCATCTTTCTCTTGAAAATATCCCATAGATTCTCAATGGGGTTCAGGTCAGGCATGTTGTCCGGCCATTAAAGCACAGTAATACCATGGTCAGCAAACCACTTGCAAGTGGTTGTTGTACTATGGACAGGTGCTAAAGTCTTGCTGGAAAAGGAAATCAGCATCTCCATAAAGCTTGTCAGCAGATGGAAGCATAAAGTGCTCCAAAATCTCCTGGTAGATGGCTGCATTGACTTTGCACTTGATAAAACACAATCGACCAATACCAGCAGACGTCATGGCACCCCAAATTATTACTGACTTCAGAAACTTCTCACTGGACTTCAAGCAGCTTGGATTCTGTGCCTCTCCAGTCTTCCTTCAGACTCTGGGACCATGATTTCAACATGAATGCAAAATGTACTTTTATCTGAAAAGATGACTTAGGCCCACTGAGCAACAGTCCAGTTTTTTTATTTATTTATTTTTTCTCCTTAGCCCAGGTAAAATGCTAAAATGCTCAGAAGTGGCTTGGTGTGGTGACTCTTGATGCGCTGACTCCGGCTTCATTCTACTCCTTGTGAATTGTTTGAATCAGCTTTACTTGACAGTGTTCTCAAGCTTGCAGTGATCCGTGTTGCTTGTGCACCTTTGCACACCCAATTTCTTCCTTCCAATCAACTGTGCATTTAATATGCTTTGATACATCACTCTGTAAACAGCCACCCCATTCAGTAATGACCTTCTGTGACTTACTCTCTTTGTGGAGGATGTCAATGATTGTCTCCTTGATCATTGCCAAGTCAGCAGTCTTCCCCATTAGTGTGGTTTCAAAGAACAAGAGATACCTGGAATTTATACTGTAGGGATGGTCATTTAATGAAACTCTAATGTAAATATTCTAATATTTTGAGATGCTGGATTTTTGACTTTCATGAGCTGTATGCTCTAATCAACATTTAAAAAAAAAGAATATATGAAAGTTTTTTTTTTTTTTTTAAACGTTACAATAAAAAATGAACTTTTCCACAATATCCAAATTTTTTGAGCTGCATCTGTAAATGACTGTACTGTATAATCTGCACCACCTGTCACCACTGTTTATTATGCCTCCTTTTATATACATTCCTTTGCATTTCTATACTTCATAATGCACTATACCATACCTTTATTTATTCTTTTTCAGTCTTTCTATACTTATTCTGTATAATGCTGTGTTTATACCTCCTCGTTTGCACCTTATATTTATAATAATTTGCATCAAGCTGGTCTCTGCTTCTGTACCTCAAACTTTGCAAGATTTTGCAAAATCTTATTGAGAGGGCCCAACTTATTGTAAAAATTTTACGTTATTCATAATTTTACAAACATCATTTAAACAAAATAAATTAAAAAAAAAAAAATCTGTGAAATTTTGTTTGCCTATTTGGTAAATGGGCTAGTGTACACTGCTCATTTACTCCATATTTGAATGTTTCTGCCTAGCGTTTGCAGTTCTGTGTTAAATTTAGCTCTTTTATTTTGGAAATATCAGTCACTTTCTCTGTGCTGTTTTGTTGCTGTCGTACACTGGGCGAGAAGCGCAGCATCCCGGTGCAACACATATCGCACAACGGACGTGTTGCGGTCAGTTCGAGACGGCAGTCCAAAACATTTCATCTGTTCCCCAAACAGTCGAGCAAGTACTGTCAATAGCTATTTACACTTCTGGTTGGATGCTAACTGCATTCCACTGGCTTTGTACTTGTACTCTCCACCATGACAATAAAGTTTAACCTAACCTAATCTAATCTAAACTATACAGTTTACAGTATACAGTATACAGGAAATACAGTCAATTTAGATTTGATGTTGTCTGCATGACTGTTAAACAGATAACTGCCAGTTTGATCAATTCAAATCCATTCAAACCAAGTTCCTTTCTAGAGTTTTCACATTTGCTGAACCTTGATGGTGGAACAATCTTCAAAATCTTCAAGAAACATCTAAAAATACAATTGCAGTACTGTGTGTACTCCTTACTTACTAGACCCTGTTACTGTTTCACTATCACTGTAGTAGTTTGTATTCTAGTCAGTTTTGGAATTTTATATTCCACTTTTTATGTTATGTCTTAAAATGAACCACTTTTGTTGCAAATGTCTTTGGATAAAAGCATCTGCTAAATGAGTGAATGCAAATGAGTGAAATGCACCCATGTGTTTTGACATTTTTTCCTCTGATTAGGTTGGTTGTGAATTACATAAAATTGCATTAGTGGGTAAGCACAATTTTTTTTCCCAGCTTGCAGCCTAGCACACAGTTTATGCTAAAGAGTTTTCAAAGGCTTTGTTCTCATATTTCCAAAATCCCTTTTTAAAATTCTCCTCAAGTTTCTTTTTTTTCTCTCTTTGTCTACTTGCATATGGAGCAACTAACAGCTCAGAAAAATTAGACACTAACTTCAAAAGACATAAGCGCACTCATTCTCAAGCTCAGCACAAGTATGCAATGTCTTGGCTATCTATGTGTTACTGCCAACATATAAACATATACCAAGACTATACAAAGAAAATCTTATTTCGGATTCCACAGTGAGGTTCCATTTGTTAACATAAGTTGACATAAACTAACAACAAAAATAGTTCTAAAACATTTAGTAATCTTAGTTAATAACCTTTACCAAAGTCAAAAGTTGTATTTGTTAGTATTATTTAATGCACCAGAGTCAACATCAACTACTAATAAAGTATTATTTTTATTACCTAACATCAACAAAGAATAATACATTTGTAAATGTTTTGCTGATTGTTAATATTTCAGTTAATATTAGTTGATACTGCATTAACTAATGTTTACTAATGTGACCTTATTATAAAACATTATACAAAAAACGCTTTATACGACTAGTTCTTACTGTTACTAGTTGTTTATTAGTATGCATATTACTAGCATGTTGGCTGTTTATTAATACTTACAAACCATGTATTGATATATTGTAACTCAGAAGACTTGATTAATTTGTTTATACAAATTTTTGTTAACAATTAATAGTTTATATCAATGGTGTCCCATATGTATGAACTACATAAGTCAGAGTCTCGTTCACAGAGTAAGAGAAAATGAAGCAAGAAAGGATGAAATAAATATGTAAGGGCAGATGAGGTTAGATGGAGATAGATAAGGCTGTTGTAAATAATAAATAAAGGAAATTCAGGAGAAATTTAATTAAAGCCAATGAAACAAGGGACTTAAGTTACAACAATAAGGCTGATTATGTAAACAGGACACAGGCAATTTGCTTCTGTCCCTGAGGGTGCATATAGAGAAACTGTCCTCTCTTATAACTTCAGTATTACATCCTCCAAAGGATCATACAGAAATGAAGATCCCCTATCCTCACAAGCTGCTCTATTTATATGAATAATCTCTTAGTTTATACAGCTGAAGCCTTTCGCCAGCTGCTTTGAGAAAACAATTAAAAAAGAGTCTCCAAACTGACAAATTATTTACGGTCAAAACCTGATCAGCTTGTCTCCTTAACACAAGTGTTTATTTTCACACATGGTCTGTGTTGTTTTAGCATCCTATTCACTTAAGGGATTATGCAAACCAGGTAATGACACTAACATGCCCAAAAATCCCTGTTGAATGCCAGGTTGTGGTGAATGCAGCAAACCACTGCAATGGCATACTGTACATCACTCTACAATTATGATCCAGGCATTTCAATCACATCTTTAAATAGCTGAAAGTATGCCAAACCACTAAAGAACCACTACTAAAACCACATTTAGAGGTAAGCAGAAGTGTCTTACCCCTAAATTCTGTCAGAAAGTGTAACCCTTCTCTCAGAAAATTGTTGCAGTTGCAAATGTTTTAGTACTCACATGTTTATTTATTTATTTATTTGCATTGGAACAAAACAAAACAAAACAAAAAAAACAGAGAAGTCAAATCTGATACAATTCCATACAGAACCCAAAAAAGGCACTGGACAAAATTATTGGCACCCTTAACCTAATATTTGGTAGCACCCCCTCTGGAAAAAAAAAAAAAAACTGAAATCAGTCGCTTCCTGTAACCATTAATGAGTTTCTTACACCTCTCTACTGGTATTTTGAACCACTCTTCTTTTGCAAACTGCTCCAGGTCATTCAGATTTGAAGGATGCCTTCTTCCAGCTGATGTTTTAAGATCTCTCCACAGGTGTTTTATGGGATTCAGATCTAGACTCATTGCTGGCCATTTCAGAACTCTCCAGCACTTTGTTTGTAACCATTTCTGAGTGCTTTTTGAAGTGTGTTTCGGGTCATTGTCCTGCTGGAAAACCCATGACCTCTGGTGGAGACACAGCTTTCTGACACTGGCCACTACGTTGCACCCCTAAATTCTTTGGTAATCATCAGATTTCATGATACCGTTCACACAGTTAAGGCATCCAGTGCCAGAAGCAACAAAGCAACCCCAAATTATCTTTGAACCTCCGCCATATTTGACTGTAGGGACTGTGTTCTTTTCTTTTAAGGCCTCATTTCTTTTTTCTGTAAACAGTGCCATGATGTCCTTTACCAAAAAGCTCTACTTTTGTCTCATCTATCCACAGTACATTCACCCAGAAGGATTGTGGTTTTGTCACATAATTTCTGGCAGTCTTGCCAGTCTTGCTTTTTTTATGCCTTTTTGTCAACAATGGTGTCCCACCATAAGCGTCCCTTCTTATTCAGATGGCGACGGATAGTGCAAGCTGACACTGTTGTACCCTGTGGCTGCCGATCAGCTTGAATTTGTTTGGAAGTTAATCTGGGTGTTCTTTATCCACCATTCAAACAATCCTTTGTTGTAATTTTTCATAATTTCGCTCTTCTGTCCAAGTCCAGGGAGGTTAGCTACAGTGCCATGGGTTGTAAACCTCTTGATTATATTACACACAGTGGACCCAGGAACATTAAGACCTCTAGAGATGGACTTGTAGCCTTGAAATTGTCCATGTTTTTCCACAACTTTTTCTCTCAAATCCACAGACACCTCTTTATTAGCCACAGGTGTGTCTAAATACAAATTACAGGAGCATCACACACTTGAAAAGCAATTATTTATTACAATTTTGAGAAGCTGCCAATAAATTTGTCCAGTCCATTTTTGAGTTCTGTGTGAAATTTTATGAAGTTTGACTTTTCTTCTCTGTTTTTATTTGTGTTGTTGCAGTGCAAACAAAAACAATAAACATGTGAATACCAAAACATTTGCAATTGGAACAATTTTCTGAGAGAAGTGTTGCATGTTCTGACAAAATTGCAAGGATTTTTGGCCATAACAGGAGCTGTCGTTCCAGCCATGTGATTTTTCAATGCTGTTTGTGAATGTTTGTTTGAACTATGGCTTAAAAAAAAAAAAAAAAAAAAAAAAAAAAATTGAATTGTTGAACATTTTTATTAACAACCAAAATTGCAACCATTATTGGCTAAAGATGCTTTTGGGAAATGCAGACAGGTATACACAAAACAAATATGTGCCATATGAAAATTCAGTGGTGATTATGTCAGAACAGATATTTTGCATTTTACTATTAGCTGATTTCAAGATCAAAGACCACAGAAGAGGGAGCGGCATCAGCACTAGTAAAAGATAATTTACAATTCACCATATTTAATGAGGATAACTGTGTATTGAGTTTCAGTGTATGATGCCACAGGGATGCATTTACACTTGTCTAGTTGCATCTGAAATGCATCGTAAACCACACCCTGAAGTGTTTTGCACAATTGTATTTAAATTTGTTCTTTTTATGGTCAAATGTCCAGTCAGTGAAAATGCATAAAATATCCAAGTGTAAATAGGCCCAGTCCTGATGTGTCTTGAACAACAGTATAATGAGATAAAAATGTCAGTTAGCATGCCACTTAAAAAAACATCACATTTGCAGTGAGTCTTTGAGAGCAATGGTGTGCCTTATCAACATGCAGTTACATACTGATGTAGTAAGTATGTATATAGTCACAAAATCAAAGACTCTCCCCTGGACAAAATTTGATCGCAAGTGGTCACAAGCAATGGTCTTAGAAGGGTTTGTAGTGGTGGCTGATATTCTAAATCTGTCTGAGCTGAAGACGGGCAGGTTGTAATCACTACACAACGATCAGTCATAATGGCTAAAAAAAAGCCAAGCTTTCACCTTACTCTTCATAAATAGATGCAGTTTATGCATGTAGTTTATTACTGTCACGTAACCCTAAAGACCTTGATTAGCTGGCTCAGATGTTTTTGATTGGAGCTGGAGCTGCTGATATCTCTACAGGAGCAGGGTTGGAGACCACTACTGTAGACAGATGTTAACACTAGGTGTAAATAAGAACTAAGTCTAAAAAAAAAAAAAACATTACTGGTGTGCATCTTGAGACAAAACATTTCACTGATATATATTAAGATCAGTCAGTGGAAGTTTCTTTCCATTGAAACAGCTCAGACTTACATTTTAATCTAGGCTCAAGCCTTGTCTGTGAAACCTGTAAGATGTAAAACCACAGAATGTGCATGTTCATATAATCCCACCAATCAGCAGTAAAGCACAAAATAAATATATGTCTTCTCATTTCCTCTGAATCTCATTTCATCCAAATCCATTTTCCCTGTAGAGTTTGGTGAAGGACAGAACCGTGAGTTATACGAGTCAATTACAGCAAATTAAACTCTGTTTACCCTTTTCACCTCCCATTTATAGAATGTATGAGCAATGTATGACCTCATGAAATACTGATACAAATATCTGACAAGCCAATACTCTCATTAGCTGCACACCAAACAGTCTGAAAATGAAATGGCATGTGTAATTAACCTGCTTCTCTCTTCAATATTGAGATCAATTAATGAGCCACCAATTCACCAAAACATAAAAGCGTTACGAACTGCAATGAGATTGTTTTGGAGTTGAGTTATAACATCATGATTATAAATTATTTTAGACAGTTATATTAGGGAGTAATTGTTCTTGCTGAATAATTTGAATACTCAAATTAATGTGTGACCTACTACACATTTCATTTAATAGGTAATCTTAATCGCCTGTATCTGCCTCTGTCATTCTAAGGGGTTTTGAAGGTCAGTGGATAAATACATAGATCAGCAACTGAATTTGTAGTATGACTCATTGGTCGAAGGAACTATCAAGGGTTTTGAGCTGTAACCTGACCTTAGCCCTTCCCTAATATAACATTTTGTTTTAATAAAACAAATTGTAGCTATGTGATGAACTGGACACATTTCAAGGGTTTTACTCTGCTTTGCCCATTAGACTTAAGCCATGACCCTACAGAGCATAAGCGGGAATGGAAGATGTATGGACATAAAATTGCAGTTGTATGTCAGTGGGGTGTATATATATAGCAGAAGCACATTTGTTTGTATTTTGCAAGTCTACAATTGTAGATTGCTTCAAAATGTGATGTTAAATTCAATGTTACTCTAAATTAAATTACTAATTTGCTAGTAATTGCTAGTTTTCTGAGGGAAAAATGTTCCTACACCAATTTTTGCAGTGCATCGCCATTTTTATAGTTTAGTCTATGAAGTACCATGGTGTTTTTATTCATTCATTCATTCATTCATTCATTATGCATATAACCACGTTTCAGAATCTTTTGATACAATGTAATTTCTCTATTTAATTTAAAAGCCAATGGTTGATTCAGTGCTTGATTTTAAGTGCTTGAAGTTAGCAATTTCATGGTATTTACTGATTCCTTGTGCACTGCCAGCTTGTTTAACATGCCGTCATTCTCTTTATTCCATCAAGCACCGAACACATATACTGTGGTATACAGTTGCTTTGAGCCTCTTTTCTTATTCTTTTCAGATTGAAAACACCTCCTCTGGTAACACCCTCAATATAAATGATATAAGAAACAATATGTTATACATTCATGGTGTTATTCTTAATTACCTTTAGTCAATAGAAGATTTAATGCAGGTGACTTTGAGGGTTTTTCACTTTCTGCCCAAAATCAATTCTCACTGCTTAACAAGATCAACAAATCCATCTAGCTCAATCCCAAAACCATTTTAACCAGTGGTTAGAGCTTATAGGAGGTATTTAAGATAGTTCTCTGAATTTAGTTCTCTGAATATGGAAGCTCTAGTGCAAGTTCTACCAGGAAGACTCAATGCCACGTCACATAGAACGATCAGATCCACCCAATCACTATCCTACACGTGTACTCACCCTACTTTGTGTTTGCAGAAACCGACTCTGACATTCATCTATATCAGCGTCCTGCTCTAAACCAAGCAACATTACGTTGTTTGCGATTATTCTGATTCAGAGGAAGATATTAGTTCCACCTTCCCCTGCCCCTACGCGACGTAGCATCCGTCTCCAGGCTCGCGATCATCTAGGCAGATGAGGCGCCAAATGTAACTTGATTTTGTGGACAGAATGAATTACCAAAACTGCATTTCCAAAAATCCACATTCTGCATTCCTGTTCTGTGGGAGAAAAAGCCATCATAACACAGATTTGAAACAGCATTTTTTTTATGTTTCTTGCAAGCACTTCAGCCTCATTACTCATTATTTCATTTCATTAAAGATCTGTCAGTTAAATTAAAGAGTCCTCAGAGACATTTTAAAAAGACATTTCTCGCTCTAATCCTAAGTCCAATTCATGGAGTTTAATTCTCAGACAGCTTCATACAAACCTCATGTCCATCGCACTATACTCCTGTCTGCTTTAAAGTGAACAGTTTCCTCACACTCAGCCTGATTCATCTCTACTTCCATGAAGATCATTTAGGCCAACTCTGGGAACAACACACTGACACTCACAGGTCAATCAAAGACGAATGGCAGTATGATAAAATTCAGGTTGGGGATGGGGATCTCGGATGAGGATTTCTATGAAAAACTTTTGAGTGACCCCACTGATATGTTTAAAATGAAATTTAAATGGCTCTTGATGCAATGTTTAATATGCATGGGCCAGATTACAAAAAGATAATTAGAATTAAAAAAAAATTAAGAACCCTATTATATCCACATTTTATACTCACAAAAGTCTTGAATCTCCACTGGGCCGTCCAATAGTAGCCAGTATCGGCTCATTAACTTCTTTGATATCTAAGATTTTTTTTTTCCTTCTCCTTTCTGCTTAATTGAAATCCCCACCTGTGATTATCAGCTCTACTTATACTGTTCTCCATTTTGTAATGTTTGAAACTGACGAAGGCTCTTATGCTGAAACGTTGACATTTAAATAATACAATTTACTTAAGTGAGTGTGCAATTAAAAAATCTTCCTTCAAGTATGTTTTTCTAACTGGCACCTCTATAGGTGTGTGTTTGTTCTCCTGATTATAAGTATGATAAAACTCAACATCCAAGCAGGATCTGAGCATTGTTGCACTTCAGAGGCAAATGCCAGTTATCTATTCCCTTCAGCTGCCACATCAGCAGATGACTGTCTTGCGGTGGAGTCAAGCGCTGTGTCTCAGCTTGCGATGTGCTGGTGTTCTGCCAGACCAGTATTTGTTTTGCTTTTTGTTCTGTGAATCTGCTGCTGTAATGCCATGGGCCAACATCAGAGCACATAAATAAATGGTCATGTCACCAGAGAAAAAGCAGTTTGAAAACAATTTTACTTTTGTAATATTGTGCACTCTGGAGTGAAAACAATAGTGATGTCAGTCAATCATCTGACAAAGTGAAAAATAATCATTTGGAATCAAAATTTTCTTGATAGAAACTTATTTTTCAATACAAAACTTTCTTTTTTACAAAGAATGGAAATTTTGTTTGAGTTGTATCATCAAATGTGCAGGCTTCGCACAATTTGTGACATTTCAATAAATGCCTGGACTGAGTTATAACATTGCTGCTATAACGCTAAAACTATAACTAGAAAGAGTCTGTTGCACAAAGCACTAGTATATAGGTTTAGTCTAGTATGTTCTAGTGGAAACACTAATATGTATTTCCTATACAAAGTTTAAACCATGTAAATAAGAAAGTTGAGAAACGCTCAATTATAGTTCTATAACTAAATATTTGAATATATTTATTAAAATATGTTTACTTTACTACATAGGGTTCTATGTAGTATATATCACATATCTAGTGTAGCTCTTGATTTTTTGTATTTGCTGACTTCTGTACTAACAGAAAGAATCCTCTTGACATTCTGTGTGTGTGTACATGAAAGAGACAGAGGGGGTCAGAAAGCGATTTTCTTGTCAGCTCTGCTAAAAGCAGGTTCTTGAGCTCTTCACTTTGTGTCTGTTTGATGCGCTGCTAAAGCTGCTGAGGGGAGATTACTCTGAAACTCCTGCTGACTGCAAGCAAATCATTAGCAAACAAAAACATAGTGCTAAACTGTCTTGTTAAGGCAACTAATGAATGTTGGAAGTGGACTAGGGTTCAAACAGCATTGACCATCATTAAAATAATTAAAACATTAACTGACTTCAACACATATTAACAGCATAATTTGCATCCAGAGAACAAATTAGAGTTCAAAATTAATACTCTAGCACATTTTAGCCCGTTAGTCTGACTGAATCCAGACAATTACAATTATTGAAACACGTTGGGTTCTACACTAAGTAGATTAATTACAATTTTGCATATAAATGTGATCCCCACCCTCAGGTAAATTACACTTCATAATGATCAAGTTTAGAGCAATTCTCATTGTGTCCAATACCAATTCATAATTTATGTTCGTTATAAAAGGAAATACTCAATGGAACCCAGAAATCAAGATCTGTTACCAAACAGAAGCACTGTATAACACTGTATGTTCATCATCGTGAAATGTGTATACACAATGTAAGCTGAGTTAATATAATAAGATGCTAATATTACATAACTTCAAGTTTCATACAAATATTTTATTGTAAATGGTATTATCAGCATAACAGTTTGAGTAAAAAAAAAAATTGTAAAATAATAATAGTAATTAAAAAAATGAATGTTTTTTTAATGAATGATGTTGCTTTTGTTTCTAGCTTCTAAGAGGCTGCTGGAGTGACATTTAAGGACTGCTATACTAGACATAGGGAATCAATCTTCTTCCTGCCTTCATGAGCGCAGGATGATAAATTACCCAGCAGGGACCTCTGATCTCTTGTTAGCTTCAGGGTTGGAAAGATTGTCTGCTGTGAAAGTCTTAAAGAAGCATTTTGACAGAGGTAATATTCGAGGTCCCTAAATACATTTCTGTGATAATAGTTTAATGAAATGAGATAAAATGCATTCATTTAATTTGATAAAATGCACTTATTGTGTACATATATGTTTGTACATTTACAGCTGTAATTAATTTATTCTAATTTCTTGTAATTCATTTACTTCACAAGGCTTTCTGAGAGTTTTAACCATCTTAAAAGCTCCAGCTTTTCCTACCGTTTAATGATGAACTGTTAAACACTTTTTTATTTCTTTTTGTTATTGGATTTAGTCAGTTACCACTTAATGAATTAAATTATGATTGTTAATATGCTTGCCTTCACATTACTGTTAATCAAGCCTTTAAATGTTATACTACAATATGCGTAAATATATCTGAAAATATGGCTCCAGTGGGGAGGAATTAAATGATTAAAACATAGACCTAAAGGAATATTGATTCTTTTGGTATGAGGCACCAGTGTACAGTCGTGGCCAAAAGTTTTGAGAATTACATAAATATTGGAAATTGGAAAAGTTGCTGCTTAAGTTTTTATAATAGCAATTTGCATATACTCCACAATGTTATGAAGAGTGATCAGATGAATTGCATAGTCGTCCTTTGCCATGAAAATTAACTTAATCCCGAAAATAACTTCAAGGAAAGAGGTTCAGTTCTTGTTAAGAAGGCTTCAGGGCATCCGAGAAAGTCCAGCAAGCGCCAGGATCGTCTCCTAAAGAGGATTCAGCTGTGGGATCGGAGTGCCACCAGTGCAGAGCTTGCTCAGGAATGGCAGCAGGCAGGTGTGAGCGAATCTGCACGCACAGTGAGGCGAAGACTTTTGGAAGATGGCCTGGTGTCAAGAAGGGCAGCACTTCTCTCCAAAAAAACATCAGGGACAGATTGATCTTCTGCAAAAAGTATGGCGAATGGACTGCTGAGGACTGGGGCAAAGTCATATTCTCCGATGAAGCCTCTTTCCGATTGTTTGGGGCATCTGGAAAAAGGCTTGTCCGGAGAAGAAAAGGTGAGCGCTACCATCAGTCCTGTGTCATGCCAACAGTAAAGCATCCTGAGTGGGGTTGCTTCTCATCCAAGGGAGTGGGCTCACTCACAATTTTGCCCAAAAACACAGCCATGAATAAAGAATGGTACCAAAACACCCTCCAACAGCAACTTCTTCCAACAATCCAACAACAGTTTGGTGAAGAACAATGCATTTTCCAGCACAATGGAGCACCGTGCCATAAGGCAAAAGTGATAACTAAGTGGCTCGGGGACCAAAACGTTGAAATTTTGGGTCCATGGCCTGGAAACTCCCCAGATCTTAATCCCATTGAGAACTTGTGGTCAATCCTCAAGAGGCGGGTGGACAAACAAAAACCCACTAATTCTGACAAACTCCAAGAAGTGATTATGAAAGAATGGGTTGCTATCAGTCAGGATTTGGCCCAGAAGTTGATTGAGAGCATGCCCAGTCGAATTGCAGAGGTCCTGAAAAAGAAGGGCCAACACTGCAAATACTGACTCTTTGCATAAATGTCATGTAATTGTCAATAAAAGCCTTTGAAACATATGAAGTGCTTGTAATTATATTTCAGTACATCACAGAAACAACTGAAACAAAGATCTAAAAGCAGTTTAGCAGCAAACTTTGTGAAAACTAATATTTGTGTCATTCTCAAAACTTTTGGCCACGACTGTACACATCGTACATATCGATTCAGCATATCTTACAGTTTTTTACGATTGCTTACACACTAAAATTAAAAATAACACACAGTTAGTGAAACCTGACATCCAAGGAGCAAAACCTCAGCCCAAATCTTTCTGTCATCATGTGAAACTGATCCAAGGGAATTCTAACTTGAATTTTCTTACAGTACACTTTTTGCAAAATACTACACACATTGTTTTGCAAGATACTGAACACACTTCTCTACATTAGACACAGAAATCTAATATGATGTCACTTTTTTTTTTTTTTTTTTTTTTGCTATTTTAAGGCACTTCTTTCCAAAATACTACACACATGAACCAATTGATCAAACACGGCCATCAGGTATGCAGACACTTAGGTGCTTATCTGTAAACTCAACAATCAAGGTGTAAGCACTATAAAAAGGCAACAGATGGATTTTTGTCAACAAAAATGAAAGGCAGTGTTACAGTAAGAGGAATGGGGATAAACATCTTTGGTCACAGAGCTATTTTGAATGTCCCGGGCCAACATGGTGATAACATCACAATATATGCTACATTCACGCAGAATGGGGACAGACCAATGCATACCACATACTCACATTTTGGACAGACTAGATATTAGACTAATGCAACTAGAAACTGGTTAAATTATTCAAGTACCTCCCACAACACTCTATATTCCTTTATTTTTATTTATTTATTTTTTTTTTTTTCTTTTTATGATCTCTGTGTTATACCCCTCATTTAAGCTATAGAGAAGGCCTGTGTGATCATGCAAAATGTAAAATGCAGCCTAATTGCAATGATGTACTGAAGGATTTTACAATGTGGTGAGAAATAAATACTTTCATCAGGGTGCAGTACTTCTCACATGTGTTTTAAAATCTTAAAAAAATAATAAGAAATCAAACCCAGACTGTATCATCAGAAAGGTAAAAATGTTACAAGTGTTTGTAACAAAACTGGCTTTTGTTAAATTTTTGTAAAGTTTTGAATGAAGTGTTTCATTTTGCAAAAGATCTTAGATGTTCTGCTACTTGTGTGTGTAGATGTGTGAATTGTGTGTAGTGTTTTGACAAAATAAGGCTTGTTTTCAAAATTGTGCCTTTTGCAAAATTGTTAAAAAAAAACTGTAATAGAGTGGATAGGCAACTATAATAAAAAAAAAATATATATATATATATATATATATATATATATATATTAAGTTCTTTTAATTTCTTTTAAATTCTTTAAGCTGGTGATTCTCAGGAGGTTTTGTCCATGGTTAATTTTCTCTGCTACAGATATGACACGTCATAAGTAAGCAATTTCCTGTTATTTTTTTTTCCAACAGCTCTAAAATATAAATAATTTTTATAATCATTAGGTAAAGCCATGGTTTATAATTTGATTTAGTAAAATTAGAGTAAAGAGTAAAATTCTGTTAAAATTGAATGTATTGTCATGTTAAATATAATATTAAGTAAAGTATAATTAACATAATATTGTAAAGTAAGGCAATGTATACTTTTATGTCTGAAACATATATAGATATATATATATATATATATATATATATTATATTATATAACAGACGTGTAAGAAACTTTCAAAGTTCCTACAAAGTTTCAAATCTTCTTTTTCTTTAGAAGTTTTTCAGATCAAACTAGACCACAAAAGCACATCTTCTTCCTCCCGTGATCATTTACATAATCATCTCTCACACAGCATGTATCCTATCTTCAGTCGGGCCATCACACATATTCATATTCAGAACTCACCCTGATGACAGGGAAATAATCCGTCACTGACATCAGGGGTTCCCTAGTTTTTTTTTTTTGTTTGTTTTTTTTTTTGGTTGTTCGGAAGGGCTTACCAGCTCCTAAGCTGCAGTGAATTTTAATTAGTGGAGTGAGGTATCTACTCTTAATTAACTTCAGCAGGAAACAGACACTTAGCTCCAGACCTGAGCTCTGTCTTTATAATGAGCCCATCTGTTAAAAAAAAAAAATAATAATAATAAATACATACTGATTAAACATCAAACCAGAGTTCCACCAAAACTGAAATCAAGATAAGCTATCAGTTGAGAGAAGGTTGAGAAGAAACACACGACTTTTAAAGAGAAAAAATTGTCTTGTAAATTGTTTCTGTGACTGCTAAACAAGTTTTCTGTTTGTAACAAGAGCAAGAATATGATTCATAAAATGAGCATCAAGGGAAAATAAAGCAGTGTTATGAATTAAATCACATGCTCTTGGGGCTGAGCTGTTTCACTAACAGCTGATGCATGACTGTTGCTCCTCAGAGTATTTTTATTGCTCTTGCTTCTGTGCATTATGTACAAATAGCGTTAGTACCACTTGTAGCTTATAATGAAGTTTTATCACACCCAAAATAACCTTTTCTATGTCTGTAATTGTCAGCAACACATCCGGACCGTCAGGTTCCATCACCACGCCCGCTCGTTCCCAATCACCCGCCTTCTGATTACCTGCACCTGCCGCTCCTCATTATCTCCCACATAAATACACAGCACTTTCACACAGACTCTGTCAGATCTACTTGCTAGACACTGGACTCAACCTTCCCCTGCCAAACCTGCCTGCCTACCTTACTTTCCCCGCTAGTTAAGTTATATCCTGCCTTTTGTTTATTTTGCCTTTATTTCTTATAATGATGTTATTTATGTTCTGAATTGTTACTTTTCTGTTTTTGAATTTATTATTAAAAGCCTTTTAAGTTTACCCCTCTCTCTCTCCTTCCTCCGAGCGTGACAGAAGATCTGACCTAGACAAAGATATCAGATACTTCACCATGTCAACTCGCCCCACTTCCGACCCCCTTCTCTCCATCTTTCAACCTGCTCCGAATACTTCCCCGTTTGCCTCTGGAAGTCCCATGGCCTTACCTGCTTGCTACTCGGGCGAGGCGGACAAATGTAACGGCTTCCTGCTTCAGTGTACTCTACATTTTGAGATGCAGCCCCAGCGATTTCCCACGGAGCGTTCGAAGACGGCGTTTATCACCAGTTTGCTGTCGGGCAGAGCGCTGGACTGGGCTGATGCACTGTGGCAAGCGGAAAATCCCATAATCGGCAATCTATCTGCATTTACCAAACACTTCAAGGAAGTTTTTGGAAGATCTACCGGATCCTTATCAGTCTCGGATGAACTGTTACGCCTGCGTCAAGGCTCTTCTTCGGCTGGTGAGTACACTCTCCGGTTCCGCACTCTAGCGACCCTCAGTGGCTGGAATGAACCAGCGCTCTGCTCAATCTTCCGTCAAGGGCTGAACAGCAACATCAGACAGCAACTGGTGATATTTGACGATTCCATCGGTCTCGAAACGCTCCTCCAAAAGACCAACCAGATCGCCCAACGCCTGTTTGCATGTGCTCCTAATACTATCTCTCTGCCAGCCGCCTCGCCCGCTCCTGGATATTCCCCTCCAACACCAGAACCCATGCAGACTGACTCATACCATCTATCTGCTGCTGAAAGGTACCGCCGTGTGTCCCAGGGGCTCTGTCTATACTGTGGAGGCGAGAATCATACCATCATTTCATGTCCCATCAAACCACCACGCTCTTTTGTGAGTATTTTAAATGTATCCCCAGACGTATCGCACATGAGAAAACTACCAGTCACTCTATTAATTAAAGATTCTGCCTTCACAGTCCAAGCCCTCATCGACTCGGGTGCCTCGGGAAACTTCATCTCCCTCAACACGTTAAGAACCCTCAACCTACCAGCCTTACCTCAGCACCCCCATTACCAGATTAACACCATCAGAGGTGAGCCCCTGGGACACGGTAGAATCAAGCAACGTTCACCTGATTGTTTGCTCCAAATCGGCAACTTCCACTTGGAGGAGATCTCCTTTCTGGTGTTGGAGGGCGCCACCGTGGACGTTGTCCTGGGACGCCCTTGGCTCATCCAACACTCTCCTTTGATGGACTGGGAGAGATGTGACATCCTCCAGTGGAGCCCTAAGTGCCACGAATCCTGTCTTCGTCACCTACCAGTCCCTAATCTCTCTATCCAGTCAACCCTCGTCGAGAGTCCCGACTCCACCAGAGACTTCTCCATCCCGGAGGACTACAGGGCGTTCCAGGACGTCTTCAGCAAGCAGGCCGCCACCAGATTGCCACCACATAGGCCATGGGACTGCGCCATCGACTTGCTGCCTGGAGCTAAACTCCCTAAGGGTAAGGTCTACCCTCTGTCCATCCCGGAGCAGATGGCCATGGAGGAGTATATTAAGGAGGCTCTCCAACAGGGATTCATCACACCATCCACCTCGCCAGCCGCCTCCAGTTTCTTCTTTGTGGGGAAGAAGGACGGAGGTCTGCGACCTTGTATTGACTACCGTGTCTTAAATTCCCAGACGGTCAAGTTCCCATATCCCCTGCCTTTAGTCCCAGCTGCCCTCGAGGAACTGCGTGGAGCTCGCATCTTCTCTAAGCTGGACCTGCGTAGCGCATACAACCTCATGCGTATACGCCCTGGGGACGAATGGAAGACCGCCTTCATCACCCCCACCGGCCACTACCATTACCGGGTTATGCCCTATGGCCTGGTCAACGCGCCCTCTGTCTTCCAGGGCTTCATGAACGAGGTGTTCCGAGAGTTCCTCCACCGGTTCGTCATAGTCTACATAGATGACATCCTCATCTACTCTCGGAACCTGGCCGACCATCGCCACCACGTTACGCAGGTCCTTACTAAACTGAGACACCACCACCTGTACCTCAAGGCGGAGAAGTGCGAGTTCCACCAAGCCATCATCCAGTTCCTCGGCTACATCATCGGTCCAGCTGGGATAAGCATGGACACAAACAAGGTCGCAGCCATCAGGGACTGGCCCCTACCATCTACAATAAAGGAACTTCAACGTTTCCTAGGATTCGCAAACTTTTACCGCCGTTTCATTCACCAGTTCAGCCTTCATTCTGCCAGCCTCACTAACCTGCTAAAAGGAAAACCAAAAACCCTCACCTGGACTCCTGACGCCACCCACGCCTTCACCTCACTAAAATCTGCCTTCTGTACGGCTCCGGCCCTCGTCCTTCCAGATCCCACCAAGCCATTCATCGTGGAAGTCGACGCATCCACCGTCGGGGCTGGAGCCGTACTCTCACAGTACTCCGGAGAGCCTCCCAAACTCCATCCATGTGCCTTCTTTTCCCGGAAGTTTTCCCCAGCGGAACAGAATTATGACATCGGCAATCGGGAACTCCTGGCCATCAAGCTAGCTTTGGAGGAATGGAGGCACTGGCTAGAGGGTGCTAACCACCCATTCAGTGTGATCACCGACCACCGTAACTTGGAATACATCCGAGAGGCCAAACGGCTGAATCCTCGCCAGGCTCGGTGGGCCTTATTTTTTTCCAGGTTCTCCTTCACCATCACCTACCGTCCAGGCCATAAGAACCTAAAGGCGGACGCCTTATCCCGTACTCACCAACCAGACCCTCAGCCTACCTCCGATACCATCCTTCCTCCAAAGCTTTTCCTCAACCCCATCCTGTGGAGCTTGGACCAACAACTCCAGGAGGCCACCTCCCGAGAGCCAGTTCCGCTGGGAGGTCCAGAAGGGAAACAGTACGTCCCTTCCTCCATGCGCTCCTCCCTTCTGGACTCCATTCACTCCTCTCTGGGCTCTGGACACCCGGGCAGCAAGCGGACCCTCTCACTCCTCCGCTCCCGATACTGGTGGCCCGGAATGGCCCGTGAGGTAGCCCACCATGTCCGTGCCTGCTCAGTCTGTGCCATAACCAACACTCCACGACAGCTACCACAAGGAAAACTCCAGCCTCTACCCATACCTGCCCGGCCCTGGTCCCACATAGGAGTCGATTTCGTCACCGACCTGCCACCATCTAACAACTTCACCTGCATTCTTGTCATAGTCGACCGGTTCTCCAAGTCGTGTCGGTTTGTTCCCCTCAAAAGACTACCCACGGCTATGGAGACCGCAGAAGCTCTCTTCCAGTCTGTCTTCCGTTATTTCGGCCTCCCAGAGGATATCGTGTCGGACCGGGGTCCACAGTTCATCTCCCGGGTATGGCATGCATTCTTCAAGCAACTTCAGGTATCCATCAGTCTATCTTCAGGCTACCACCCTCAAACGAACGGCCAGACTGAGCGGAAGATCCAAGAACTCGGACGCTTCCTCCGGGCCTATTGCTCTTCCGACCAGCACAATTGGAGCCGTTACCTGCCCTGGGCCGAATATGCCCAAAACTCTCTGAAACAATCCACCACTGGTCTTACTCCCTTTCAATGTGTGCTGGGCTACCAACCCCCTCTGTTTCCCTGGTCGGAAGAGCCCTCCAACATCCCTGCCGTTGACCACTGGTTTCGGGAAAGTGAGAGGGTCTGGGATTCGGCCCACGTTCACCTACAGCAAGCAGTTCGGAGACACAAGATCTTCGCGGATGTCCGACGTCGTCCAGCTCCCACCTACCAACCTGGAGAGCTAGTGTGGCTCTCCACCAAGGACATCCGCCTCCGACTGCCCTGTAGGAAACTCAGCCCCCGCTACATTGGGCCGTTTCCCATCCAGAGGCAAATTAACCCCGTCACCTACCAGCTCCAGCTCCCTGCACACTACCGCATTCACCCTACATTCCATGTCTCCCTCCTCAAACCTGTCTCTAACCCTCCTCTCCATTCCTTCACAGAACCTGGCGGTGCCGAGGTGCCTCCTCCTCCGGAGGTCCAGGAGGACCCATCCATCTACTCTGTCTGGGAGATCCTGGACTCTCGGCGGCGAGGGGGTCAGCTGGAGTACCTCGTGGACTGGGAAGGTTATGGTCCCGAGGAACGGTCCTGGGTTCCCCGCAATGACATTCTCGATCCTTCTCTACTCTCAGATTACCACCAACAACACCCGGACCGTCCCGCTCCTAGACCTCGCGGCCGGCCTCGCCGCCGTCCCCGGGCATCGGGAGCTGCCCGTGGAGGAGGGGGTACTGTCAGCAACACATCCGGACCGTCAGGTTCCATCACCACGCCCGCTCGTTCCCAATCACCCGCCTTCTGATTACCTGCACCTGCCGCTCCTCATTATCTCCCACATAAATACACAGCACTTTCACACAGACTCTGTCAGATCTACTTGCTAGACACTGGACTCAACCTTCCCCTGCCAAACCTGCCTGCCTGCCTGCCTGCCTGCCTGCCTACCTTACTTTCCCCGCTAGTTAAGTTATATCCTGCCTTTTGTTTATTTTGCCTTTATTTCTTATAATGATGTTATTTATGTTCTGAATTGTTACTTTTCTGTTTTTGAATTTATTATTAAAAGCCTTTTAAGTTTACCCCTCTCTCTCTCCTTCCTCCGAGCGTGACAGTAATCCACTTCTCAAGATGCAAAAGGGATTTGATTGTCCACAAATGTGTCTCTTTCCCCTATATTTCTGTGTGGAAATATACCTTTGTGTAAGCTCTACTGCTTTCCAATTGATTCTGTGACATTCACATCAAAGTAATTGTCCCTTGAAAATTTATCTAGTGCTTCTCTCTGGTTTAGTTAGGGTAAGACTTACAGTTTTTTTTCAATTGCTAAAAAGTGTTTACCAATACTTAAAGTACTTTTTTCTAAACTCTTAACACGGCAACACGCCTACATCACACAATTAGCCAAATAGTTAATTTTCTGTCCAAAACCACATTTTGTTAAATCAATTCAAACTCTACATTCAAAATGCTTAATACCTTTTTCTACATATACTAACTTTATAAAAACACAGCAAACCTTATTCAAAACTGAGTCATTCGGTCAAAACTTTAGCACTAGTTTCTATCCAACAGACAAATACAGTCAATCATAGCACAGTGATTGTCAAAACACTAACAGCTGATGGCTTTACAAAAACTGCATTACTTGTCATGTTTCAGTTCTACCTGTATAACAGATAATATAAAATCCATTATTTTTATTTATTTAGCCTTCAGTTTGCCTTCAACTGAAACCCATTTTACATTTTAAAGTGTTGAATGCGTTTTGTTGTTGTTGTTGTTGTGTTTTTTTTTTTTTTTCTTCTTCTTTTTTCTTCTTGGCAACATACTATCTAAAACTGAATTGATTATTTTACTTTACAGAATGTACAATAGAAAACGATAGGGTAACCTATGCAGAAATTCAGTTGGAACCTTGATTGAAATTGCTTTCCAGTGGGTAGGGGTTGGATATGGATGGTGCCAGTGATCAATACAAATTCCAACATACATGGTCTTTGGTTACAATTTTGCCACAGAATATAAAGGGTAAAGGGCAACTGTGACCTTTTTATCTCGTAATTCAGACTTCTGTTCTTGGAATTGTGAGTTTACATCTTGCAATTCAGACTTTATCAGAATTGTGAAATAAAAAAGTCACAATTACCCTTTACCCTTTATATTACGTGGCAGAAATAAGCTTTCATAGGTTCCACATGCGTAAGGGGAAAAACAAATATAAAAATGCACAGTCCAACATACATTCTTACTCTTCCTCCCTACCTCTTCTTCTCCTTTTTCTAATCCAACTACTCCTCTACCTCCTACAACTATTCAAAACCAATTCAAAGAGGTCTTTTTTTTTTTTACTTTATGTTGATGTAATGGAAATAGCTTCAATACCTGACTATTCCTTCCAACTGAGACTGGAGTCAGCTATTTCTAAATATTTCATTGATCTGTTACTTAAATATGCTTATCAGTTGTTACAATGTTTTATATAGAGATATGTTCAATCATTTTGAGCTGCTGTTGTTGCAGAAATAGAGGCTTTATACTGTATTTAAGGTTTGGAACATTAGGTCTTCATTTCTGACATGCTGTGTTTAAGCATTTGCAAATAAGATCCATAATTTTGGTTTTGGGTAAGTTTGTACAAAAAGAAAATGTTTGCATTTTAGAAACATGGTAATTGACTGCATATTGTGTGAAAACAACACAAATTGTGTTAATGGTATGGTCACAACAGATGGATGTTGTGCTAATTGTGTTTAGAGTTTTAAAAATATAACTACAGGTTGGCAATGTGCCAGTAATATGCATGCTAACAAGCAACTAATAGTGAGAATTGGTTCCTAAATTAAAGTGATACCCTTAGAAATAGGTATGTGTATGTGTGTAGCCTGGCTAGATTGGTTATAATCCCCTAAATGTATACTTCTGATTTATCTAAAGGTCATAAAAGCAGGGCAATCATATCATTATAACATTTCGTCTGTATTAATGCTACACAGATTATGAAAAATGTTTATGTGAGAGGTACTTGCTCAAAATGTGCATTTAACCAGCATGTCTGTTCTGTTATTTGTGATTGGTCAGTATTTTGCCTGCTCCCACCCTTGCGCAGGTACTAAGAATTCTGATTGGAGAGGGGAGAGAAAAAAATGGAAGAACTAGATTGAAATTGATGTCGCAGTTTGGCCTCTCTATCGTTTTCGGAAAGAAAACGAAACTAACTGCTGACTGAGGAGTTTGATCGTCTATTTACTGAATATAGGAAGTGGTACAGAACCCTTTCTTTCTTTTGTGTCTTTTGTTTACTCTGCTTAAGGGTATAGACGGACTTACATTTGTTGCAGTTGCGGCTCGCACTGTAATCTCCTCTTTCTCCGACGTAGTAAGGCTTGTTCATTATTACGAGCGACCAAATCTTCTAAATCAGTCCGAGGAAGAAAAAGATGGGATGGAGTGACCAGATAGCATTCTAAATCCCCACGCGGTTTAGAATTCCTCTGGCAAAGGGGGATTCGTGATCATACAACGGGCCGCGGGAAAGGACGGACAAAAAAAAAATTTATTTAGCTCTTCGGAGCGAAGAGGCCATTTGTTGGTTTAAATGGCCACAACGTTCTCAAGCGATGATACAGGCCTGCAACGGGGAGGTGTTAATGAAACTGAAAGTTGTAATGTGAACTCACTTTACAGAATTGCTATTTGTTTTGTTCATTTTGTTTCTGTTGAGTGTTTGCATTCTGACTGCTATTTAGTGCAGTACTATTTGAGCAAAGGGTATTACTGTGTCTTACTGATCCCACCTGAGTATTAGTATTTTTGTACCTACAATTATTGGAGTAAAGTGTTGAAACTTCAGATCGTAGTCAATCTAAAAGTTGTGTGGGTAAAAGAGAAAAATCAGCACTCGTTGTTGTACCTCATTTAATACTTTTATTGGGGTTATTCAATTTTTCTGGTAAATAAATAATTTTTATAATTGTTAAAAACTAGCTCTTGGTGATTTGCATTACCCATTTATACAAAATACCCCACATAACCTGTCACTTAAGCAATGTGACCAGAAAGGACAAGGGAAGGAAGTAGATTAGTTAAGTCGGGAGGCACATCGTTAGGACCTGGATGCAGCACCCTTACCAGGAAGAAGGCAAGGGGGCGCTACATATTTATGGGGGCTCGTCCGGGATCACTTCCTTCTTGTGATCAGCTTACCTTAGAAACCAAGAGTTAAACTAAGCATTGACATTATTCAAGTGACTTGACAGCTACGTATCTGAGATCCAAGCATGGCATTTGAACGGGACCCAGTTCTGCTTGCTGAATTGTCCAAATGGTGTAAAGAAATGGGCATGAGGAGAAGCATGGCATACTGTTGATAGGAGTGCCCGTTAAGACTGATGTAGCATTTATAGAAGAGACAGCACAGGCTGTAAAAGCATTTGGTAGGGTCCGGGTGAGAGATTCAAGAGTAGGACCAACTCCGAACACTAGTTTGGTCCTTTGTGAATGCAGAGAAGTCATTGACCCGACTCACATTCCCCCCGGAATGTGTTTTGGCTCAAGGAGAGGAGACTTGGAAGGTAGTAGCGGCTTCAGGGGCTGTGCCTGTTTCTGATTTCTCCCAGAAACTGTCCAAGTTCCTAAGTGAGGAGGGAAAATCGATGCCGGACTTGCAAGCTCTATTCACTCAACCTAGCTCAGTCGCTGGTTCTTCAGAATCTATTATCCGTGCTGTGGGAGAACTATTAGAGAAAACTTCTAAACCATCTAGTGATGCCGGTGCTTATCGCAGATTACGTACCTTTTCAGGTACCGTCCCCACCCCAACTGGAGAAGAAAATTTGGAAAACTGGATGGAGCAAGCCAGGTTGATGACAGCCGAGTGTGAATGTTCTGAAAAGGAAAAGAGACGACGAGTAATGGAATGTTTAAAAGGCCCAGCATTGGATATTGTTATGGCTGTCTGGTTTTCCAGTCCTGATGCTAGTGCTTCACAATATTTGGATGCTTTGGACAACACTTTTGGGACCTTTGAATTTGGAGAGGACCTCTATTTTGCGTTCCACCTTCTTAGACAGTCACCCGGGGAGGCACTGTCTGATTTTCTGAGGCAAATAGAGAAATCCTTAACTAAAGTGGTTCAAAGAGGAGGTTTGACATCCCAGTTAATGGACCGGGTAAGGATTGAACAACTGATCAGAGGAGCTGTTGAAGCAGATCTTATGTTGCTGCAGTTTAGACTAAGGGAGAGGAAAGAAAACCCTCCAAATTTCCTAGTATTACTGAACGAAATTAAAGAAGTGGAAGAAAATGAAGCTACCCGTCACAAGATCAAAACTTCAGTAAAGCCCATACTTCTGAAATCTGATGACAAAATGAACCCTTCTGTGATAAAACAGTTATGTGTGGAAATACAGGAGCTAAGATTCTGATTGGGAGAAGATTCTGGGAGAACCCCAGTTGCATCATTGAGAGTGGAGTCTAGAGACCCACAGGTTAAGACAAGGGTGGAATCTCCAAAAGAGTCTGAGTTGCAACTGTTAAAAAAACAGGTTCAGAAGTTGCAAGAACAACTGTCAGTGATGAACGTGAGCCCTGCTAAGCAATCTCCACTGGATAAGCCAAATCCAATGCCAGTCCAGTTTCAAGCACAGAGAAGATCTCCAAAGACTAGAGAAGATTTTTTCTGCTACCGTTGCGGAGAGGATGGGCACATTGCGACTAAGTGCAAGGCCCCAGAAAATCCCACACTAGTGATACAGAAGCTATTGCGTTCTCTTCGTCAGTCCAAATCTGCGAGAAGCACATCAACTGGAGATAATGTCTCTGCAAGTAGTTTTAATTGTTCTTTAGAGCAGAGTTCTATGGCCAACAATGAAGCCAATTCTTTTCCCAGAGGACTAGTTGGTCCTGTTACGACGATTTATACGAAAGTGAATAGCTGCCCATGTACAGCCCTTCTTGATAGTGGATCACAAGTCACTATTGTCTTTGAAGAGTGGTATTCCAAATACCTGTCCCAAGTTCCTATTCAGCCGCTTGCTGGATTGTCCATTTGGGGACTGAGTGAATCAAATTACCCGTATAAGGGCTATATAGTGGTAGATTTTTTGTTTCCTGCCACACTCATGGGTGAAGCTGAGACTGTTTCAACCCTGGAATTGGCTTGCCCCGAACCACAGGGTACTCAACAGTTTCCGGTCATTATTGGAACTAATGCAAATTTCTTCCAGAGATTGACTGCGCTCAGCCCAGACTTGCGTACTTCAAGTCAAGCATACTCATTAAAAAAAACAATCGGAAGTGCTTAAACTTCATACACCACATGCTAAAGAGAAAGTGGAGGACTTCAAATCAGATGAGGGTCAAATATTGTGGGCTGGACCAGGCGGGTTAACCATCCCATTGAGATGTGAGAAGTATGCAGTATGCAAAGTAGAAATGAAGAAACAACTGGGAAAATATTTGTTTCTTCTTGAGGCCTCAGAAGAAATCCAACTTCCAGCTGGAATTCTTGTTCCCCCTGCAGTTTTCCATTCTTCTGACATCGATGTGGATGGTTTCAAATTGCTAGTGTGCAATGACACCTCCCGAGAAATCACCATACCCGCTGGAACTGTGATTGCTAAAGTATTCCCCACTGTTATGGTCACAGTAGCACAAGGAGTTCAGGCTGCTTCCAAAAAGTTAGATCCAAAGCTCTTTAAATTTGGTGATTCTCCTATTCCAGCCAATTGGAAGGCCAGGTTGAGAGAGAAGTTGTCTGAGCGAGGTGTTTTCTGTGTTTTCTGTATCAGAATGGGAGGTGGGGAAAGCTAAAGATGTAAAACATACCATAAGACTAAACGATTACCGGCCCTTTCGGGAACGGTCAAGGCGAATTGCACCAGCAGACACTGATGATGTCAGGCAACATTTGAAAGATTTGCTTGCAGCTGGGAGCGTAACTGAATCTAGAAGTCCATATGCTTCACCAATAGTCATTGCCAGGAAAAAGAATGGAGCCATTTGAATGTGTATTGACTATCGGACACTGAACACCAGAACCATCCCAGACCAATATACCACCCCTAGGATAGAGGATGCGTTAGACTGTTTGTCAGGGAGCAAATGGTTTTCTGTCTTAGACTTGCATGGTGGGTATTACCAGATTGAAATTGTGGAAGAGGACAAAGAAAAGACAGCCTTCATTTGTCCTCTAGGCTTCTATCAATTCGAATGTATGCCCCAGGGTGTGGCTGGGGCTCCAGCCACATTCCAAAGATTAATGGAAAAGTCCGTGGGAGACATGCATCTCCTCCAAGTTATTGTGTACTTATTGTCTTTGGACGAACGTTGGAAGAACACGAAGAAAGGCTGTTGAAGGTGCTCGACAGACTACAAGAATATGGTCTAAAAGTGTCCATTGACAAATGTCAATTCTGTCAGCCGAAAGTGAAGTATGTGGGGCATATTGTGCCTGCTGCAGGAGTGGCTCCAGATCCAGAAAAGGTGAAGGCTGTCGCTACCTGGAAAATGGCCACTGATTTGAAGTCTTTGAGATCTTTTCTTGGATTTTGCGGGTTCTACCGCAGATTTATTAAAAATTACGGTAACGCTTTAAATTACAACCCGCAAAGAACTATGTAAGTATGCTGAACTTACAGCGTACTTATAAAGAACGTACGTGTAGGTATAAGGGAACAATATGTTAAGTTCGGGTAATAAGGGGGTAATAAGACTGATAATTAACCTGCAAAGAACTATGTAAGTATAAAGAATTTACGGTGTACTGACTGTGTAACTATAAAGAACGTACGTGTAGGTATAAGGGAACAATATGTTACGTTCGGGTAATAAGGGGGTAATAAAACTGACAATTAACCCGCAAAGACCTATGTAAGTAAACTGAAGTTACACCGTAACTTTGTTGTAATTACAGTATACCTATTTAGTACATCCATGTAGGTATAAGGGAATAGCATGCGATATTTGGGAAATAACGGGGGTAATAACCTGTGAATTAAAGGATACATGATGGAGATTTCACAACAAAACTAGACATCCAGTGAAATGAGTTGAGTTTATAATTTATCATTCACATGTCTCCTTACCTTATGAAAGCTTATTGATTACCCTCTTGTATCCTTTAATATTAAATATGTAGCTACGCTATAAGAAATAGTCTATCTAGGCCTGTAAAAAACATTAATATAAAATTATGAAAAGTACATCGTCTTTTTAAATCATATTCACAACATAAGACTGTTGTTTAGGCCATATACAGTACACTGTACCATACGATGTAGCCTAATTATAGTAGCCCTTAGTTTTAAATAGCCTAGTTATAAATGATAGGCTACAGTATAAAAAAAAAAATTCACAGGTTATTACCCCCGTTATTTCCCAAATATCGCATGCTATTCCCTTATACCTACATGGATGTACTAAATAGGTATACTGTAATTACAACAAAGTTACGGTGTAACTTCAGTTTACTTACATAGGTCTTTGCGGGTTAATTGTCAGTTTTATTACCCCCTTATTACCCGAACGTAACATATTGTTCCCTTATACCTACACGTACGTTCTTTATAATTACACAGTAAGTACACCGTAAATTCTTTATACTTACATAGTTCTTTGCAGGTTAATTATCAGTCTTATTACCCCCTTATTACCCGAACTTAACATATTGTTCCCTTATACCTACACGTACGTTCTTTATAAGTACGCTGTAAGTTCAGCATACTTAGTTCTTTGCGGGCTGTAATTTAAAGCGTTACCAAAATTACTCAGCAATCGTAAGACCCCCGACTGAGTTAACCAAAGGGTATCCTCCGGCGAAGAGGCGATGCAAAAATGAACCAAAGGGAACATACTATCTGGGAATCTGAGCTGTTTGGTGAAAGATGGGATCAGAAGTGCACTGAGGCATTCCATCACATCATTCATTGCCTTACCCATGCTCCCGTGCTTGCATATGCTGACCCAGATAAGCCGTATATATTACATGTGGATGCAAGTTTGAGTGGACTGGGTGCAGTACTTAACCAGAAATACCCCGAGGGGTTTAGGCCAGTTGCATATGCAAGCCGAAAATTGAATGCAGCTGAGCAGCGATACCCAATACATCAATTGGAGTTTCTAGCATTAAAATGGACAATAGTCGACAAGTTTCATGACTATTTGTGTTTGTGGTCTGGCTTACATACGTAAGTTACAAAAGTGAGATCAGTCGCCCACCGCCCACCTGATACACAGCACAAGCATAGAACAGCTGTATGCTGACAGACACTCTTTATAGACATGTTACATAACCCCTCAGATCTGCAGGCTATGCATATTCTGTCAGTCACTCAGCCTGATTTACTAAAGGTAAAGGTAAAGGCTAAATTTGCCAAATTGATAGCAGGAACAATACGGTTTTGCTTAATAAATATTTTATTTGAGGTGTTCCTTCCTACACTTCCTACAATAAGCTGACGTGAAAGGCACTGGAAATTGTATTGTTGTGATTAAATTATATATTATATATATGCCGTTATTGCATATATATTAGGGTGTATTTTTGAATGCAAACAGCCACAACAGTTTTATTTATATCACACTATTTACACATTTATGAGCACATAACCCAACCCTTGCCCCTGAACTTAACCATTTGTTAATAAAACACATATATAACAGGCAGATACAATTACAGACACAATTTTTAAAAAAAATATGAATATTCCAAGGAATTCCAAGGAACAGATGTGATCACCGTCTCCGTCCGCCGCAAAACTCGTCCTGTTTGCCGCAGTCTGTGCACAAATTAAAAAAATGCAGCCAGAAGAAGCCTTTTACGTCAGCCTTGGTTGTGAAATTCTCTTGGCCCTTGTGTGTCTTGTGACCGTTTGCGTCATGCTGTTGTGAAATGTCATTGGCTCTTGTGTGTCTTGTGACATATTGCGTCATGCTAATGTTTGGAAGTATCTTTTGAATGAAATTTGAGCGCGTTAATGGAGCGGGATCATTTTCAGTGATTAAAACCTTATGTTTTCTTCGCATAAAGGTATCGTATGGCTTCAGAAGGCTTGGAATGCAACACAACTTGTTTGTAATGCTTTTATACTGCTGGTTTATGGTCAGTTTTTACAATAAACATCTGTGTCTGTACTTATATTTGCCTGTGTTTTATATTGTTCAGAAGTGCGTAACTGTTAGGTTTAGGGTAGGGATAGGTTTAGGTGCTCCAATCAAAAGTATAAATTTATATTAAATGATTTATATCATTTACAAATGCATGCAAACCATTAAATTAGGACAAACAAATGAAAACAAACAACTGTGCGTCAAAAAACGATGCTAAAGGGGTACCTTGAGCATCAAAATGTGACTCCAAGGGGACCTGACCAAGCGTCAATATGTAACGACTTGGGAGTGAGAATGTGTTGATTACGACTGTTTCACGTCGCACTGCTCACTGCTCACGCTCCTCTGATGCTTACAATGTGAAACAGGTATTAAAGACATTAAAATCTGCATTCTTGCTGCTGCTGATCCAGAAAGAGCGAAACAGTCTTTTCAATCACATAATGAGCATTATTTCTGTTACAGACATTTAAATAAAAGAAGTACTGGAATTTTAGCACTTTTAGCATAGCTTAGCATAAGTCATTGAATCTGATTAGACCATTAGCATCTCATTCAAAAATGACCAAATATTTTCGATATTTTTCCTATTTAAAACTTGACTCTTGCGATTTTGCGATTTTCCAAGCTGATATGGATAGGAACTACTCTCATTCTGGCGTAATAATCAAGGAACTTTGCTGTTCCTTTAAGCAATGAACAAACCACTAGTAAATCATGTTATTTTGTTTAGATTTCTAATCTTGTTTTTCTTCAGAATCGTGAGAGAATCATGATATTCAATTTATCCAGAATCATGCAGCTTTAGTTTAAATGTTTATTACTGCATATAATTCATTAAAATAGAATTTTAATTTCATAAAGTACAAGTTCATATCAAAATCAATTATATTTTATTACGTTTTTTTTTTTTTTTTTTCTCAGCTGAATAAAATACTATTCCCTATATATTTTATAATTGAGGATTTCTTTAAAAAAGTTTAAAAAAATCTTGTCTCGTCTCATTCTCGTGAACCCAGTCTCGTGTCTCGTCTTGTGGGATAAGCGTCTCGTCACACCCCTACTGGGTACATTTATCACACACAAAAAGCAATTATTTTTAGTGAATAATTGGACATAATTTGAACTGCTCAAGCAATTAGTACTCTTTATTTGGGATCTTAGCAATTCAGGCTTTAGTTGCTTAGCTGATGATTAGTGTCACCCACACTCTGCAGTTCAGAGGACACGTGTCTAAACAAACCACACAGCCTCTCATTTCAAAAGATGGCCCCTTCTACACGTGTGAGAGCAACAGGATTGTAATGGACCCTCACTGTAGGACTAACTTCAGCTGTTGGTAAGTGTGGCATGACAAAAACTCATGCTGTTATTTTAAGCTACGCCTTCAGCGATCAACCAAATCCCACTGGGTGTTTATCAGTCAGTGATGAACCAAATCCCATCAGTACCCCATCCTCTAAGCAAAGAAGTGCTAGAAAAAGCTTTCATAATAATTAATACGTAATGTATACATACATACATTATGTTCTATAATTATAGTACAAGTTTAGGTCACACTTTATTTTACCGTCCAATTCTCACTATTAACAAACCATTAATTATGACTTGTGCTTCTTCAATAAACTTTAAATATGTTGTTTACTAACAGTAATTAGGGTAGTTGTTCAATTTAATTTACTAATTAACAGCCAATGTGTTAATAATAAGCATGCTAATAAGCAAAGTTGGTTCCTATACCAAAGTTTATTTTTTTAATCTTTATTTTCAACAAGAGAGATGGATGATACAGTTTCTGGATAACAATGTCCAAAACACACATGCATGTAATACACTAATTCAAAAAGCAACGTGACAGGTGCTCCACAGACAAAGGATTTTCTGTGGATTTAGCTAATAGTCTTTTCCTGTATTTGGCAGAAAGAGAGTTGGGTAATTGGAAACACTAAAAGTGTGATAGACACATCAATTCCTGCAAAATCCAGACTTTTCAGGATTTACATGTAGTAAATATCACCCATCAGTTAATTTGATTATCTTACAATTCAGCCAACAGAGTGCTGACATACTAATCTTTCACAAAGCATGTCTGCTCATTTTAACAGCACTCTTATTTTATATGTGTTGTCACATGGACTTCCAGTCCACTTGTGCTGACAAAATACCAAGGTGGCAAAGACATTGTCTGACAGCTGGGGGTGACATCAAGTGTGTGTTTGTGTATCATCAGTGTACATACACACACCTTGTGTATTACACATGATCTATCCAACATATTTACATCCATGCAGTTATTAAAATTCCTGCACACACAAATAAACCCAAAGTTCTCACAAGCTGCCTGCATTTAATCCTCTATAGTAGATATCCATAGATATAAATACCTCTGAGCCTACATGTTTGTGGATGTGAGTGTGTGGTTTAAACACAATGATTCAAGGGCCACAGTGTACATGATATCCTTTCTCAGGATATAACGTAAAACTTTAGCCTACAGTACATTCAAAAAGATAAATACGGCGAAAGAGGACGGAGAGAAGCAGTAAAACAGATAAAGAGAGAAACAGAGAAATGAAAGAGCGTGAGAAAGAGAGAGGTTGGAAATAACTTGTTTTCTTGCTGTATAGAACTGACATCAAAGCAAAGTGACAGGTACGGTTGTGCGGAGCAGCAAGCGCCCTGGGTAAAATCTGACACACAAATCTCATTTCGCACCCCGCTTCGTCCAGCTCTCTCGGATTCATCTGTATGTCAGCTAACGGCACACATTCAGAACATGCTGAATATTATATTCCCTTTCCTTGTTAATGCAAACCCCACCACCAACAGCCATTAGGCATCTCTAGAGATCTTTACTTCTGCAACTTTACCTTTGACTGATCAAAGCACAGGCCAGTTCACACATGAAGAGTGATGTGTTCTGTGTTCAAAAGAGGATGCTAGATTACTACTTACTGCATACTGGGCAGTATGTACTGTACAGTTCCTTCTAAAAAAAATGTGAAGCAGTAGTCATTTATGTAGCAATAAATTGTGGACTACATTTGTTGTGACATGAGCTGTGTCTGCAATCGCTCACTCGTTCACTCATTCACTAATCCTTATATAGTGTATGGCAGTATGGCACTATATTAGAAAGTGAAATAAATGAAGTGAACAAATTCTGATGTTGACGTATATGCAAAAACATCCAGTGTTAGGGGTTACGCATTACAAGTAGTTGTCAAATGATTAATCGCGATTAACCGCATCCAAAATAAAAGTTTATGTTTACATACTATATGTCTGTGTACTGTGTACATTTATTATGCATATATATATAAATAAACAAACACACATGCATGTATATATTAAAGAAAAAATATTTTAGATTTATATATAAAATATTTATATTTATGTATAATTAGAATTTTATACAGGTATATAAATATATATATATATTTTTTTCTCCATATATACATGTATGTGTGTGTATTTATATGTACGTAATAAATATACAGAGTAAACACACATATAGTATGTAAATATAAACTTTTATTTTTTATTGATTTATTGATTAATCACGATTAGTAACGCATTACTTTTTAATTCACAAAAAATTAGTTATTTTTTCAAAAAAGAAATGCCAGTTACTAATTTAAAAAGTAATGAAGAAGTAATGTAACACATTATTTTCCATAAAATGTAACTAAGTAATGTAAGTAGTTACTTTTTTTAGGGAGTAACGCAATATTTGAATGCATTAATGTTTAAAAGTAACTTTCCCCAACACTGGAAACATCTTTGTCACATATGTAGTTTTATCTTATGCATAGACCTACCTTATTATAGAAAATAATATTAATGACAATAACACTTAAAATGACTTCATATTGTAATTGACATTGCTTCACGTCCTCCATGTAATGAACATTTTTAAATCATCCACCAAATTATCATTATTTTTTGTAAGTTAACGATGCTGCCACAGTAAATTAGTAAAACATCAAACATTATTGCCTACATAATATGTTTTAATATTAATAATGTTTGAAATAAACGTTAAAGCAGAAATAAGAAAGATGTAAATGGTACATCTCATTGAAAGCTCATTTATCTCTTCCAGCTTCTCAGTTATCCGCACTGGATTGTGTGAAATGGTGCTTCAGCGAGTGTACATCGGTTTTACAAATACAAATGCATTGTGGGTATGAAGTACTGAACAAATATAAGGAATGAAGTCATTCACTCAGAATTTGGACAGCACTACAAAATGGCCGAAACCTGATACTATTTAGGGAATAGGAAGCGGTTTTGGACACAGCTATGGTCTCATCAAGTTGCATTTGAGGGGTGTCCAGTTATAATCTTGAAAACACATGGTGATGATGATGATGATGATGATGATGATGATAATTTTAACATACTTTAAATAATAAATAAATATTTAATTCAATTTTATTTACATTTTGGCAGTGAAAACAAAACAACGGTCACGAATAAGAACTTAAAAACAAGAATTTGTAAAGGAAGGTGTCAGAGGATTTTGATATAAACCAAAAGGTTTTTTTTTCTTTGCTTAAGTGAGGAAACTTTGTTTTGTTCCAGTAAACAAACATTGGTTTTCGCGAGGCTCTCTGGCGCATACGCAATGACGACATTCGTCATCCGCCTGAAGCTGCTTCCGTGTATGACAAGTTGGTGTAAGCAATTTTAAAGTGATTCTTACATTTTAAATATGGATATTTTTCTTACAAAAACTGGTGAAGGGAAACATCTGCCTATTGTCATTCTAAAGCTTGGAAATGCCAGGATAATTTTTAATATAACTAAGATTGGATTTGTCTGAAAGAAGGAAGTCATATACACCTTGGATGCCTGAAGTGTGAGTTAATCATGGGCTGATTTTCATTTTTGGATGAATTAACGTTTAAGTAGACAGTCTACTAATAATCTAATGACTGCTAGTTGACATGTAGTTGCAAAGTTAAGTGTAATTAGACAAATGTCTAAACTGGACAATCAAAAGATTTTTTGTGTTTATCATGTACCAGATGAAAACTGTAATTCGGTTTGCTTAGAAAGCACACCTCAACAAACCACATTATTTGAGACATTGTCCACATCTGCAATAGATTAGATTAGATTAGATTAGATTCAACTTTATTGTCATTACACATGTACAAGTACAATGCAACGAAATGCAGTTTAGGTCTAACCAGAAGTGCAATAAGCAGTAGAGTGCAGGATATAAGTTAAATAAATAAATAAATTAAGTGTATAATGAAGCATGGTAAAGACTTACAAATGGGTATATACTATGAACATATATACTGATGGCAATTTGCTATAAACAGAAATTTACAATGGAGTATGTACTATAAACATAATATACAGTATTTACTATAAACAGAAATTTACAAATTGTGCATTGAGGTGCAATAAATAATGCAATTAAGCATTAATTGAAAGTGTAACCAGGTAGTGCAAATGAGCAATGGAGCAGACCTGTAGTGCATATGGGTGATGCTGTAGTGCGAATATAGGTGAATAGTGCAAATAAGTGTAACAGTTCTGGTTAATTAAGAGGTGTTGGGGAGGATGAGGGGAGTAAAGATATGAAGGAGATGCAGTGGAATTAGTGAGGAGCAGAGTTCAGTGAGGGGCAGAGTTCAATAAGGAGACAGCTCTGGGAAAGAAGCTGTTCCTCAGTCTGCTGGTTTTGGTCCGGAGGCTCCTGAAGCGCCTGCCGGAGGGCAGCAGAGAAAACAGTCTGTGGGCAGGGTGAGAGGAGTCTTTAAGGATACTGCGTGCTCGACGCATGCAGTTTTTCCTCTGAATGTCTTTTATGGCTGGAAGTGGAGTCCTAGTGATGCGTTGAGCAGTTTTCACCACCCGCTGCAGTGACTTTTGCTCCGCAACAGAGCAGTTTCCGTACCAGACTGTGACACAGTTGGTAAGTATGCTCTCTATTGTGCAGCGGTAAAAGTTCACCAGGATGGTTGAGGACATCTGATTTTTCTTCAGTGTCCTCAAGAAGAAGAGTCGCTGATGGGCCTTCTTGACCAGGCTGGAGGTGTTGGTGGACCAGGACAGGTTTTCAGAGATGTGGGTCCCCAGGAACTTGAAGCAGGAGACACGCTCAACAGCCATCCCGTTAATGTGGATGGGATCGTGTGTGCCTCCGCTCTCCTTCCTGAAGTCTACGATCAACTCCTTCGTTTTGGTGGTGTTGAGGAGCAGGTTATTTTCTGTGCACCATGTGGCCAGGTGCTGGACCTCCTCCCTGTAGGCGGTCTCATCGTTGTTGCTGATGAGACCGATCACCGTAGTATCGTCTGCAAACTTGATGATGGTGTTAGATCCACTCAAGGCTCTGCAGTCGTGGGTGAAGAGGGAGTAGAGGAAAGGGCTCAGCACACAGCCTTGGGGTACACCAGTGTTAAGCGTGATGGTAGTGGAGCACATGAGGCCTGACCTAACATGCTGAGGTCTGTTGGTCAGAAAGTCCATAATCCAGTTGCACAGTGAGGTGTTAATTCCCAGGTCTCCAAGTTTAGTGATTAACTTGGAGGGAATTACAGTATTGAACGCCGAGCTGAAATCAACAAACAGCATCCATGCGTAAGTGTTCTTATTATCCAAGTGTGTGAGTACAGAGTGCAGTGCTAGTGAGACTGCATCCTCTGTGCTCCTATTGTTACGGTATGCAAACTGGTATGGGTCCAGTGTAGATGGGAGACAGTTTTTCAGATGTGCCAAGACCAGCCGTTCAAAGCACTTCATAACAATGGGTGTGAGTGCTACAGGACGGTAGTCATTCAGGCATGCTGGTATGGAGTGTTTTGGCACCGGCACAATGGAGGTGGATTTGAAGCAAGTAGGCACAGCCGCTTGAGCAAGGGACATGTTAAAGATGTCTGTAAATACCCCAGCGAGCTGCTCTGCACATGCTCCAAGCACGCGTCCGGGGATGCCGTCTGGTCCAGCAGCCTTCCGCACATTGATCTGGCTCAGTGCGGTAAACACATCAGTGGAGGTCAGTGTAATGGGCTGTTGGTTATTTGATGGTGTGAACTTGGTGATAGGTCCATTATTTTCTCTCTCAAAGCGAGCATAAAAGTTATTTAGCTCGTTTAGGAAAGAGGCATTTGTGTCTGTTGGGGTGGGATGGCTGTGTTTGTAGTTGCTGATGGCCTGGATGCCCTGCCACATGCGTCGCGGGTCAGAGTTGGAAAAGTGATCCTCTATCTTTAGCTTGTAGCAGTGCTTGGCCTTTTTGATGCCCCTCTTCAGATCTGCCCTGGATGTGCTGTAGGCCTGTGCATCACCTGATCTAAAGGCTTTGTTGCGTGCCTTCAGCAGGAGGCGCACCTCCTTGTTCATCCATGGCTTCTGATTTGGGTATGTTGTGATCTGCTTCTGGGTTGTAACACTGTCTATAGTGGTGTTAATGTAGTCCAAAACAGAGGAGGTATAGGTGTCTATGTCCGTATGATGGCCACTTGTGGCCTGAGAAGCAAACATACTCCAGTCAGTATTTTGAAACCTGTCCTGAAGTGTGAGGTCTGCCCCCGCTGGCCACACTTTGATGGTCTTCACTGATGGCTTCACACGGTTGATGAGGGGTGAATACTTGGGGGTGAGGAACAAAGAGAGGTGGTCTGACTGTCCCAGGTGGGGGAGGGGGGTCACAGCATAGGCTTCAGCCATGTTTGTGTATACATGGTCCAAAGTTTTGTTGCCTCTAGTGTGACAGTCAACATGTTGGTGAAATTTTGGGAGCACTGTCTTTAAGTTTGAGTGATTAAAATCCCCGGCAACAATAAATGCAGCCTCCGGGTGAATAGTCTGTTGTTTACTGATGGTGCAATGAAGTTCGTTCATTGCAAGCTTGGCATCAGCATCGGGAGGAATGTAAGCAGCAGTTATAATGGTGGATGTAAACTCCCGTGGCAGATAAAACGGTCTGCACTTAACCATGAGAAACTCTAGGTTAGCTGAGCAGTGTCTGACAACAATAGCAGAGTTCGTGCACCAAGCTTTGTTAATATAAATTACCGGTGTCATCAGCCGTTCTGTCTGCACGAAATATGTTGTGTCCAGCTAAGTCAATAGCATTGTCCGGTATGCCGCTGTTTAGCCATGTTTCGGTGAAAATCATGACATTGCAGTTTAAAAGCCTTATGCTGTGGCTAATACGGAGTCAAATCTCGTCCATTTTGTTCGGCAAAGACCTTACATTGGCGAGGAAAATACTGGGAAGAGAGAGCCGGTGTGGTGTTAGCTTTAGCTTAGCTCTTAGTCCTCCACGCTTCCCCCTCCTTTGTTTACGGTCGCGCCGCCGCCTTCGAGCACTTCCGCCCGGCCGGGTAGGGTGCACAGCCTCGGTTGTTCTGGCAATCTCGGGGGCGAGACGAAGATTGCTGATAAAATCGTCTGAGGTGTGCAAACTAATATCCAAAAGCTCCTGTCGGGTGTACGATGTTAAGGCACAACTGTTCTGTACGAACAGACCCGAGAGGAGTAAGAAAAATACTGCAAAACTGCAGAAACTGGAGAGACGCTGAGCCTCGCGTTGTGCACGCGCCGCCATCTTGGTCGTATGTAACAGTGTTGGTTATGGATTATGCAAAATAATAGCAATTGTGATGCTTGTCTTAAAACCAAAATGTTGTTTTACAGTGTCCTTGTTACATGTCATATGCTTATACTTTAATAAATACAATAAATTGTGCACAATTACAAGCAACTAACCCTAAACCAGTGGGTCTTAACTCCAGTCCTCGGGGCCCATGCTCTGCACATTTTGTATGTCTCCCTCATTTAATGCACCTGATTCAGATCATCAGCTCATTAGGAAAAGATCCATGAACCAAACTGAGTGTGTCAGATTTAGAAACATACAAAATATGCAAAGCAGTGGGCCCCGAGGACCGGAGTTGAGAATCAGTGCCCTAAAATAAATCCTAACCCCTTGTACATTTTGTTGCTAACATGACTTATATATGACTTACTTTGTAATTACACTGTAACAAAGACACCCCACAGTGTAACCAGCACAATTAATGATCTTACTGGTTTAAAAGTAAATGCTGGTCAAGAGAAGATCCACAAGAAGGAAAATAAATGATGACAGCCTATCTGTGGACAGCCCCACTTCACAGTCATAAAAGAATCAATAAGGTGAATCTTGACATATTCAAGGACTCTCTGTAATGGTTTGAAGAGAGCTCTGCAGAGAGACGCACGGGGAACTGGCTTTTCAACACGTCAATTTAACATAAATCAATCATTTCTCCTCTGACTAGAAAAACATGCTAAAAGTGAACGTACTTCATACAGTTAACCCTCTGGGGTCTGAGGGTGTTTTGGGGCCCTTTAGAGTTTTTGACATGCCTTGATATTTGTGCTTTTTCCAGTATCCATGGTGCTCATGTAGGAAATGCAATTTTAAGTCTGCCTTGGGCTATTTCCCCATCCAGTTTTCCCCTCCAGCTCCCATCAATTTATGTCCTTCTCTCAGCTATCAATAAATAGTGTTCACACTGTCCCTGCTGTTTTAGCAAGAACGATTTACACTGTCAAGCTCATCACTGAAAAACTCCTTGTATGCAATATTTCATACAATAGTTCTGTGTGAAGAATAACATACCATTTAATGTATTCATTGGAAATCTTCCCTTCTATTGTACAGTACCACTCTCTCTAGAATTGAGGAAAACCTGGATATCTGAAAATGCCATGAATGTGATTTAAGAGCTATGACAAATAAGAGCTATGACAAAAGGGGCAATTTTCAGTGTATAAAAATTTCCATTTTTATTTGTGTTTGTTCCTCACACAAAGCTCATCATATGACTTTAGAAGATGTGGAATACAATGATTACATTATATGGACTTTTATCATGTTTTTACACTGGTTCTGTGATGCATGAAAGACATCAAATGGGTTTCAAACAACATTTCAGAGAGTGAAGGGAAACACAAATTAAACATTATTAACCAATTCAAAGCGACTTTTTTGAAAATTATAAATGCTGAACGCTTAAACAGACCACACATATTGTCAGGTGATGCTTTATGATGGTAATGCCAAAGCTTAAAATTGAGTGAACTGATGACGCAAATCTGACATAAGTGTAATTAAGGTGAAAAGCATTGCGGCAGTGCAGTCGCCTGAGAGTCTGAGCAAAAGAGATACTTCTGTCTTTATGAGTATGTGTATGAACTCAGTTTTCACGTTTGGTCCATAATTTTACTTTTTGTTTCACACACGCTTAAAATCATAGTATTTAAAATGCACTTTACAGTTTATCACTAACAGCCATGTATAGACACTCGATGTGCTCAAAGGACATGTAGAGGGGCTTGGTGGAGGTATTTATAGCCAGACTTTACATTCTCCTGTCACTACAATGGGTGGACCATTAAAGACTGACAGCACACAGTGTAACTCAGGGTTTCCCAACCCCGTTTAAACTCTTTCTAATCAAACACGCCTGATTCAGATCATTAGTAGAGACTCCAAGACCTGAAATGGATGGGTAAGATAAGGGAGACCTCCAAAATGTCTACTGCTGATGCGCTGCCAGGAGTTAAGAAACGCTGGTGTAACTGCTGTAACCACCACATGTTTGTTACATAATTCAACTGAACTCTTAACAGATTAAATAAAAAAGTGTAAATGAACAAAGAACACATTTCACATTCCTAACGTTCCACTTTAATTTTCAAACATATCTAATATCTATCACTAATAAACTAAAACTAGTTTATCGGATCAGAAAAAATAAATAAATAATAAAATAAAATAAACAATGTAAGTTTGTCATATTGATAAAAGCCTTAAACATGCGAAAAAGCTTTATTTCTCTCACCCCTTTTTTCATTTTAATCATAATTCAGACATTTTGTGAACTAAATAAAAAAAAAAAAAAATACATATAATATACATATGATATACATTTGTTTTATATATAATATACAACAAAAATAAAAATATTCAAAATAAACACTGAACAGACACTGAATATAAGCATGACAGCACATGGAACAGTCTAATTATAAAACTGTAACTGCTATTCCTACCTTACAGAGAGACTTGATGGTGGTCCGTATGATGCCAGTTCATGTAAAAATCTGAAGTCTGTGAGCCATCAGCCTTGAATAAACAAGTTTGTTTTGAAGGGAAAGAACATAGAAGAGGATGAGGAGTGAGGAAGAGCTTGAGAAGTCATTGTGCGGGAGCTAGCGCTAACTCTGCCTGCTGCTGCAGCGGGAAACATACTGAGAGACCCAAATCTCAGTGGTGGCGTTCTGAAACGCCTGCTATGAAAGATTCACTCTCTCGCTTTTACTGTCGCCCTCACTCTCCCCTGCTCTCCCCCACCGTCTTTCTGTTCCTATCATTCCTTCTCTCTCCTCCTCCTGTTCTTGTAACTAATACTGCTCTTTGTGTGTCACACGCGAACAGATCTGATGCCTCTCATTCATAATGTCTGTGTCTGTCTACTATAGGGCTTGCATGGCTGCTAGTTTTGTTTATAGTTATTTGGTAACTCAGAGAAGTAGTTGACAAGTTGGTAGGTCATTATTTACTCATTCGTAAATGAGGCACAATATGCCATGCAGCTTCACTGTGTTGAGAGTGAGTGAGTCGAGAAAACATCCACTCAGCTAGGATGATACGCCTGAGAAATCAAAGTGTGGATGTTTCCATTCTTACAGTTTCTATCAGCCTCTGAGTGGCACTTAATTATTTTTGGGGTGGTTTGCAAGAATTCTGGCTTCTGTGTGATCTCTCCAAATTAATGATCATTAATTTGGAGTTTCTATTTGGATATACAATTTGTTTACTTTATTTCCATATATCTGCTTAATTGCAAAGGAATATATGGTAACACTTTAGAATAGGAAACACCTCATTCATTAGGAAATATGGTAACACTTTAGAATAGGAAACACTTCTCTATTAACTATGACTTTTCCCTCAATAAATTCCTAATTTGCTGCTTATTAATAGTTAGTAATGTAGTTGTTAAGTTTAGGTATTGGGTAGGATTAGGGATGTAGAATAAGGTCATGTAGAATAAGGCATGTGCTTAATTAGTACTAATAAACGGCTAATATTTTAGTAATATACATGCTAATAAGCAACTAGTTAAGAGACCGTAAAATAAAGTGTTAACTAGTATATCATTGATATACTGTTGTGGTTAATACAGTTGAGGTCAAAACTTTACACCTTGCAGAATCTGCAAAATATTAATATATTTGACCAAAATAAGAGGGTTAATACAAAATGCATGTTATTTTATTATTATTATTTTTTTATTATTTATTACTGGCCTGAAAAAGATGACCCTGTTCAAAAGTTTACATGTGTTCGATTCCTAATGTTTTGTTTGTTTGTTTGTTGTCTTTTGTTTAGTGATAGTTGTTCATGAGTCCCTTAGTTTGTCCTGAACAGTTAAACTGCCCGCTGTTTTTCAGAAAAATCCTTCAGATCCCACAAATTCTGTATTTTTTCAGCATTTTTGTTTATTTGAACCCTTTCCAACAATTACTGTATGATTTTGTGATCGATCTTTTCACACTGAGGACAACTAAAGGACTGATATGTAACAATTACACAAGGCTCACTCAAAGTGGGGGGGTGAATGTAGCTTATTTTGTCTTCTGGGAAAAATGAAGGCAGGTAATCACAATACAAACCATTGGAGAGGCAATTCTCACAGCGATTACGATTCCCACTACAGGGACTTTTGGGAATCCTAAACAAACAGAGTACGATTGTAAAAAAGCAAAATCATAACTTCAGAAAACATTTTAACCTCTACAAATTCACAAAATCAGTTTACACTTGGTCACTATTATAAATTGTCATATATTTTGCAACTCAGTTTCACAGAAGGTCTATGAAAGGTAACAATTATTTTTCTGGGAAGAACTTTTAATATTTTTGTAACTTGATTGCACAAAAAAGTTTCTATGTAGGAGAAAAAAGGGCCAAAAGTGCACCGTTTTATATTGTTTGGAAAAACAGGGGTATCCGATCCTGCTCCTAGAGGGTCAACATCTTTTAGACCTTAGTTCTAACCTGTTCTAGCACACCAGCATGAACGTTTATAGTAGTGAACCCAAAGAATTTGAATAACTGGTTGGATAACTGGTTCAGGTCAATTTAATTGGGGTTGATGCTAAACTCTGCAAGACATTAATCCTGCTTACCCTTTTTTTAGCCAGAAAAAAAAACATTTTGGGTTCCCCATAACCTTTCAGTGAACTGTTCCTTTTTTAAAGCCTCCAAAGCCTCACATTTTAACTATCTGAAGGTCCTTTAGTAACAATAAAAAACATTGTCTGCAATAAAAACTTTCCATGGATGTTAATGGTTCTTCCTGGAACAATAAGCCACTTTTCCACTGTCCACTGTCGGTCCAAACCATTCTTGTTGCTTCGATCCAGCCCAGCTGGCATGGATATTGTTACATTTTGGCAAATAGCAATAGATACTATTTACATGATGTAAAATGAACAGTATTTTCTTAATATTAGTTAGATGCTATTTATACTACTTAGTGCAAGTAGCAGATATTTGCACCTTGGTATTGTAATTGTAAAAAAGTATGCAATAATAACGTATTGAGAAATTAATAATAAATTATCATTATTATTAAAATATTAAATAGATGCTGCCTTAGTGGGATAATAAAACCCTCCCTACACCTACCACTACTAACCCTAACCAATAAACACCTGTGAGGCACTTTATTTTATTATTTATTATATTCTCATTTGAGTCAAGACAATGACCTGAAGAGACTCTAAACGATTCAGTGGCAATTAATTTACAGTATCTCACAAAAGTGAGTACACCCCTCACGCTTCAGCAACCATTTTAGTATATCATCTCAAGGGATAATACTATAAACAATAAAACTTGGATATATTTTAGATTAGTCAATGTGCAGCTTGTATAGCAGTATATATTTACTGTCCTGTGAAAATAACTCAACATACAGCCATTATTGTCAACATAGCTGGCAACAAAAGTGAGTACACCCTATGTGAACTTGTCAAAACTGTGTCAAAAGTGTCAGTATTTTGTGTTAGCACAATTGTTATCTAGCACTGCCATAATCATTCTGGGCATGGAATTGACCAGAGCTGCACAGGCTGTTGCTGGGATCCTCTTCCACTCCTCAATAAAGACATTGCATGTTAGACACATTCTCCACCTTCCTCTTGAGGATGCCCCACAGGTGTTCAAGATGGTTTAAGTTTGGAGAAATACTTGGCCACTCCATCATCTTCACCTTCAGCTTCCTCAACAAGGCAGTTGTCATCTTGGCAGTGTGTTGGGGGTCGTTATCATGTTGGAAAACAGCCATTCAGACCAGTTTCTGCAGGAAAGGCATGTTTTGGCTCAGAATGTACAGTACATGATAGAATCCATGTTTCCCTCAATGAACTGCAGCTCCACAGTACCAGCAGCACTCATGCAGCCTCAGACCATCATGCTACCACCACCATGCTTGACTGTAGGCAAGACACAATTTTCTTGGTACTTCTCACCAGGGCATCGCCACACATGCTGGATACCATCAAGTTTATCTTAGTCTCATCAGATCATAGGACATGGTTCCAGTAATTCATGTTTTTGGACAGGTTGTCTTCAGCAAACTGTTTGAGGGCTTTCATGTGAGCCAGCTTCAGAAAGAGGCTTCCTTCTGGGATAGCACCCATGCAAACCAACTTGTTGCAGTGTGTGGCATATGGTCTGAACACTGACAAGCTGACTTTTTACTTCTGCAACCTTTAAAGCAATGCTGGCAGCACACATGCATCTGTTTTTTTGAAGCCAGGTTCTAAACCTGACGCACAGAACGAGTACTCAACTTTGTGGATCGACCCTTGCAAGGCCTGTTCTGAATGGAACCCAATTTGGAAACCTCTTTATGACCCTGACCACTGTAGTGTAACTCAATTTCAGGACGTTTCTGAACCTCCCGTGGAGAGCAACGATTCTAATTCTCAAATCCACAGAGTTCTTTGCTATGAGGTGCCATGTTGAACATCCAGTGGTCAGCATTAGAGAATTGTACTTAAAGCACCAAATTTTAACTGCTCTTATACAAGATACAAAACTTTGTATTGTCCTGTCAAGCAGACAAAAACATAAACATGATGAATAGAACATGTGGCTTTGCATGGTTAAACAACATACTGATGTTTTCACTTAGGGTGTACTCACTTTTGTTGCCAACTGTTGAGTTATTTTCAGAGGACAGTAAATCTAAACTGCTATACAAGCTGCACATTAACTATTCTAAAATATATCCAAGTTTCATTTCTATAGTATTGTCCCTTGAGAAGATATACTAAAATGGTTGCTGAAATGTGAGGGGTGTACTCGCTTTTGTGAGATACTGTATGTCAGTGTCATGAAAATCTCTGCAATGCACACACACAGTGTGCTTCTAAACAGAGACATGATAACACAGAGCAAATCATATGCATGAGTTGACGCAAACCAAAAAACATATCCACAATGACCTAACTTGCTTCTGACTCGAAACTGAATCCAGTGTTGGGTACAACAACACAGCAGAAAGGTTGTGGTCTGTGCAGACTTTTGCATATGATCTGTTCTTAGCATTTGTGTCTCTGATAAGACCAAGCTCCTGAACCAATGACAAGATAAATATTCTTTATTTGAGTTTAAACTTGAGTACTTAAACACTGCTGTCAAGTACACGGGTGTTGGAGGGGAGGATGGTGTCTGAGTTACGTGTCACATGCCAAATAGTATGCCAAAAGAACAGTCTGAATTCATAGTAAAACTGTCAAAAAACAGTAGGCCAAAAATATGTGGAATACTTACTACTGTACTACTACCTGAAGTGTGCATTCAATGGTCCTTATTCCATGAAACCAAAAAGAAAGAGGATTTATAAATGGCAGTGAAGGGATGGCACTAATGCTGGTAGGTCATCAAATAGCAGATGTAATTTAATTTTATTCATACAACCATATTCATGTTTTATCGGAAATTCCTTTTTAACTGTTGTGAAATAAGTTTGAATTTAAATGAAGTACACAATTTTGGATGCACCACATATAGGCTAATGTTGTTGAATGTGGACAGCTACCAGGTTTTAATGGACGGATACATTTTGCTGCAGTTTCCACTGAAAATCCCATTACAAAAGCATCTCTGTTTTGACAGCATATAAGTCAACTCTATCCAGTGAAAAACTTTTTTATGTTTTCATCTGCTAGGTTTGTGTTGGATTTAAAACAGTGTCAAGGTGCAGACCACTTTGGTTGATAGGTTCAGCAATGGAAAATTGGTTTGGTGGTGCTTTTTTTGGTATCAATTATGACAGTTTCCTGGTGCTGTGATCACTTCTTTACAGCTCTGAAATTGTGGACAACTGCTGTGCTGCACATCTTGGTCCTGATTTCTATCAACCCTAAGGTCAATATGAAGGACACAACGTTGCGTTGTAGGATGTGATGCATGCCTGATGATGACTGATGACTGATGATCACTGATAACACAGTAATCTGTTGTCACATGTCACACACACATGCAGGCACCCTGTATAAAAAGGTGATTCAGAGGGTAGAAACAAACCTTGAGGCAAAATGGAGAGCTGGAGAAAAGGCAACACTGATTACATAAACATTGTCTACTTGAGCTGATAAGAAAACTGTGTATGTCCCAATTCCCCACAACAATTAGCCGTTACAACAAGCAGAGATGATCTACAGAGACCAAGACCAGAGAAAAACGGAGAGTGACAGAGTGCAATTAGTGAATAAGATAAAACGGCATGCCACTCCATGCATATGCGACTGCTGATTTCTGTTTTCCTCACCTGCATCTCCATCAAGCATTCCCATCATTACATCACATGATTAATAAAAAACGGCTGTCAAATGTTCAAAGACACCATAAGACAGCAGCAACAGAATGAGAGTAGAGTATTATCAATGGGCTTTATCTCCATGAGGAAGAATGCAGCTGATTTCTTATGTCATAGAGCTCTAGGTTCTTTGATGTTTTGTTTTAAAGTTGAAAGTTCAAAAACAAATGTAATCACAGCAGCATACCTATATCTGTTCTTAGAAGTCAAAGTCTTTATATTATTGGTTTGTGTTAATATTATATTACTTTAAATGTATTAAATAAGATTACATGACTGAACAACAAATAAACCATTCATAAACTGAATTTCTGAAAAGTTTAAACGATGAGGCACAGTCAAAACATGTTTAGCTGTGCTCTTAAATGGTAACTGTTATCTAAAACAAGGGATGGGTTTAGGATGGGACTATGTGTTTGGACAAACAGAAGACAAGAGTGAGTGTTCGAAAACAGTCATTTACAGTTGCGCTTTATTTTAAAGATCATGCGCTTACAGTGTTCAACTTGAAATGTATATGGGTTAGGTTCATGGCTAGTTTTACAGTAGTTATCGTAAGGACATAGAGCATACATATAGAAAAGGACAGTATTAAGTTCTACAAATATTATTATCAATATTACAAATACTGAAAATTTGAGTGTGCTACAATTTGGTGTGTAACTTGTTGCCAGTTGATACCTAACAAATTTTAACCTGTTGGACAATGAAATAGGTGAGAAATCCAACTTACAGTGAAGCAGTGATCCATATCTAGAGACTTGGCAGATTACTTTTTTGTCATTGGCTAGTAACTGGTAAACACATAGGAAGCCCCAAAATACCCTTACAACCTCAGAGCAAGCTGTTGAAAATGATCAGTACAACTTAGCAAATGATCTTAACTCTCAAGCAACATGGCAGTAAGAAGCACCTCTCACATTTGCATAGAAATCTATCTTTGCAATTCTTCACTGTAAAATCGAAGTTGGGCTTACTTAAAAAAAGCATGCAAACCGA